>OZ059828.1:38502873-39102873 GCA_964057195.1 Orthosia cruda | reverse complement strand
CAATTACAGCAGATAACCGGCAATTATTCGTCGATTACGTTAATAGCCCGATAATCGAGTGTTGAGAAACCAGGGGTTAACCTAATAGATCAGCTTCATTATTGGTAATCATAACCACCATATTAGTGTTGAGTAGATACCAGCATACGTTAAACAAAGGCACACGAACTTGCAAGGAATTTAGTTCTATATTCATGCCTTCAACGACCAATATTTATTTCATACTTTCCCGCTTTTCTTGGACCAAACCCACATTCACTAGCAGCGCCCTTAAATCAACAGTAATAAAGTCGCAATTCACGGCGCAAAAGCGGATTTCATTACGCGTACTCGTAAACAAAGAAAACAAAATGTAGTATAATGAAACAATAGGTAGCAGGTACATTAATGAGTGTAACACAAAGGAAAGAAATATGCAGTGGCCATTGTGGAGCCCAAATGTAGTGAATTAAGAAACGAGGCATTGTATCATTGGCTTGGGTCAGAAGGACACTGTAATAGAAGATTTTCTTTTGTTTTTTTTTTACCTACTTAAAAATGAAGGTTTTTCGCAATAATTCAGACAGTTTTATTGGCGGTTTCATGGAAATATTTTATTGATAAAGCAAATGTTTTCGTATTATCCTTGCTTTTTATCTAAATTTATTTGGAAACCTGTCGTCTTCCATCAGCAAACTTTCTAGAGGACATTTGTGGAAAACGAATAATTATTTAATGGAGTTTATGGAGGAAGAGTTTGTGGATGTTCTTGTCCGTTCTTCTCCATAACAAGCTACTTTGCCGAATGGACGGTGAAATCAATTTTTATTACATGTTAAGTTTAATTGTTGACGTTCAAAAGTGCCGCTTCATGGCCTAGTTGAAATAACAAAAAACAATAAAGAACAGAATCAAACTAGTCATAAAATTGTTTTAGTTCAATATTTTTTAACAGTAATATTCAGTGTTGCCGCGAAACGTCACAATTGGAATCGCGTTTTTAACTTCCACAATAATTGATTGCAGATAACGTAACAGCTTTTCAATAGCAGTTATTTCGCATAACTAGCTATTACAAATGGCTCTACTGATTGCTTTTTATTTTATATTTCCATCAACTATTGTTATGTCAGCAGCAGCTAAGCAATACATTATAAACGAGTAAAGTCTTGTAAAAGGTAGTTTAACAAAAAGCAATATGGGAAGGTTCTGATAAAACGAGTCGCTACATGACTTGCTACTGTGTTTGCTCGCATACACATTTAACTATTTACTTTAGGAACAAACTAGTATGAGAAACTTATATTGAAATGAATATCCAGTCCCAGGAAAATGGATATGGTAGTTAGTTGTTGTGTAGTTAACAAATAATTGTTATATTAAATGCTCAACCACTTCTATTAACATTACACCCAGAATGTGTGCTACGAGGATGCTACGGCGTAGCCCTGCTACGGATTAGCCTTGCTACGCCGCGTTCCAACTACGTAGCACTTACTACCAATAAAGACACTCATTCCTTTTGTCGTTTAGTCTCAAATAAAGCACCAATTAACATTTTTCAATTACCAGTAAATAATAAACTTGTTATCAGCAAATGCGAAAGTAAAATTGAAAGACTCGTAGGAGTAAGAGCAGATCGGTTATTATTTTAAACACTTGAAAACATAACGTAAATAAGCTAACGCTTTTTCTTATGGAGGTAAGCAGAAATTACAACACGCAACCTGCTAAAATTCTTACTAACTACTTTAGCTTCATTCACGTTCAAACCTAGCTGAAAGCTTTAAGAGCCTAATAAAAGCCTAGCTTAAATATTAAGAGTGACCTGAATGCATTTTTAATTTATAGTTTCTCTAAACACCTAGCCTCGACAAAAGCTTTTAAACTTTACCGATTTAAGTAAAAATAAGCGAGCTAACTTGAGTATTTATAGCTAAAGTCTGGCCTAGCTAATTCAGTGGCAGTCTGGCAACTTCAAAATTAGTTTAAAATTCCTATTCAGTACTTATTGGATGTTCAATTGACGGGGCTTTGCGCAACGTACGAGTTGGGGTCCTATTTGCGATATAGGTTATTCATATAAAAATATTCCGAGCAATGGAGAAAAAAAAATGTAGTTTCCTTTTTAGTAGTTTCCTATCATTTTTTGACAGAAAGTTGTTCATTTACGTGTGCAGACGTAGTTTTAAAATATGTTGTATACCTTTCCGTTATACTTTGCAGACATCAGAGGGAGCAAATGCCGTATTTAAAGGATCGTTCGCATTCTAATCGCATTCGCAATCTATCAAAAACTCTTTTATTTTACCTTTGTGTCAAGTTCTTAAGTTACAACTCCGTGCATCGTGGCTAATTGCAGCCACGCGCGATTGACCGCGTGCGTGCGGCATAGGCGTGCGGCTGACAACAATGGTCAGATTAGTCAGAGTATGAGAATGTATGGGCCGTTGGCGAGGTCTGCGACAGACGCGCGAGGCCAACGACTGAAGAGGGCTGCGTTGTCTGTCGTAAGCCCCACGCCTCATATTCTGACTATTGTCACATCAGCCACGCGCGTCTGACGCACACACACATTAATATTGATTGTCGATGTTTTTAAGTACCTACTAGAATTGGTTTGCAAATTTTAACCAAAATATCTAAAATATAGATCTCATTATATTTCTGAACATTCTTAAAGAACAATTTTAACAAACACATGCCTAATCAAGCCATAAGTCATCAACAAAAAACGTCTATCCATCGGCAATTAAACCAATAATTCCATAGTAACGGCAACAATTCGCACGTAGGCCATATTTTTATTTGGCCTTCTGCCCATTAATATGCATGGGGATGGCACGGGATTGGCTGGGACAATGAGCTTGGCATACGTGACGGGAATGCCAATTTTAAGCCAGTTTGTGGCAGATTTGTGGCAGTTTTAAGCCGGTTATGCTTTTAGAGTTGCGATTACACGGTTTGGTGTTACATTAGACTGCGTGGTACGTGTTAAAAGGGAGAATAAAATAATCTTAAAAAAAAACAGCTTTGCAGATACAGCGTTTCGCCTCTAGAAGTCTATATCTAACTGGCACTTTTTTTTTAGAATATTTTCACAAAGAACTGTCTTTGGTGTGATAATCGTTAGAAAATTGATAAAATTACTGGTCTACTTGAATCATACCTATCATACTCTTGTAAAGTATTCAAATTTCAATTGACCTGATCCCACCAACCCCCTTCTACCATCGGACATCTAGACGCACTGCAAGTTACTATCCTTACCTTGTTGCCATTCTACCAATTCGCACCCAGCACTTCCAAACATACTTCATAATGCGCAGTGCGAAAGACTGGAACTCACTACCTGCGTCTGTGTTTCCGAATGCATTCAACCCGAATCTCTTCAAAGCTAGAGTGAACAGGCTTCTTCTGGGTAAGCTCACTCCATCGTCAACTCTGTCTCTATCACCTCTGACCTAGACTAGAGTCAATAGCAAACCCATTTCAAATAAAAAAAAACCTTATACTTTTTACCATCTGTCATCATATTACGGATTTAGCCTCCGAAAATCATTTTCTATAAAAATAACTTTGTCGCATTTCACCTGTCTGTGCCTTTATGTAAACCTCTAGCTATTGCTATTTTTTATGTTCTATAATAAAAACCATTTTCATAACAGTAGCAATATTTCAATATCGAAACCAACAAAAATATTTTAAACCAACCGAGCTAAAACTCGCAAAATCTTTTTAATTTTATTTCTGATCCAATCAACTCGCTCTCTAGAGCGTATTCTATCAATGAGAATAAAAAGAATGAAGCACTTTGTTTATTTGGCGTTATTTCAAAATCTGCGAATACTGGTTCGCTAAACACAGCTTACAGGACAAACAAAAACATGCAAAAAACGTTCCTATTCTTTTATAAACAAGGTTCATGTTACAATGGAATTGATAGGGGCTCGAAAGCATAGAACGTGGATGGATTAACCCATCTTTGTCTGGATAGGATGACGTGTTAGGCAATCAAGCTCAGCTTTGGCAACATGTCACGGTGCCTAGTAACTATCAAATGCAGCCTGAAGTGACCTATAGATTCAATGATTTATATAATAACTATGTACAATGATAGTATTAATAAATTAATTAATTTTCTCGCCCTTTTTCCCACGGGGAAAACAAAAACTATAGAACGCCAACTGCTATGATCGATATATAATCCTTTCGATTACAATGACAATAGGTATGTGATAATTATGATTTAATAATTGGAATCTAAATTATGTTTAATAAGCCGAAGCTTCCGTTCAAATTATTTTCCATTTATTTCATCTATGTTACAATTATCATTACAGGATTGCCCAATGCGATAAGTGTGCTTATCCTAGCATAAATCACCTAAAATCTATAACAAACTGAAAACAATGCACTCAATATGAAAGATAGAACGCTGTAACCAAAATATTCGTCAAAATTTTAAAACATAATGCTTTAAAGTAGCTTATCAAGATGTTTTTAAACATAGATCGTTAAAAAATAAAGCTGATCTTCACTATTTCAACATTAAACTTTTACTAGCTATAAAAATCACTGATTGTCCCTGACGTGAGCGCGTGTAATGCGCCGCGAACAGCGATAACTAGCGCCATCTCTCTTTCGGAAGTTAAACTAATGGTGCAACGAGACGGGACTCCTTTTAAACGACATGCCATTAGTTTAGAAACTTCTGTTTGGGGCAAGCTAGACTGTGCAAAAGGTACATCTACCGATGTTTAAAGCACGAGTTTTTTAAATCGAACCAACGAACGAATATAATAAAATAGATACCTAATTTTGTATTCTCTTAGTTAATCTTGGGCATGGGAAAAAGTTGTGATGGTCTGAATCGACCAACACGAAGTGGGCACAAGATGTAGAAAAGAAAATTCCTTCTTTGTATAATAAGCATTGATGGCCTTCGCCCTGTATAAGAAGAGAGAGAGTAGTCAGAAGACCTAAAATCTTAAACCAGTCCAGTTACTGGGTTGAGGAGGTCTGCTACAGATTTGAGGTTATGGCTCAAATATAGATAGGAACAGCTACTTCTAGTTGGACTAGAAATCAACCCCAAAATACTTAGTTAAGAAATTACTAACAAGATTGAAGAATAATGTAGTATAGATATTATTTATGTAATTTTGAACGACAAAATTAAGAAACAAGTGACATCTCAAAAAGGCGTAATAAAAATCTTTCGTCTTAATTAAAATGAATTCAGCGGGAAGCCGTTAAGATGGCGAACGATAAAAGCAATTAGAAAAACACTTTTAGCGAAAAGCGAAAACAACTTTTCGCAGATTTAAGCCTTTTTCATTTGTCCAATTTATTGAATCTACTTTTTTGGTCATTAAGTAATTCCTTCGCTTGCTCTGTGATTTTAATGGTGTGCTTACTTTTTTGTTTTTTGACTTTTACCTTGTCAACATGGTTTGTGTAATTGGGCAAAATGCTAAAATCAAATCAAAAATCAAAATCAAATAATTTATTTGCTAGAATGAAGGTATACAAAATAAGATGTTGGGTTGTTGGAAAAGTTGAGCCATACATTCTGCCCAAAATTTGGCATGCAAAAATTAAACAAATAAAACAAACACATAATTAAACAATTAATAATAATAAGGTGGGAAAACAAAACACTAAAATAAGATTCAGTTAAAATTTCCAAAATACAATCAAAGCAGTCAGTTTGTCAATTAGGGTTATAAAATCAAAATAAAATCAAATCATTAAAACAGTCAAATATAAATGTCAAAATAAAATCAAATCATTAAAACAGTCAAATACAATCAATAAAATCATCACGGTCAAATACAAAATAGTCGGAATACAATCAAATTAAAAACAAAATATCAAGGATTAAAGTCGGTCGTTCAAAAAATCACTAAGCGAATAATAACATTTCTCCAGTAAAAAGTTTTTAAGCTTTTTTTTGAAAAGATGTAATGTATTATTTTTTATATGATCTGGTAATTTATTAAATATTATTGGTCCCATACAAATAACACTTTTATTTAATAGAGCTGTTTTAAAGCTACCGACATTCAATAGGTTTTTATATTGACTTCTAACTGGGCCCTTTCTGGTGTCCGAGACCTTAGTATACAGGTGTGCATTAGTCTTTACAAACATTGACATTTCCATAATATACAATGATGGAAAGGGAAGAATTTTAAGAGACTTAAACAGAGGTTCGCAACTTTCTGTGGACTTAAGACCACGCATCGCTCTTACGCATCGTTTTTGCGCCTTAAATACCTTATCCCTTAGGCTACAATTACCCCAAAAAATTATTCCGAATCTCAAAACCGAAGCTATCAAACCGTGGTATGATACTAAAGCGGTTTTTATGTCAACTTTTTTTGCTAAGTTCCAAATTACATATGCTGCAGTGTTCAGCTTTTTACAAACTTCTTCGGCTTGTGGTTTCCATGTTAATTGGTCATCTATCAATAATCCCAAAAAATTTTTTGCTGTCGTGTACGAAAGAGAACAAATAGGAAGAGGAAAGAGTTATGTTATAATTTTGATATTAAAAAGTTTATTTGTTATTCCATTTACAAAATGGATACATCGCTGGACTTAATGGCCAAAGCATTCCCTACCAGTCATAATCATCATCATATCAGCCGAAAGCCGTCCACTGTTGGACACAGGCCTCCCTTCAAGCGTCGCCACATTGATCGGTTCCGTCCGTCTCGCATCCAGCGGATCTCCGCAACCTTCAACCCTACCAGGCAACCTTTGGGTTAAAAGGACCGCATTGCTTTCTATAATCGATCTATTTAATAAATCTGTATTTATTATATAAGATTTGAGTCGAGTTACTTTTTAAACTGTCATGGTCACTTACACTAACATTAACATTATAAGCTTACCAAGTTTACTGTTCAACATCACCTAAATATCGGCAACTCGCTACAAACAGTAAACATGGTAAATATCCCGCATATAATGTTAATGTTAGTGTATATGATATCTTTCTAATTTACATAATAATTTTACACTTTTCATTACACTTTTCAAAGCGTATTGCCAGACCTTCTACACGTGCAGCCTGTGGGTTAGACATACGCAGAGGGCTTACAACGTTCTCCGGGTCCAGTATAATAACGCTTTCAGGATACTGTTGGGGCTCCCACGTTTCTGTAGTGCATCAGGGATGTTTGCAGAAGCGAATACTGATAGTTTTCAGGCGATAATGCGGAAGAGGGCGGCATCCCTGATGCACAGGATGCGGGGGAGCGTAAACGGTGTCCTGAAGGTTATTGCGGATAAACCGGACTGCCCTTTCCTGGGTTACTGGACCCGCTTGCACAGCGGCGGCTCCAGTGCAACGGGAAATCGGTATTTGAACTGATTGAATTATTTGTTAATTTATTTTTATTTATTAATTTTATTGTGTAAATTTACTAACATAGTCATAAGTGTATTACTAACAAATTATGGATCATGGTCCGAAATAAATGATTGATTGATAATAACATTTCGAGTTTTGTGATTGGATACTGTTCGAGAATGTGCGACTAAGGATTTTTGAAATGACTACGCTGTTACACATTAAATGTAGTTCAATGCAAGGAATGCACGAGATTTGCTTCATCAATGTTCCCACTGCTGGAACACAGGCCCCCTCTCCGTTATAGGGAATGGGCCGTAAACCACCACGCGAGTCCAGTGCGGCTTGGTAAATGCCACATGTTTTAGAATTTTTGGTCCTAGGACATGCCTGCCAGTTTCCTTACGATGTTTTCTTTCACCGTTTTTATAGCAGTGGTGATGAAACAATTCACACAAAATAAAGTGCCGGCCTGGTTCGAACCCACGACCTACAACGTGTAAGTCGCGGCCGTTACCATTGGGTCACCACTGCTCGCCGAGGTTTGCTTGAATAGCTTTTTTTACTTTGTTTTCGAACACACTCTTAGCACAATACTTTATTTTGTAATCTCCGTCTGACGAAGTTTGAATTAACATTATATAAAACTTTCAATTCTATACAAACATAGATCCTATATTTTGTGGTATTTCGAGACGCAAACTTTCTGATACGGTTGTCCCAGTTTTAAAGTGTAGAAACTTGACTTTGTCATTGTCTTGTCTCACAGTCAAAGTTTTGTCTGAATCAGGAGAACATCGCAAGTACGTTTAACAAGTTCAAAGTAGAGCGGCGGCAACAATGCATGTATTTTGTTTTTGGTTGGTCACTGGACAGTTTGTGGTTATGGTACGGTATTTATTTGAATTTTGTGGTTGTATAGATTGAATAATGATAGAGTACTACTCCTCTTTCGATAGTTTGCTCATTGCTGAGCGTGATTTGTCTGACTAAACTTCTTGACGATCGCCCTGCATTTGTGACAATATTTTGCCTGCTGTAGTGCGTTGGAGATCCATAATGTTCAGGCGTACCCACTAGCATGTTTAAATATATTATAGGTTTTTCTTTTCCTATGAGATTCAATTAACTGTTCTAAGCTATCAAAATCTTATATCACCAATGGCTTAACCGGCGGAATGCCGTAATTACCGAAACAATTATAAAACCATTACGTCCCGCACATGTTATGTTTCGGATACTCAAGGGGTTATCAAATCACTAATTAGGCCTACAAACATGATTATTAAAAACCAGCCAGGTGCGAGTCGGACTTGCGCACGAAGGGTTCCGTACTATTATCGCAAAAAACGGCAAAAATATCACGTTTGTTGTATGGGAGCCCCACTTATTTTTTTTTTATATTTTTTTATATCGGCAACAGAAATATATCTCAAAAAAGAATAATGTGAAAATTTCAACTGTCTAGCTATCACGTTTCATTAGATACAGCCTGGTGAAAAACAGACAAAAAAAGAGATGAAGCCTATAGATAATACAAAAAAAAGACAGACAGACGGACAGTGGAGTGAATGAATGGCCACTACAGCATTTAGTCTCTACAGCTGTTTACACCAAACCGTTTTTATTTCTACAAAACAAAATCAGATACCTAATACATACAAGTCATAAATCATAGAGATACTAAAATACGATTCGTATCACACATTTGGCCTACAAAATGAATATTTATGTGCAATGTGAACACAGACTAACGTTATCATCCATGAAGCGCATAACTTCTCATTAATCTGGTTTTGGAAATGCAATCATTCTGGCCATTAATCTTTTGTATCATGATATACATATTTACTTTACTGACTGATGTAATATAAGAGAAAAGATTAATTTTAATTTGGGCTCAAGTGACGTTCTGTCGTCGAAAACGTCGTGATAGCGATTGTTAAAATTTAATAAAATTATGTGATTGCGATAATTTCAGCCAGAAGACATCTGTCCACTGCTGGACATAGATCTGCCCCAAGCATCGCCACTTTGATTGGTCCTGTGCATCTTGCACCCCTCCAGAACTTTTTGGCCTCAACGACCATCAGTTCTGCGAGCAATACCTTAGTACCCTGCGTGCCTACTGCCACATAAGTTTGGCAATTCTTCGGGCTATGTCGGTAAACTTGGTTCTCTTGCGGATGTCTTCATTTCTGAATCAATGGGATTGTCAAACGCTATCGAAATCATACGTGATTGATCCCTTTAATTTTGGAATTTCGACAATAGTCATCGTTAATAGAGCCTCTTGAGTTCCAGGCAAAATTCTATCATCTCAGTATACATAATATTATATGGGTCGGATTGACCATTTGATATTTTGGTTTTTTATGATCACTCCACATATTTAATTTTTAACCCACATCGGAAAAGGGTGTTATAAATTTGACATTATGTACCTGTGTTTTTGTGTATCTGTATATGGCATCATAGCTCCTAAACGGATGAACCGATTTTGATTACGTTTTTTTTTTGTTTTTTCTTCGTTTGACTTTACTGCGAAAGTTTTTAGCTATGTTTAATGTAAATCGGAGTGTTTTCGCAAGATGAAGTGTCATAATTATTACGTGTTTTAGTAGATTGCCGATAGAAGCCCATCTACTACTAGATAAATTATGTAGCATGAAATAAAAACGTGTCGGGGGTCATTTTTTTTTAAATTTTACTTGTTTAAAAACAATGACGACGTCCACACTTGCAATAAAACAGTCTCATAGGTAATAATTTTATAAAAAACTGGACAAGACATAGCCAATTATATCTACGGTTAACAAACTCTTTGCCTTTTAAAATTGTACAGTATATCATTTATTTTATTGCAATTAGGAATGTAATTTAAAACTGCTCCGGCTTTAATCAGTAAGACAGTTCAAAATATATAAATTTTACAGATAGTTATTCGGTTTCCTTCAATTAAAATAAATTACTGAAATTAAAAAAGTAATTTAAGTGAAATTTTCTTGAAGATTATTATTTCTGTCATTGTCTGAACACCAAACGGGCAAGCCTACGAAATCAATTCTCATTGTTTTTTTATGTGTAAAGAGGTCTTTGTTCTTTATTGGAAAAAATAACAGCCAAATAGATAGTTGAGCTTTCGACTGCTGCGCTGCGTGTCGCGGGTTCATACCCGCTTGATACAAATATTTGTCTGGCTTACAGGTAGTTGTTCTGGATCTGGGTGTTTGTGTATGTGAATTAATTTTTTTGTAAATGCATCCACGTTACAGAAGAGATTCCAAGTGTGTGGAGAAAAGTTAAAAAAAATCTCTCTGTTTTTCCTCATAAATTTCAGGACATCATTTGCCATCCCTAATGCAACCAGCTAATAATCTATTCAAACAAAATTTAGTTTATTTTCAGATACAAACTAAAAGCAAAAGCCGGTTCAAACTAACTTAATTTCATACGTTTCGTTTTATAGGCTTTCAACCTAACTGAATATCTAAAATATTAGAGCAAAATGCTTCCGACGAGTTTATTAATATATATTGAACTAGCTTCTGCCAGCGGCTTCGCCCGCGTGTATTATACATTTAAACCTTCCTCTTGAATTACTCTACCTATTAAAAAAACCGCATCAAAATCCGTTGCGTAGTTTATTAGACCTAAGCATACATAGCACTCTATCTATTAAAAAAACCGCTTCAAAATTCGTTGCGCAAGTTTAAAGATCTAAGCATACATAGGGACAGAGAGCGGGAAGCGACTTTATTTTATACTATGTAAGGATAAGGATAAGGATTATTGGCAAAACGTGTTGGTATTTGAAGCTCTAAATTACCAACTTCTAAATATAAATTCAGCTGCATTGTACTTTCTGACTTTATGTAACTGTGAAATTGGCGTGGAGTTATTTTTTTTTAATAATGTTGGGCACAGAAGTGATAAATTGATACAAAATAAAAATATTGTTCGCGACCGACAATAATAACGACTGATCTTTTTATTTAATTCCGTCTTGCTAAAACATAAACTAAAAGAAGATAAAATAACTATAATATAAATGCATTGCTTATTGTTATATCTTAAAAACCCAAGGAAAAATGTGAAAACAAGACGTGGCTTTTATGTAAAAGATTATTTTATTTTGCTTGGTTTGTACCTACTTTTAAAAGGAACTGTACACGTACTTTTAATTGAATTTGTGCCTGTGAAAATAGAGCCTACTAATAGTGTCGGCAGTTTTAGCGGCTCTTTGTCGAAATACTAGTACGGCGGAATTTATTTAATTATATTGGACAATGTTCGTACTTTAGCCACAACGTCCTAAAATTTTCACTAAATTCTGGTCCCATGTATTTTGCCTGTCACTGTATTTTAGCATGGAAGAAATGGCAGCCTATTTACGTAACATAGACCTTATTAAGGCGCAGATACCCCTAAAAAGCTGATTTTAAAATGCGAATTACGTCTAAACGGCTAGTCGCAATTTTTTGGAAAAATTATATGTTACATTAGACCATTTTCTTAATAATATGATCTACGAAAATTTTGAGTTTTATTCGTATTACACAGTGTAATTAATTTGGTAAGTTATTTCTAACACGGACAAAAGAAAGACAATCACACCAAAACCACCGGGCGTATTTTAATGAAAATTTCACCATCTCATAAACAATATAATTATCTACATTTTAATTTAAGGCTTTTTGTTTTGGAGTTATAGAATAATAAAACTACAGTTTTTTTTTTACTTCAAGGTCGTTGGTGACTGCTATTGTCTTAACCAACTCATTTTCATTGGTCGTTAGAGCTCGCATTCAGGGTGCGGGGGATTTCTGTTCACGCATGCCATAGGGACCGCATGCTGTAATCGTTTTCATTAGTCGATAGGACCCGCATGCGTGGTACGGGTGATTTCTGTTAAAGGTTGCCAAAGGGCCAGATGCGATAACTGTTTTCATTAATCGATAGGGCCCATACTGAGCAGACGCTACTTTACACAAACCGAAGAATTGCATTGGTTGTTAGGCCGCGTGTGGCTAAAACCCGCGTGCCGTAAATCGACTGAGTATGAGTAGTAACGACCAGTGAAAATGAGCCTGAAAGAGCGTACCCCTGTTACAATCACTACTCAACTGTGTGACACTATCACTTTGACATTTCAACAAACATTTATTGCCAATAATAGCATGTTATAAACAAACAAACAAAAAGTTAGTTTCAGCGCACAATATTTTTACAGCATGGCAAAAAGTGCGGGCTCAGCAGATTTTGAACAGTGTGCAATACAATATCCATGTAGTAGGCCTTAATATCGAAGAGCTTTTCGATGTCTACAACGTATTGATATGGATGAACTCGAATTAAAAAGTTAAATCGACTGTCAAATTAAGTATTTTACGTAACAAGGCTAAAGAAAACACAATAGCTACAGGTATATAGGTTTATTTCGGCCTGTGCACGTAACTTGAAACAAGATTCGAAGTTTCCCATTGACGAAGGCGAGTATTCCAGGCCTGAGCTTGATTGATAAGGTTAGGTACACATCACTGAACTCTTTGATGGAAATAGCCGTTGTATCCGTTGCAGCAACAAAACTGAAACGGTTCCAGTAAAGCTTAGGTTAGACGGGACAGTGTCACCCGTGCGTTTGTAATCTCGTGAGCTATGTGCTCGTGAATTTACCTAACTCTTGCACAGGAAAATAGAACTGAAATACATTTCAGAACAGTGTGTACATGTGTAAAATCACGTAACCTTAACTGAATTTCACTTGTTTAAGAAGTGCACCAAACTACAGTATGCAAGCAAACTCTTCATATATATTACAAAGTTCATGCAAACTGAATATGTAGTCGCGAAAATAATTAAACTCAACGCAAGAACCCAGAATCTGTACAAAGTACATTATTTCAGAAACAAACGCCAAAAGTTTCTTTGCAAACGACCGCTTTTGTTTAAATACACAAAGAAGTAATGAATCCAAAGTAAAACAGTGTAGTAAAGTATATATCTAAATGTCACAAACTCGCAAAAGACGCACGGAAAAATTATCCATATATCAAAGGCGTGGAATGCTTTCAAAATGGCTGCCCTCGCGAAAATGTGAAATATTACCGTCAAAACTGAAAAGCTACGGACCACGTTTTTAGGTAAAGTTGCAGTAAATTCACCTACTATATGAATATTCATGGTTGGTACCATATCATTGAAATGAACCAGATAACGTACGGATGTAGCCCCATATGGATAGTTTTAATTTAATGCATTTTCATAAAATGTGGAAATGTAAATGTGGCTTGAATTAAATTTTATACTTTCATTTGCACTTAATGTGTAACTCGTGTTTCAACAATTTATAGACCGTTGTTTGGAATATAATAACCCAAAACTACCCAGTTTCAACAAAAATTAAATATAGGACCACCGACCTCACGAATGTGAAAAAGATTAAAACAACCGCAAGCTCTATGCAGAATAATAATGGGATAGCAAAAAATACGAGCAAATCGCAATTGCAAAAAGAACCGCATATAACAGTGAAAAGATTCAAAAACAAATGAAGATCCGTGTACGAGAAAATTGCGTACATTATAACCCGTTCAATAATAAAAACCTATCGAATATATCCAATGAACTAAAAGACCTAAAATAATACGATCCACAAAATCCTAATACCTTTTTTCAGAATCCCACTCAGTTAGTGCCAAATTATTGGATATCTACCCTCACTATCGGCGTAAAAAGTTAGTACCGCTTTTTATGGCACTCGAGTATTTCAACCCGGAGGCTTGCGCTTCCACATTTGGCACATAAATCGATTAAGAGAAAGCTGGATGTATTTTTAGACTTATTACTTGCCTAGGTATGAAAATTTTCAAGCGTGATAAATTTACCCAGATTTTGTTTTCTCCGTCGTCAACCGAGAAATGAGGGATATACAATTGCATATCATCAAATTATCATCATCTTCCTCGTGTCGTTTTCTTCAATACTGAGGGTCGTGATTCCATTTTACGTCATCTGTACCTATCTTTGGCAATGTGAAGCGCTTCGTAGAGTTTCATAGTCGACATACATCATTAAATTCTAAACCTATTGCAGCACAAATTCCTTGCCGGAGTCTGTGTTTCCTGATAGCTACAACCAAGGAGTCTTTAAGTCAAGAATAAATAGGTTACGTCTAGGTAAGCGTGCTTCATCGTCGACCACGTCATCGCTTACTATCAGTTGAAATAGTCGTCAACGCGAGCTTACCGTTAATAATAAAAAATACGTTATTCCACGTCCATTAAAAGGACCTCTACTCGACTTAGTGACTAAGCAATCGAAAAAATCCTCTTATGTCAATAAATTACTAGCTATAATTGTTAATTTGATTATTCGAAGAGAAGTCGAGCTGATGGACATGACTATGAATAAAGAGGTTTGTGATTTATCATGCAGGCTAGTTTTATCCTATTTATACTTTGCAATGTCATTATTTGTTAATAATGTTAATTTGTGTCCTGAAGAAACATAATACAATTTATGAGAATACCCAAAATTGTTATCTCATATAAATGTTTTCCTTTTCCATATATTCACCATGTACCGCCTGAGGCCTTATGTTATTATTCTGGTTATATATATAACATATCTTGTATTCTAGAGCGACCCGAGCTAACATGATATTTTTTCATAGAATTTGTCTCTTGGACACGTGTTACGAATTATAGTTTTTATCATAACAGTATTAGTTTGGGTTTATATTCTTATTTCACGAACTTTTTTAACATTCATTTATCTAACGGTTCAAGAATATACCTTATAATGGTGACAATCTAAAAAGTCCGATGACATTTCTTATTTTACATGCCACGTTAACTTTTTAATTTTGAACGTCTATTAAATATCAAATTTATAATCCTAATTAATCACTATGTTACCCATACACTATATACATTACATATACAGCTAGTATCATACAAACGGGAGAGGGAAAAGGGCTCATTGTGCATCAAAAATTCGTCCACATCGATGTCAATGGGAAACGTGTGCATAACGCTGGCAGCATTGCCACGTTGGATGGCAATGCTGATTCTCTGGCCGAAGAAAAGGCCAGCCCTCTGGTCACGTGAAGAGTCGACGAGCTTATTTTTAGAAAATTCAATTGTATATATATTTTAATATATTATAAATAAATTAAGACTCCACTAGTATCATTCTTAAGCATCAAGTTTTACTTAAGTAACGTATTTTATAGATGTCAAATCCGACTTCCTAAATTGTCACGACTTTAGCAATAGAAAAATATTTTACATAAAATATTTTTACCGTCTCCTATTTCATTTTTTTGCCAGCATTATTCATAATTGATGTCAAACTTGGTGTCAACAGTTTCCCGTCCGTAAGAAGCACTTAGAAAAAAGACTTGACGTGTCTCATTGCCGACACTGCTTTTACCTAATACCTATCACAAATAAAACATTTTTCTTTCTTTCTTTATCACATTAGGTAAAATCAAAATGTATCTGTTAACCGGTTTGAAATTATCTTCAGTAATACTATGAAGAGGTAAGTGTTTCAAGAAAATAATCTCTGAAACTACTGATCTGACTATGTACATTTTTTGATTGATAGAAAGCACGGTGCCTGCAAGATGGGCCACCCGAGTGAAACCGCGGCAAAGGGTAAGTCTTCATAATTCAAGGAAATATAATGCCTTATTTAGTATAAGCCAGTAAATAGTACACCTATGACTACCTACAGTATTAGCTCTATTTCAAATCCATCCAATGGTTGTTTTTAAATGATCGTTTTTAGCGATAAGTCCGCCCATTGTGACACCCTAAGTAATGTTTTACGAGTATTTATCTATCTTTTTTTGTTACTCATCGTGTACAGAATAAAGAGTATCCTATATATCTTAGACCGAATTAATTTCTGGGTTATTTTACTTCCTACAGGTCAGGTAGCGATGTTATCGTACGTCTTTTACGGAGTTTACTCAAAACATTCCTAAGCTGATCTATTTGACGAACGCCTTTGATAAGAAATTGCTGAAATACTTTGCCGGAAATCCGCTTAACCCTTAAAAGACGGATCGCCTTATGATTTGGGATAAGCCAAAAGATAAAGTTGGAAGACATAAGATAAAGTTAGAAATATGCAGACATTGCTGAACGAATTTAATGAAATCTTACTTCTTAATTAGGTATAAGAGTAGGAGATGAAATGAACCTCCTTCTGCGAAGCAGTATTGCTCGCGAAGGAGGAGCCGGTACGCGTGATGGAGACGCAACGGAGACGCCCTCACATCTCTAGCCACCGCCGGAGACGCCCTGGGTGTCAGGAGTCGGCACGAGCTTGCGGACGGCGAGTAATGGATAACTAAGCGACCGATAAGGACCAGACCCGAATCGACGGCGCGTGGCGTACGCGCACCTCAAAGAGTGTGAGTAATATAGGTATACGCATAGATAATAAGTTCATATTTTTTCTGCACCATGGTTATGTATGATTACATTTAAGTTATTTTATATTAAATAAATAGACAAACGCGGCGGGGACTCAGTTTTATAATATTTAGTGATAATCATAATCATCTTCCTGCCCTAAATCCAATTTATTTGAGGTCAGCGCAACATTTCTTCGTCTATACATTTGTATTTGCCACCATCCCAATAGTCGCTATCTCACTAGCCATCTCATCTTTCAGACAACCCATCCATCTATTCTCCGGTTTTCCAAAACCCAATAACCTTGCAGTAATTTAGGCAAATATCTATCGTTTCAGAAATATAAGTTTAATTTCCGTTTTAGCTATATTAAACAAGTGAGTTAGGGATACCCTTAGTAAGTACCTTTTTAGCTAGATCCTATAGATGCGATGACCGCGCTTTTGACAAACACACGCCATGGGAAGGAGCCCGACAACATTATCGGCTGATAGATTTGTCCAAGAAACGAAAAGAGAAGGAAACAATTGGACGATTACAATCATCACATTCCATAATCTGCCTACTAGATCCATGCTTTCAATTACCTTAAAATAACACAACTTTTTTGCTTACAAAGTTGTCGCCAAATGACTTCACTCCTACGAAGACATTTTACTTTTATTAAAAGCAAAGAGATACACCTTTCCTTTCAAGCTGTTAGAAGCTAGCGAAAATAAATGAGCTGTTTAATTTTAATCCAGGCTACTTTCTAGAAGCTAAACAAAATGCTAGCAACCCAGCGTCGTTGTTCACGGCATCGTAAATTGCTTAAGCCAATACTTTATTATTCGTTTGAGAGACGCCCATCGATTAGGTAAATGCTTCTTTAAATTCTAAGGAACTTTACGGAATGCCTAACAAGAGAGCCTAGACAAAGTTTAAGGGGTACTGTAAGAAGTTGTGATTGTGAAAGGGGTGTGTTTTGGCGTAGTGTAAAATTTATTCTATCTGTCAGCAATAACAATTGTTAGAAAGTGTACAATGCTACCGAAATGCCTAAAATCAAAATCAAGATTTCTTTATTCAATTAGACCATTAAGCGGCACTTAACGCGTTATTATTTTATTAGTATTAGTCATAACTTAGCTCAAAGTTATGACCAATCCCAACTGATGGCGCCCTTTCACGAACATGACACATGGATCGGCACCACTCAGCTCAACCATCATGAAGGGAACCGAATGATAAACATTATCGACTTTTAAGAATCTTAATCGCTAATTATGTCACTTTTTATAGAGGTCAGACTTCTTTCAATTATGCTAACCACTATTCCGTTATTCTTAAGGAAATACTTTTATGTAATACAAACTGTTTTCTCATAAATCAAACTGTTTTACAAACGTTACAAGGGAAAAATTAAAATATTTCTAGAAATCTAATCTGAAAATTGTCAAGTAATTCATTTTAGTAAGCTGACTTGTCATGACAAAAGATTTTGTAAAGGAATATTAATCATCTTTTGTCCTTGCGTTTTTTGTAACAGCTATCCTGAATACTGTTGAGATTTTATTCATATTTTTGTTTTATGAAATATTACTAAGACTGCCTAGTGCTCTCTTGTAGTCTTAACGCGACTGATGAGTATGGGATTCCCAGTTCGGGTGAAGTGTTAATCATTTCGCTCGACCCCACCATATAGAACTAGAGTCTAGGACTTATTAAAGCCATCATGACTCCTGTGTGTGTGAGAGAGAGAGAGATGGAACTGTACAGTGACCCACTATCCCTTGTTGACAACAGATTCGTGATGGAGTTCACACGTCATAGTACAGCCCCTGTTAGATATATTAGCATAGTGCGGGTATTATAGGGTATTAGAGACGTCTGCCTATGTGCCTACACCTTCAGAGACTACAATAGTATTTTTTGAATTATTGTACTATTTGTCAGCATCTGGAATAAGCTCTCTTCGTGTTGGTGGACATGAATATGGATCTTAGAGTAGTTTATCTAGGTTTTTATTTTCAGGTAAGTCTACCAGTCGTAAAAAAAATAGCATTTTTTCAGAATAAATACGAAGTTCAACTCTCCATGGATCTCTGAAAGAGGTTGGCTTGTATTCGCAGTATTCAGTTACCGACCTCCTCGAGATTGAAACATGAGAATCTCATTATTTGTGTAGGTGCTTTTAAGTGCGTACAAAACGAAAGAAAAGTTGTTGCTAAGGTAACTTATTTCTTGCAAATGGAGTGTTTTTCTTTCTTTTTTAACCGACGAAAAAAAGGAAGAGGTTCTCAATTCCACAAGTATATTTTTTTATATATGACCACGCATAACTTTTTATAGAATGATACGATTTAAAAATAATGTTGTATTGGAAAGCGTATACTTATTTTTATAGTATTAATATTACTTCATTCAATTTTTAGTTCCCCAAGGAGCCCCATGACATCGAAGGAAATATTCTAATCTTTATTTTAAGAGTTGGTTCACACACTAAAATATTAATTATACATATATTTTCACTAAATTATAATAAAACTATCTAAAATCCTATTACCAGCATGGAAATGCCATCATTACGTAATTCATGGTTTTCTTATTTTTAGCCAATAAACTCAGAAGTGCCAATGACTGGAGGGATACCAGCGATAGGGTGGTTTATCCCAATCCTAGTTCAAATTTTCTCACTAAAACCCAGTTTCAAGCCAAACAAAATGGTCAATTCTTTGTTGTATTAACAGTTTCATAAATTCCTCCTTTGCAATTCCAGTCAGGGTTAATGAATTTACTGCGGTAAACCTCGTTACCGTTGCCATCATCACGATTACCATAATAAGCTGTAATTAAGTTCGGTTCAAGTAAACACTTTATGTTGTTAGTGAAGTTTTCTTTAGGATATTACAGTCATAAAATCTTTTCGTTATTCTTTTAGTTGTGGTTTTTTTTCCTGTTTATTATCTTAAAACAACGTATTATGTTGTTATATTCGTATGTTTTCCGTGATATTAATAATAAGGGCATAACAAAAGCCTAAGTCTTAATAATTAGTATCTCATCACAATTTTTACAATGGTTTTCAATTATCTTTATAGCCAAGAATATTTATAGCACTGATAACAACATTTGTGCCACATGTTAAATTTAGTCTTGTTATACTTTTTTACCTTTGTATAGATCCTTATACCGATTGTTTTGTGAATGTGTAAACATTGTGGGCCTTCTAGATTTCTAGATGCTTGTTAACATATGTTAACCTTTTATC
The DNA here is from genome assembly GCA_964057195.1 of Orthosia cruda. Taxonomy (NCBI): domain Eukaryota; kingdom Metazoa; phylum Arthropoda; class Insecta; order Lepidoptera; family Noctuidae; genus Orthosia; species Orthosia cruda. The sequence goes on along the minus strand of OZ059828.1, from coordinate 39,082,850 downwards.
TCGTTTTACTTTCGTTTTGTTTTTTTGTTTGTTTATATAATACATATATAATCTTTTTTTCTAGTTTCTGTCGATTTATTTTCGGGCCTATGTTGTCTACCCATATCTAAGTACTAATGCTGTAACATGGAAATATTGTAAAACCAAATCATTTTTTAAAAGAGTAACCGTGAAGTTTCTTGCCGGTTTCTTCTATATAGGAAACAATCAACCCGAACCGTGCACTTTTTCTCGACGTTTTATAAGTGCCCATGTAGGCCTATGTAAAATAAAAATGAAATATTTTGAATTTGAACAACACGGAAAAGAGATGAAATGTTATGTGGATATTAAGTGATTCTATATGGGATAAATTTGCAAGTAGTTGAAGCTGCTGGCCTAAGCTAGTTTCGTTATATACCTCCTTGCATTGAATCTGAAGTAAAACCTATATTTTGTTAATTTATTACTAGTAGGCCCGCTTGCACCATTTTAGATTATCTTACTATACCCGATTTAGTGGCTTACACTGCCATTAATGTATGACATATTTTATATTTACCTCGCGTTAGCAACTAACTCTGAGTTAAGTCTTTGGTGCAAATGGGCCTTAGAGTGAAAGACACCTTTGCCTATTTTCACCTGCTTTCTTAGGGATTGCGTGACGATGTTAATGTCCCTGTCACAATCTTTAATAACCTGTCGAGACCTGACGTCACGCCTTGGGAAGTGACGAGCAACTTATGTAATTGAGAACAGTCTACATTGTTAGTAAATCAATCTTATATTATGTTATAAAGGGTTAAAATTATGTTTCACTTCTGTGATTTAAATACGCTGATCCAGCGTGTATCACTCCTAAAGCTAGGATGAATACGAAATAAAATTGACTTAAAAAAAAAAAGGAGGAGGTTCTCAATTCGACAGTTTTTTAGGCTGTATTACTAACAACATAAACAACAGCTTTAGTTCAGTTTAGATCTATGTCACAATAAAACAGCTGATCCATGCATTCTGGTGAGCCTGGTGAGAATGGACTTATTCGTGCGCTTGGCTGTCCATGGTATGCGCAACATTCTTCAAAAAGAAACATACTCACAAAAAATAATGGTTTCTGAAGAAGCTATGGGAGCGAAACTGCGGTAAAAAACTTGTGCTTAACAATTTTTAATGATATACTTAAGCTATAGTGCCTTTAGTTTTCAGTTCACTGAACCGTTTCTAAAACTTAGAAGTTTTTAAATTCAATTAACCTTTATGAAACGAATAATGTCCTTTTATTTAACTTAAGGTTCAAAGACAAATTGACAAATTTTATTATAAATTTAAACTATTCTTGCTTGTGTCTTTAAGTAATTTTCTAAGCAAATTACTCCTACACAAGATTAGCCCTGTCCTCTACTTTCAAAACATATACAAATATATGCGGGTAGTTTAATAAAAATAACAATAATCAATCTTCACGTTAAGTGCTGCTTTCCCTAGATTTGTAATTTCAAGCAATCTCGGTTTGTGAATAATTCATAACACATCTATGAAAATTAATGTGTTCCTTCATTTGTGAAAATTAAGATTTTCGGGTAACCTTTAAGGAAATTCGATTAAGAAAATTTGCATAACCGAACATAGACTTTTCGAGCAAGGCCCATTTGTAAACCCCGATTTCTCAATAACGCATTTCAAGTTGAGTAGATATTTGTCAAACTGTAATTTACCTGTTGAAAATTAGCACTAAAATAGGATTTGGCACGTTCTTAACTCCAAATACTCAATTCAGAAATCGGCCCTAAATGCCATAACGTTAAACATATTTCAGACTTCATTTTATCTCTGTCATTTTTAAACAATCGAAAGAAACAAAACGATAATTTAAATTCTTTTAAAATACTAAAGGCTCAACGCGTAGCAAATGTGCTACGAAAGCGTAGCAGCTTTCGTAGAAGTCACGGCTACGCCGTAGCATAAGTGCAATCCTCTTTGGTCAAAACCACAACGGAGAATACAAAGAAAATACTTTACTCTGAGTTTATACCGGACTGTAATATCCGCCTAAAGAAAAAAACATCTAAGCTGCTTATCTTTCCACGCAAGTTGTTACAATCTACCCTCCGAAATTAGGTCAATATGCTTGTTGGTATACGTCAGTGAGGAACTTATATAAGCACTATATTCGGACCTCTTGAGGCTATGTTGTTGTCAGAATAGAGAGATTGTATTAGTTACTATAATCCAACAGATAGTTTGGACGTTGGACTGGCAAGTTAGAGGTGGTGAGTTCGAATCCCATCGGTTTGGATCGTTACTGCCATCATGTCCCTACAAAAAGCAGCAACAGCAATTATTTATTATCTGTAGGTATACCATACGAGATATCGAGAATTTAGTAACAAGCAAGAAGATCGCATTTAATCTGAAGGCAGAGTTTGACAGGTTTCGGGTTAAAGCCGTATTTAACAAAAACTCAAATTCAAATTGTTAATTCAGAAATGGGGCCCCCATTTCTTTCATCACAATTTGAACCTTTTTAATCTTCTTACGTTTACTAACATTAACATTATAAGCGGGCTATTTACCATGTATACTGTTTGTAGCGAGTTTCCGATATTAACAGACACAAACAGACAGACACACACACAGACAGACTCGCTACAAACAGTAAACATGGTAAATATCCCGCATATAATGTTAATGTTAGTGACCATGACAGTTTAAAAACTTACATATTCTTACGTTTTTCAGAAATACAAAAAAAAAGTGTCAAATCACATTTGTATTAATATAATTCTTATGAATGAACTAGATTAATTTGAAAAAACAATAGAACACAATCCCTTTTCAACAAGTTGTTCAAACAATTTTGAGTTCTTTTCCATAAACATAAGGATGGCATTAGAAGCATAAACCTGTTATCAAAACCAACTGTTTACTTCTCCTGCCATTTGTCATGTCATCAACGCAGTAACAAAAATTCGTTGAACAGGTTGTAAAAAGGGATTGTTTAAATTTCTTATGTAATTTTCAATGGAGTAAGTATAAATAATTTTCATTTTCGTATACACCTACATTCAACTTTTTTCCTCACGTCCCCGTATCCTTTGCAACATGAGAGGTACCTAATTTGCCATTAAGAACTCGGCGCTCGTCCAAAGTGACTTTTGACTTCAAAGGGATTTTATTGTCTACATTTTTGCTCAAGTGATCTTCAATTGTGCATTACATTAATGATAAATTAAATTTCTGGAGCCTGAGGAAGATTTTTGGGTTATTGTACACAATACATATTTGATTTTAGTATAATGTAGGAGAAAATTGGGAAAAAAAGCGTGGCCGTCCCCGTCAAATCTGTAGCCTAATTGCGTAAGAGATTTGGCAGGGCAAAGGGTTTGACCTATGAAAGAGTATGACAAATAATTAGGTATTACAAATTATTTGACTTTTTCGAAAAGAGTGTCTTCACCAATGAAAGCATCAATTATTTAGGGCAATACCTAATTATTAAAATAGAATTGGTCAAACCCTTTGCCTTGGCAAATTCACTTACACTATAAGGCTGCGGGTGTTGCACCGTATTAGCAGAGGCGGTGAGCATCAGAATGACGTGTTGAGCTGAAGCGTGAAGCTCAAGATCAATCGCGATGGAAGCCTTTTGTGGACGTCCTCTGTCCCATCTAGGGGACATAGGACATTACGTCAAAGTAAGTCAGGAGACAGGAGACATACATAAGTAGGTAATTTAAAACATAAGCATGCCTATAACATTATCATTACTACGCAGTCTTCCTCTCTGCGCGAGAGAGTGAGCCGTAATCCACTACACTGGCCAATTATCTTCGGGTTGATAAGTTATCATATATGTCTTCGAATTTTTGATTCTAGGACAGTTTCCTTATGCATTTTCATTGTGTTATATATTGTACGTAGTACATACTGAAGAACCTTTTTTCTATTACAAAACAGATCACCTTTTAAATAAAACCGAATGAGAATGAGACAGGAGCTTTTATTCCTATAACTTGCGTACTAACCGAATTTAGGTATACTATACTCTGCTAACCCTTTCGAGGATGTTCTAGGCGTGATTTTACATTGATGCATGTATAAAGGTATTTCGCTAGCTTTTCTAACCCATTCTTGCTTAAAAACAAGCAATTATATGTCAAAAGGTCTTCTTCGCCCTTTTCAGGTAAAGATACGCTCAATATAATACATTCCGTGTAATTTCCTGCAACAAATAACCTCATGTTTCATTACCGTTCGTGTTTGAGAGCTAATTAAGCTCTTATAACATAGAAAACGTTTCCCAGAATCTACAGCGGAGCTAATTAGTTGTAAGCCTCTGTAGCAGTGAATATCTCACATGTACCTGTGTATGTTCTATGAACACACACACACATGTTGTTAGTTGTAATTTGTAAGTACAATTAACATGGTAATAAGGTATTATGATTATTATGTTAATATTTCACAATTTAAAGTGAGAATATGATTATAATTATTAAGAATAATAAATACAGTAGGGTAAGGTATATGTGGTTTCAAAGGCTCTCTTCAAAACAAACCATGCTTATGATTTTCCCAAAGTTCCTACTTCATAATATTGAGGTTTCAATCTCAATATTATGAAATAGGAACCTGTAGTTACTGGTCATATTCCGTACAGTACCTTGGCAACCGAGCTATGCTCGGGTGACAATAAAGAAAACAACGTTTTTTAAATTGAAACCTAGCTAGATCGATTTATCGTCCCCGAAACCCCAGCATACTAAATTTCATGAAAATCTTTGGAGCCGTTTCAGAGATTCAGATTATAGTATCTGGGCGACCGAGTTCTACTCGTGTGAAAATAGAAAAAACCGGCCAAGTGCGAGTCGGACTCGCGCACGAAGGGTTCCGTACAATTATCGCAAAAATCGCCAAAAAAAACATGTTTGTTAGTCTTAAATATTTATTTTATACTGGTTTTAGTATTTGTTGTTATAGCGGCAACAGAAATACAACATCTGTGAAAATTTCAACTGTCTAGCTATCATGGTTCATGAGATACAGCCTGGTGACAGACAGACAGACGGACCGCGGAGTCTTAGTAATAGGATCCCGTTTTTACCCTTTGGGTACGGAACCTTAAAAACTACGTTTCCTAAAAATGAAACCTAGCCAGATAGATTTATCGCTCCCGAAACCACCTGCATACTAAATTTCATGAAAATCTTTGGAGCCGTTTCCGAGATTCAGATTATATATATACATATATACAAGAACTGCTCGTATAAAGGTATTATATTAGATATACAGCATGCATACATTACATAACGACGCATTACGTAAACATGTTACGTGATATCATGTACGTGCTTAAACGTAAACATAACTTGTGAAATGTGGATATTCTATAGGTGTACCTCTACCCAACCCTTTGGGGAATACTGGCGTGATGATACGGTATGTGTGTATACGTTATTGATTTAATCATTACTTATCTGTGACTATTGCAAAATAATGGTTGTTGATGGCAACACAAAGTGTTTTATTTCTAGTTTTATCTATGATCATTTGTGACCTGTTGTAAAGAACTGGCATATGTTCTTTCTTTTCCTGTGGCCCAAAAACCACAACGCATTCATGTTAGTTAATCAATCAATCATTTAACTATTTGCTTGTTTTATCAAATAATTAATAAAACAAGCAAATTGTATCAATTAACCAGCCAGTACAAACTACAGTCCACATCCAAACAGTACGCAAGATATTAGAAATCTAAAACCAAATTAAGTTTCTAACAGTGGTATCAAAGGCAGACTATCCTCGTTCCATTTTTTTAAATCCATCCAAATAATTATATTGAACTAAAATCAAAGTAAGAAGGATTCTCACAAACTTTTGAAAAAGGCGAGAGACATACAGTTTCGCGAGGCATTTCCAATATCTGCTCGCTTGCGATGTAACTCAGTAGTGGCTTGCTTTTATTTGAAAACTTCGCCGTTGTTGCTAAGGAAATATTCTGTAATATTTTAGCTAGTCACAGCGCTGTTAAATTGTTCTTTTAAATACGGTCGGAGCTGATATTTGTGCTTATATTAATATTGTCAAACGTGGTGGATTTTTGTGAAAGATACTTTGGTTTTTTTTTATAAAAAAAAATATTTTCTTGTAAAAAACTGCTACCACAAATGTACAAATCAAAAAAGCTTCTATCGCGGGCCTTGAGCGCGGTGACCGAATCCAGAAATTCCGTAACGAAAAAACCTCACGCTCCCCACTCCGACGGGCACGGCGGTGATATTTTGACTTTTAATAAGGTTTTTGAATTCTGTGGAATCTGAGTGGTGAGGGGCAGGGGGCGGGGGGGGGGGGAGGTTTGTTGCACTTGTTTTCGATTTCCGTGTTAGTATTTTTAGAATGAAATTTTTTTTTGCGGGTGGAGGTAAACGGTTAAGGGGGGGGGGGTAAATCCTATCTTGTTCTCCTGGGTGAAGTAGCGGAGGGCAGGGGGGCAAATTTTTTGTCAGAAATGCGCTAACTCCAACCGTTTCTGAGATATGAGGGTTTTAAATTTTTTGTTGGCCGTAATTTTTTTGGCCTTTTATCGGTCTCTCTGAGCTTTTTCTGTGACAATGGTGATCAATGTGGACCTTATGCTTATATACCTTTTCACACCACATACGCACTCACACACACACACCTTACATTTAGTCACTACACACACACATGCACACACACGTACAGACCCTACACCTATTCACCTCAGCACAGATAAACGTTTTTCATTTTATTTCTCTTTTACATAGGTTATATTCTGTTTTCTTTTACACCATTTGCTAATTGTTTAAACGTCCCGTTGTTATTGTACTATGGCTTTGTATTGTTTCTTACGGCGAATCACTGACTCCTAAGACACAGGCACATACACCTAGTTTAGGAGTCAGGGAATTAAAATTATTGTGTCCTAGTGTATAAGCCTTATTATACTCTTGTTTTTGATTCTTGTATTGTGATGGCTTTTGGTGAAATAAAGAATTTATTTATTTATTATGGTAATGAGATTAAGGGTCACTTTTGCTTGTCAAAGAAAAGCGACCTTATTTCAATGTGAATAAGGGTATTTTTGTTTTGTTTTTTAGAGTTTTATTAATCGTAAATAAATGCGGGTTTGGCTTTGTGACGCATTTTCCAGGACTGGATCTAGAATAAATGCTATGCAATAGCTTTACCGCGGCAGTCCCCGAGTGCCACACGACATTTTTTTGTAGTATATAGGCTTTCTATATACTACAAAAGAAAGCATATAGAACAAAACCTATATAGATAAGTACAGTATAATAAACCCATATGCAAAAAGGTTGAACCCGAAAAACATATTAATGTACGCATGTACATTAACGCATGTTGCGTTAATGTACGCAACATGTACCCAAATCCTTTAAGAAATTGGGCTGATTTTAATTTGACGACGCAAGCTTACATTTAAGTCCTTTTGAAGACATTTTATGTGAGTAGAATGGAGCGGTCCTTTATCATGAAAACGAAAAAATCTCTCAACTAATGTCAAGATTTAAATTTGATTGAGTCGATGTTGAGGAAATGACTTAGAATAATAATATGGCAGAGATTATAGAAACAGACTCCTTTTATATTTTGCGAGGATGAAAAATACTATTTAATATTCCCAGCACTCACAACAGTTTTGCAAATACTGATAGAAACAATTAGTTTACAAACAAAATAAACTAAACAGAACTTATTACTTTTCACTGATTGCCTTGCGTGATGACATATGGCTCTGGGACGTGGTCGCTCACAATGGGCCTCATCAGAAAGCTTACAGTCACCCAAAGGTCATGTCATGTAATTTAAACATTATTTATTTATTTATACATTTATTTATTTATGTACACACAAAACATTTAACAGAGAAAAAAAAAATACACATGGAAGAGGACAAATGTACTGCTTATTTCAATAGAAATTTTTTCCAGCAGACCTGCGACAGGAAAGTTGGATGATATACGAAGACATAGGGTGTAGAAAGAAATATGGAAACTTAAAGTAGATAACTTAACTAATTATAAATAAATTACACATATACCTTAACTACATATATAGAAGATATAAAAAAACTTTTTTGCAAAAAAATACTACCGACTTCCAAATACAAAACTACAAAGTGAAAAATAATTTTATTTTTTGAAGTTGGTGTCTTCCGTAGGTACCATTTTTTTGCTTTATGGACACCGACTTAGCAAGTTTTTTTTATTTTTCACTTTTTAGTTGTACCTATCTAATAGGCAATTTAGTAAGATAACTTTAACGCCAAAATAGATTTCATGAAACTTGAACATAACCGGTGAATGAGAGATCTGCGTACCCCCCAAGAGCGTACTGGCGTGATGTTATGTTATGAAATGGTATAAACAATAAACAGACATGCGATTGCAGCAAACCCGAGAGATTTACCATTATGTATTGAAGAGTTCTGTTGTATATCTCCAAAGTTCTTCATCAGATCTTCAACAAAATAAAATGGGACCAATTTCGAAACATACTTTTTTAAACAAAAAAATAATTTTCAAAATCGGTCCACAATTGACGGAGATATCGGTGAATATACACAAAAATAAAAAAAAACAAACATAATGTCGAACATAGAACCTCCTCCTTTTTGGGAAGTCGGTTAAAAATACATACAACATATCTTATATATAAAATCCTCGAGTCACAATGTTAGTTACCATACTCCTCCGAAACGGCTTTACCGATTAAGGGTAAACAAGTCAAAAATTCTTCCATACAAACGTAGTCTAGAGATTACTCCACTGTTTGACGATGTACTTACAAAATAAAAAAAGATATCAATTTGTCTCATCATTATCTAGCCCTGTATGGAACCGAAATAATAAAAAAAAAAAAAATTTGAAAGTTATGAGCGTCGAAAGTTCCATATTTCAACACTAATTTTAACGTATCTTTGGGCGCAAATAAATACCATAAGAAGAAGGAAAATTTAAAAACTCCATACAGGGCTAGATTAGTAATTCAACAATCCAAATAATTTTAATTTGATCAGATACATTCAGTAGTTTTTTCATGAAATCTAGACTCCCAAAGGTCTGTTTATAAAATTTCGCGCGCTCGTTTTCGTCCTAAATCATCATCCATTTCGATAAAAGATTGCAGAAGTGCTAATTCGTACGCGAACTAGCTTCTTACTGCTCATCACAGCATCTATATATTTCGCACGTGTTGTGGGATGAGATAGCATGCATTTTAACCTCGCGGACAAAATAGGTCGTGCCGTCGACTAGTTTAACCTTAATATGAAATTTTATATGCATATTCAGTAGGTCTGAGAATCGGCTACTTTCAATTTTTTACACGCGGGCGAAGCCGCTGGCAGAAGCAAGTAATTTATAAAATTACAAGATGGTGGAGAGGTAATGTTCTTTGACATGTTTCTTGAATAAAGATACAACAACATGAACATTCGTATAGTGCCTGCGTAAGCTTTGAAATCTAGTGTTTTCCATCAAAAGTTCCAGTAAATTCGTTGAATTAGTAGTACGTCTGTGCCTTCTCAAACTAATGTTTTACGTATTGATGGATTCTCAGAAATATAATATTAGTTTACATACCTGTCTTACTCAGGGATTAATATTGATATGGCTGGAAATGATCATGATAAAGTTACATTTTCTAGGAAATAATACTCTCCGTAATTGAGATTCCAGTTATTATTTTGTAACCGATATCCATCTAATTAGAAGTTTGTTATTCTACTAAGAATATAGCTTTAGATATGAACACGCTTTATTTGTTTGTGTGTGTATATGTAAATATTTTTTTTTAATCTTTGATAGGCTCGCGCTTGACCACTATATCACCTGATGGTAAGCGATGATGTGGTCGACGGTGAAGCACGCTTGCCTAGAAGAAACCTATTCACTCTTGACTTAAAGACTCCCAGGTTGTAGCTATAACGAAATACAGACTCCGGCAGGGAATTCCACTCCTTAGATGTAAGCTTAGTAAAAGTATTCCCAAAACGTTTGGTGCGTATGGTTGGGATGCCCACTATGTACCGTTGACGTATCGCCGTACGTCTTGTAGTCCGATGATGGATGGATATTGGCTTATAGAATTTACTCTGCTCAACTAAATAATATTTTTTACATACTGAAATATGTATTTTAGGTAGTGGGTCACTTTGAACTACGGTTTGAATTCGAAATATAAGTTTAAATAAACTTTATGTTAAAGGCGAGTTATTTTAAAAAAATATTCATTTGTTTTTCAGTGTTTTGGTTTTTCTGTAATTTGTTGCAAACCATGTGCACCTCATTTTGCGATAGACCCAGCATGAAAAAACGCGTAGACTGTTTGTGTATGAGTATGAATCTAAAATATGCCATGAGTGTAATGTCGCTTTAAACTCATGGCATATCAAATAAACAATAGGCTTTGGTAATTCACAAACCTATCTAACATAACAAATTTAACAACACAGACTTCACAAAGAATTAAAAAAAAAACAAATGAAATACTCCCGAGAACCATAATCTGCAGAACAATTATTTACACGCAATCAAAAATAAATGCATTTACACGTTAACATAGTTACTACCACACAGCACTGTACCAACTCCTCACAAACTTATCACAAACATTAAAACATTCTAAACGAGACCCTATTGCTTACACAACAAAGGTTACACACAATGCAGGATAAGATTGGTTTTTGAAACTCCCAGAGGAGCAATCGAAAATAGCCCCTAAACCGATGCAGTAAGGTCGTTCAGATATCATCAATTAAATTGTGCTAACGATGATTGCACTGCAGTGTAATATGCCGTTACACGGGGTTGAATAATTAAAGTGTATTTATGTCCGAACGATTACACCTTCCCGTGTAATATATGTGCGAATTGCGATGGGAGGTGACAATGTATTGCTGCCTTATCATTATTTTTGGATTGAGTTTCCTGTATTCAAATTGCTATTTGATTCAGATGGCAATTTTTTCATACAAATATCGGTAAGTTAAGTGATAAATTGTTTACTTTGTCACTTCATAATATAGGTATGCCACGTTACATTGATTCCTTACTGGGTTTGGCAGGGACTACATAAAGTTAAGTTTCTGTTTTGTCGGCACCAACTTTTTTGCTTCAAGATATGTTTTAAAGATTTAAATGATTAATTTTCAAACATCATTTTTATTAATCAGCAGGAAGATTAACCTTTTACAAAAACCTTTGATAATCCTTTTTATGTAAAAACACGTATCTGTTAAAAATAAGCAGTTTTCCTTAGTTTAAAGCTCTTTCTTACTAAGTTAAGGAAGCTTATTTATTTATTTATCTATTACGTCATGCACACAAACGTATAGAAGCGGACTTAATGGCTTAGATATTTCTACCAGTCGACCTTTGGGTGATGCAGAGACAAATAGTGGTAGGTGCAATATTTAAAGTTAATCACGATACTTAAGGTTTATTCAAATACAAAGATATACAAACATATTATAAATACATACAATAGATACTCAAACAAATTAATAAACTAAATACACGAATATATTTAAACAATTATTGGTAGCAGATATTTGGAAAACATTATCGCTGTAACGATACTACTGCCAACTTCTTATGAACATGTATCTTCTTACGAACATGTATTCTTACGAGCATGTAACCTTTATCATACTCGCGAGCTTACTATAAGCGTTAAAACCACGAACACAGCAGTTAAGACATCCTCAACAATAAACATGACTAGAGAAAGTGCAAACAGTACTGCACACAAACATTAAAAGAAACTCTGCTATTTCACACAGGATGCACTTCTAAACTACATATAAAATATAAGACCTCGCAAGACACTTTCCCATATCTCACAAGTGCCAGTAAAATTTCTCTCGCATTCTCGAGAATATTCCACAGTCTCAGAAGTATATTGTTGGTCAACTTTGAAAGTATTTCCGTTAAATATTTGATGGTCCGTATCGACGGTCTGTACCCTATTTGACCCTTTAAATCGGTTCGGCCAAAGCTGGGGTCTAAAAATCGCTGTATCGCGTCCGGTAACGGGGTCTTCAACATTTTATCAAACCCTTACGTATGTTTTGGAGATATTTACGAAGAAATATAGTTTTGTTTTTCTCGTATGAAGTATTTATGGGATTTTCAAGTTTTGGAGATTTTTATATGAAAATTATCCGAATGATACGATCAGCTCCAGGAAGCTGTAAACTTTAGTACCAATGAAATCCGTCAAAGTTTCCATTCAAGTGGTTTCTGTTTATGACGAGGAAAATATAACAGTACATCTCACATTTTTAGTACGCTCGATATTCACGGAATTCTGCACACGCTATAAAGAACGTGAAGATAATTTACCTCCCTTCAAATGCGACAGGTAATAAAGTAACACCATTTTCTTTTATACACTGTCCCAAAAACAAAGCATTCTTACCCACGGTACATCATTTGTTTGCTGAGGAATTAAAACTTTATAGCCCTCCCTCTTGAGTACAATAACAGTGACAACAACAACGTTAAATGTGTATTCGTTGCAGCAATGAACTCCAGAAATACAACGCCTGAATTGACCCCTTGGAAGCAATAAAAGATATTTTGTACTCTCCAGCGTTAGCGCGATTAAAATCATTCCGTTTGCAACTCCTGCTTACAAAGTTAATATCATAGGGAGAAAGCTCTTTGCTGTAATTCAAGTGCTGAGCAAAATGAGAATCTCATCAACCCCAGCGGGTTTAAACCGGTTTCAGTCGGTTTTTTGCGAACAAAACTAGTTTGTTTGCTGCCTTTTTAAGACCATATTTTTAAAGTACTTATGCCTATGTAATGTATTTCTACTTAAGTATTAATATATTGTTTTGAATAAGACTTGCGTTGAATATGTTTGCACAAAATATTATGGCAAAAAAGTAGTGGAACTTTGTCATCTTTTTTGTCAATTATTGAAGGGGGATCTTTCGATACTTGAGCACTATCTCCTTTTCTAAATTAAACAGCCTTGCCATCATAAATTGCCATCAAACGACCTCTAAAAGATCTATTTCTCAAAAACCTCATAAAACTACGTATTAACTAAAAGATCGTAATCTTAACTGTCACTCAAGTAAACTCACTTACTTCTCACAATAAAATCTGTTCGCAACTAAAACTTGGTTTACTGTGCCGTAAACTTTACCTACTCTGTGTTAAGTTGAAATAAAAAAGTTGCTCTAACATAGATGTATTCAGACTTTTGAATTGTAACACTACATGATTTAAGTTGTTAGATTTAGCCTCATGCTGTGCTGGTGAAGGTTTATTTAAAGAACATTTATTGTTACTAAAAAAAAATTGGAGTACTTTGTTCAAAGTTATTTTATTTGTGAGAATAAACTCCATGAAACATTAGAGTTGAGTAATGATGAAAATTCGATGACGTGTGATATTCACCAACCCGCACTTGGCCCGCGTGGTGGATTAAGGCCTATTACCTCTCTCACTGAGAGGATGCCTGTTTCCCAGCAGTGGGAACATTATAAGGCTGATGATGATGATGGTAATGAATGCTGAAGGCATTTGTTTATATCAATAATAAAATTTCCTGATGCAGCTATTTAATCTTAGCTAGATCCTTACCTTTATTATCTACTCGGTTAAAAGATATTGAAGCAAGATTTGGTTTTGTATATTACTTAAGATCAAAATACTTCTAGTTTTCTACACAAAGAATTTACACTCGATTTTGAGATATTTTCACATGTACGAAACAAAAATCAATCTGCCTAGCCTTTTACCAACTATGTTAGGGTCTGCTTCCAGTCTAACCGGATTCAGCTGAGTACCAGTGTTTTACATGGAGCGACTGCCTATCTGACCTCCACAACCCAGTGACTGGGTAACCCGGTACCCCTTAGCTAGACTGGTGTCAGATCTCAAGCTTCTGACTACTTGTAACGACTGTCAAAGATCTTAACGTGCTTTCCGAGGCACGGAGGAAACTCGGTATGTTGAAATAGTCACCCATCCACGGACCGACCTCGTCAAGCGTTGCTTAACCTTGAAGATCGACTCGTGCGACTGTTATTATTTAGCCACGAGCTCCTCACACATGTACGAAACACGATACTAAATAACATGGGTACATACAAGACTCAAGAAATTTCCTCTACCCTAAAAAATCGATACCCAAACATCCGACACGCGTCCTTTATCGTAATGTATCTGTTAGTGAAGTTAAAATCCCACGAAACGCCTTCCCAACTCGGATATAACCGAATTTCCTATACCTAGGTCCTGCGCGGCCTTCGTTAAACGTCGATAGCTCTGTCAGACCGAAAGTTTTATGGGTAGACAATAAATCTTTATGATCACTAAAGAAAAAAGCCTCGGACCGATGAGTAAGACTTGGGATCCGTCAAAAAGTTTACAAGATTAAGATATTTAGGCCGAAACTTTTTCGTATCTATGTCCGGTTGATTTTTGTGGAGGTTATCAAAGGTGTGGGTTTTTAATTTAGAAAAAGTTTATTTGAGGTTGACGGCCTTAAAAGTTGAATAATCAGAGTTTAATTTGAAGTCCAGGTTGTTATTTTTATCTGAATACGGCGAAGCCAAAAGGAAGGGTTATGATTTTAGCAGTTTATGTATGTTTATTTAAATTTACGTATGTTCCTCCGTAGCGCCTAAACTATTCATCCGATTTTGATGAATAAGGTATCAATCTATTCGTTATTATGACCCGAGTAACATAGGCTAAAAAAACCGCTGTCGGGTAAACGTTATAAATTAAACTCTTTGCTTGTTGTTACTCGTGTATACACGTTTTATATGACTTTAAATTGAAATTTAATAGGCATTTCTTTTGTCTATACTAATCAGCTGGCTTTTCTACAAAGAAGAGTATACGTGTATTTGGCAATGCCATCTAATCTTACCGTAATCTAACCGACTTATCTGTATCTAAACTACCAATCAGGTTTACTGCTATGCAGATTGTAATAACTCAATATCAGGCCACGTACACTGTGCTGTCATGCCATCGTAGTTCGAAGGTACTATCGGAGTGCAAATGCATAAATTGTTTGCATTCGTGATGAAAGCCATTCGGTGGACTGCTGGCTTTATATTTCAGAAAAGCACTCAAGTTTTATGTGAACTATCACAGAACAGTGTACGAGATTCCGATATAATAGTTTGAATATCCCCTTTGACGTAACTTTCGCATTGAATGTTCGGAGTTGAGAACATATTCCGGTGTTTGCACCTAGTATTTGTTATAGGAAACATTTGGTTCCATTAAGAAGTACTGGTATTAGATAATAGGTTGTTACGTCATCACATCGTAAAGGCTGCCACAGATACGCAACGGACGCAACAATGCGACGATTATGCGACGACATTTTTTTCATAGAATGTGTTCTACGGATCAAACATTTTTTATAAAAATTGTCATCGCACTGTCACGGAGCGCTAATCTACGGGAGTCTTAACAGTATGTTTTGCCAATTGCGTCTAACGAAACTGTTTTTCCTAGGTACACTACTTTTTAAACATATTCCAATCCATGTTCTTACATTCTAGCTCTACATAAAGTTGTCCCAATAAGTCTAATAAGTCCAGAAAAGATACCACATTGAAGCTATCACTCTAATTCCACCTTGGATTCGCTTCCTGTCATGAATAACGCATCGCAGTATATTATTAAAGCTTTGGCACATTCAATTGCCACCTTCATTGCCATTTACATTATGCACGGTCTCTATTTCAAATTTCGAACGCGAGAAACCAAGGACATTCTATCAGGAGGCAAGCAAAAAGTTCTTATTCACCGAAAAAGAAGGAAAAAGCGATAAGAACCGTTTTCTTTTTTTCGAAAATTGTCAAAGGCCTGCTATGTTAGTTTTCTTTTCCAGTTTTTGTACAGTTTTTAGATAGCTATGCCTTCGGGGTTTCCAGGCTTATAAAAACAGAAGCTAGTTTATTCAAAATCTTTTTACGAAAGATATCGTTGTAATTTCGACAAGACATTGAAGTTGTTTCAGTAATATTAAACTTAGAAATATAAGGTAAAAGTGATCACAAAACTGCGTACTGAAAACGTATCAGCTGTCATAATATCTTGCCTTTGAGGTAAAGTACCTATTTTTTTCAGGCTTCTTGTAATCTAAATAAAAACATATTTTAGGTGAAGTGTGAAGATACTAAGAGAACTACGGGACGATTGAATTGTTGAACCTTCCCCAAAGAATATTAAATTCAGCTAGATATCAATAAGAAGGTTTAACAATAAAATTAATACCAATTGATGGTGTACTAAAAGTGCACCTCTGAAGACTTCTGCCTAACCCTTTGGGATAATACAGGCGTGATACAATCCCACCGCACTATTCCCAAACCACTGCAACTCCTGAAAGCCAGAATCAACAGTGGCGACCACCACAAAAGCGCCGTGGCAATGAAGCTCGACGAAGTCCCGGAGAATGAATTTAACTGTCTTGGATCCCGCAACGAAATTAATCAGAAAATAATAATGGAGGAGTAAGAAAAAATACAAATTTCCACTTCCCTCCATATCAAGCCGGAGACAGAATAAACAAGATCAATAGGCACAAAGGGTCGTTTACAACTGGGGAAAGTCCAGTTGCCTAGCACCACAGATAAAAATTAGCATTAATATTAATAGGTCCTAACATTGTGAGCTGTTATATTTGATTCCAATAATAGGTATGGCAAAAACCCTTGAACGCACGGAAATTTGTTCTAGTTTCCACAAGGTCCATATAGTAAACAACTCCTGATACAGCCTGTACATTATTCAACATAGAGGCAACACACAGGCGTGATACGTAATAACCATTTAGTTGCTACCTTTCAAGAATATAACATAATGTTGCAGAAGATTTAATCAAACGCTCTAAACGTTAGACACACCTGAACACTGCACAAGTAAAGTTATCATTGAGTAGTTGCAATTTGCAACACACATTAATACACTTAATAATATTGTGTAGATATTGTTGTTTAATTTGTAACGACAACTTTGCTGAACAATTTATTAGTTAGATGTGTAAGAAACATGCACAACCATTCGATTAAAATACTGTGTGCAGTGTACTATTAATAACCATAATTAGTTAGATGTATAGTTATAAAACAAGTAAAATTTTAAAATTTAAAAAACCCCCGACACATTTATCTTGCGAAAACATCCCGATTCAAACAGTAAAACGCCCATAACTTTTGAACGGCTGAACCGTTTTTTTTTAAACATAGCTAAGAACACTCTCGACACAATCACCTTTCCAACAAAAAAAAACTAAATCAAAATCGGTTCATCCGTTGAGGCGCTATGATGCCACAGACAGACACACAGATACACAGATACACAGATACACAGATACACAGACACACAGATACACAGATACACAGCAACACACCTCAAACTTATAACACCCCTCTTTTTCCGTCGGGGGTTAAAAATACAACTGACTATTCAAATATCTCACCTAATAAAAGAAGTAAAATTTATTTTTTACGTTTTTGTAAAAAGTAATCTCTAGATCCGATTACAAAAAATCATTTATCTACACTCACTACACATACTTTTTTTTTAGTGGATAGTTAAAATTAAAAAAAAAACAATACAATTCAAAATTTTCCTTCTATTTTCAAACAACTGCATCATAAAATTACTTTTTAACTTTTATAGCACACCATTAATTTCATTTTTGGCGCGTATGGGCTCATTGACTTAATGTAGAAAAATAGTGTCATTGTTTATGGATGCGCGCAAAGCACAGTCATGCGCAATGAGAATCTTAATTTCCTGCCATACCACTTTTTTCCGTTTCCACTTTTGTTTTATTTCAACTGTATGAGTGAACATAAAATAGTGTATGCAACGCGCACATAATTAGGTATTAAAACACTCGTGTGATACTATTATCACACTCGGCTTCGCCTCGTTTGATAAACCCACGCAACCCCTATTATATGACCGTGGCTTAAACTACTATAAGTGATAGAAAACTAAGCTGTACTATTATAATTCCCGAATTTGATAGTAAAACAATATATAATAGTTGCTGAAGAAATCGAGAGCACAAGCTAGTCACTTATAAGGTTTTCTCAAGTTTTATATATATAAGTATACTTATTAAAACAATTTTTATCAGATGTACATGAAAATGTTTTCAAAACATTTTCAAGGAATAAACCGGTTAATAGGAACAACTTCGTACATTTATCTGTGAGGGTGGCCAGTTACCAACACTTTACCGGTGTTTTATCGCAATTTTACCGGTTGGGTTATGATTTAGAAACGTGACCCGTGTGGGAAGCTCTTCCTCAAAATATAGAGCTTCTAAACTTTAGCGTGGCACATATCCATTTACTTGCAATATCATGGGCAGCGCATTACACCGCAGTGAGCGTTCAAGTTTACGTGATATTAATTTCTAAACGCTTGCTCGTAACATACCTAAGTTTAATTAGGGAATGTGCATTATCAGATGTGTGTAGAATATTTGAGATAAAACTGAGCAGCTGTGGTTTGGTAACTAAACGTTGTGGTAAATCATGGCATGTGTAAGCTGAAACCCATACTTAGGCCGGGACTCCACCAAAGCGGAGATGTGCGGAGAAGTCCAAAGCGGGGAGGAGATGTTTTTTACACAACCAATAGAATTTCGTTATTCACACATCTTTCGTCTCCGCTTTAGACTTCTCCGCACATCTCCGCTTTGGTGGAGTCCCGGCCTTACTATACTAATATAAAATGCGAAAGAGGCACGATTACCCGACTGCCAAAGGAGGGTAATGTGTTTATCAGTGTATGTGTATGTTCCTATGTGGCTATCTGGAGACCAAACGCGTTGGCCGATTTTGATGATTCTTACGTCAATCGGTTCGTCTTAACCCTGCGAGTGTCACTGTTATTACATTACATTAAAATTGGAAAAGAAAAAAAACGGCGGATTTTGGGCGCCATTTTGTGGGCATTTTTTTACCTTCCAAGAGGTTATTTCAAAAATATATAACAAGTATATGTTTAAATGTACGTAATATAAAAAACTAACTAGAAAGTTGCAAATAAAAAAAGTTAATCAAAAAATTCAAAAAAACCGACTGATTTAGAAGCGAACCAAAAACACGTAAACAAGAAGAATTTCATGCTGTGCAGTCGGAGGATACATATTCGCGAGTTAGCTGACCAAAACCAGACGGTGATTGGTTTTTTGGTTCGCTTCTTAAGCAGTCGGTTTTTTTTTGTATTTTCTTAATTATTATTATTTTTGACTTATATCTCATGGATACATTTTATCCCGGAAATACCACATCCGTTCCGTTTGGATAATTACACGGGTGTACCCGAAGGCAGAAGCTAGTAATATTTATAAGATGCAGGTTATCATAAAAATATAGCATTATTTAACATATTCATATAGCTGTAGATATCATTATTGAACATACTATATTTCCTTTACGACTGACCTGGTAGCCCGAATATCCCTCACACACCATTTTATCCCGTAATTACAACGCAGATCCGACCGAAATAATTCATGAGCCCCGGCGCTGTATTTGTCAACCTGTCTCTCATATTATGAACCGACAACGTCGTAATAGCACGTAGTATCCCTAACGAAGTCTGTATCTGACAGACCCAACCGAGCAAATAAACTTATGTTAATACCCACACAAAAAAAAAAATACGAGACAAAAATGTTTCATTCAAACCGCAGACACTGGATTAAATTCAGCCCTTGTGGTTTAAAGTGAAACATTCACTGTTTTTATTCACGGTTAATAATGCTACTTATTTTTCAGCTCACAAAACTAATGTTACACACCTTCACATAACGAAATTCGCGGTGACACATGTTTAGAAAACAAATAGCATTCATTTGTTACGCCCGCATTTAGATATAAAATGTTGTATGTATCATTAGTGGCCCGCCCTGACTTTGCCTGGGTCATTATAATTTACAGCTTAAAACCATCTGGAATAATGTACCTTTCAAATGGTGAAAGATATTTCAATTCCTGTAGGTAATGGTTCTAGAGATTAGCCTAAACGTCTGAACAAACTCACAAATTCGGCACTCTCATAACAGACTTCGGTGTAAGTGGCGGCCATTTAAGTGTTAGTTTAAACTTAGGTTGCAGGATATTGTTGTTATATATTATACTATGCATCTCCGTTGGAATGTGGGATGCTTATATACTAAATACTGAACCAAAGTGCGCGGGAATTTGTGCTCGAATACCTGTATGAATACCGAAATTTGGGCAATTATGTTCTGCTTCTTGTTGGATGTAATATAATGTAGTGCAGTTTCAAATCCTGACACGGGCAGCTTTTGTGCACGTATGAGAATATTTTACCCTAAGTAATATTATAAGAAGATCAATTTAGAGTGCAGTGGTGACCACCTAGTGCTATCGGCTGCGACTTATAAGTTGTAGGTCGTGGGATCAAACCCAGGCAGGCGCTTTACTTTGTGTAAATTATTATCACCACTGCTCTCAAAACGGTGAAGGAAAACATCGTGAGGAAACCGGCATGTCCTAGAACCAAAAATTCGATTACATGTAACATCCACCAACCCGCGTTAGCTCCCGTGGTGGATTACGGCCCATTCCCTTTCACAGAGAGGAACCCTGTATCCCAGCAGTTATTTTATGACTATAAAAATAAAATAGTAAACAAGAAAACCTAACATATTTTTATTTATTACCCTATTTGCACTATGGTTGTATGTATCCAACATCATTTAAGTGACAAGGAATTTACGAATGTGGAACAAGCAATCTTTATCGCCGTTTACGAGTAGAACATGACGAAAATGTCCAAAATCCCTAATGTTACACTTAATGTTTATCGTGCACCACTGCTTTTCTTTTGAAGAGAATCTAGATTGTGGTCTTTTAATAAAATTGTATCTTTTATTAAAAAGTTTCGACTGAGGCTTATATTCAGAAATTTTGCCCCCACTCGACTTAATCAAATTGTACAATTAGACGACAGATATATTGACATTAGCTATGTTGTTTGTTTGGACATTTCCTTTAAACGAGTTATAGTATAGACTTTCGCTCTTGACTTTAGTGATGCGACATACCGCACTGGACACATTTTGCAGTTCAGACGAACGAAATAGGATACCTACTGCGTGGGAATGGTATCCCACTTAGTAATAGTCTATTCAAGAAAAACTATTTCTTAACAAAAGTTGCAGTCCGCAGAAGCCTCAAGATTTTACCTTAGCTTACACGCTCTAAAACTTTGCTACAATAAGACCACTAAAATGTTATGTAAGACGCTGTTTCCAAGAGCGAGAAAAGTAAGGGAGGTAAATAAATCATTTCTTTGGTTTTTCGCCAAACTGATTTTACTTCTAAATTTTTTTGTTTACAACGAGTACAATTGTATTGCTATTCCAAGTACAAATAACACTCGACGTTTAACTTTGTGTAAAAACATTAAAACATCGATTCTCCACCAAAAAACAAAACAAAACGCTACAATATTATGCATGATTCTGCAACTAAAAGTCGGATTCATTTCTCATTCATAATTCAGGTACACAATCGAGACTACAATCCCTCTTGCACTATACATTGGAGACAAAAACCTTTCTGAATGGGATTCATGCAATAATATCGTGAATATTCTTTTGTACAGAACTCATTTCGAGTGCAGAATAGACCTGTCTGTTAGTAAAAGACACGTAATAATATTTCATGTTTTTGTTGTAGAATGCCTAGTGAATAACGTTTTCTGATTTATGAGTAGATTTGTGTTTATTGTTAAAAGTGCATTCATTGTGGTATTTGCAATGCTTTGTAGATGACTATCTAATAATGTTATAAATCTGCAAGTATGTATGTTTGTTAGTCAAACACGCCTTGACAAATGAAACTTTATAAACAGATAGAATGGGACCTAGATAAGCACCTAGGATAAATTTTATCCAGGAATTACGTTCCATTTGGGATAATTTCTGACAAGTCATGGTTTCATAGAGAGAGATTAAGCCGTCGACATAGCGGCCAATAAGTAGGTTGCAATGCCGCTTGGGCGACATCGCAACTAAAGCGGGCCACGATATCGTATGATCATCGCTTCTGCGAGGGGGAGGAGGAGTGCCGGTATTGTGGTGCGCCGCTCTCCCTACCTTCCGCGGCCTGGACGGGGTCCCCACCGTCTGATGGCGTTGTGGTGAGGCCGCAAAGGAAGAGTGTCAGTATAGTGTCGACCGCTCTCCCTATTCTCTGCGGGCGAAAACTGGTAGATGGCAGCGTCACTAATCTGACCCGTCACAGGGAGACCAAGGGTGTCCTACACAGGGTCGTATGGTGCCCACGTGTTACAATGATGTGCTAATTTGGTCCCTGGGGTGGTCACGGCCGGCAATGTGTCCTGGTGCGGCGGTGATGGGGGGTACTGCCCAGAGGAGGGTCCGGTGACGGGATAGTTCACGGATGAGTGCTAACACATGCTCATATTCCCACCATAAGTGGCACAGGAAGACACCGTGGAGTTTTAGTGGGTTGAAGTCCCACATAACTGCGCTATCTCTCTGTGGTAGCGCAGTATGCTTTGCATGCAAAGTTATTTTGAACAAAGAACCATAATTGAAATCTTCACCCCAATAAATCTTTCCTTAGTAACCACAATAAGTTCAGAAACTTTACCTCTTTATTAAAAGAATCATCACTTTAGGTATTATAAAAATAGAAACTAACTCTTTGCCAAGTTTTGGCCAGCAACAATGACTTATCGGGATTGTTGTTGGAGGACATTGTATTCTAGATTGATTGATTGTATTGTCCTGGGTACTACAATACCACAATCAGTAATTATTTAGCTCACTGACCCTTGGCATCTGAATGCCCATTCAATTTCACCGCTGTCAAACTAGTGTGTTATCATATTATTAACTCACCAATTACAAGATATGCCAATAGCAGGTAGATTATTGTTGTCTTCTACCTGCTGCACAAATAAGACAAGAGGGTTTAGAAAAATTGGCATTCTAGCAGAAATTACAGCGGGAGTGACGTACACCACTGAAATAAACAGATAGGCGCCTTACTTTGAGTAAATTATTTCATCACCACTGCTCTCAAAACGGTGAAGAAAAACATTGTGAGGAAACCGGCATGTCTAAAAACCAAAAAATCGAAGACATGTGACATTCACCAACCCGCACTGGGCCTGCGAGGTGGATTACGACCTATTCCCTCTCAAAGAGAGGAGGCCTGAGTCCCAACAGTGAGAATATTAAAAAAGTCTGATGATAATGACTTTAGTAAAACGTAGTCAATCCTGCACATTTTGTTATTTTGTCTACAGATATAGTTGTTAGAATGTCAGTTTTTTAGAACCTAAGGTTTTGAATATAACGGTCATATTAACAAAACATTTAAAATTTTATGTTTATAGACTTTAAGGCCCGCTTGTGACACCCTGGGTTATCTAAAAAAAAAACGAGTTTGTAGGTTGCCAAAAAATTGGGGATCCACGCGAAGGTGAGACGGTACTTCACGCCAGAACAGCTGCTCAACTTATATCAAGCGCAAGTTCGATCATGCATGGAATACTGCTCTCATCTCTGGGACGGATCTGCCAAGTACCAGCTGGATGCACTTGATGCGATCGAAAGACGGGCTAAGAGGCTCATCGACAATGAAGTATTGGCCGAATCTAGGCTCCTGAACCTCGAACATCGGCGCCGAGTTGCCAGTCTGTCGGTTTTTTATCGGTTGCATTTCGGGGAGTGTGCGTTGGAATTGCATGAACTAATTCCTCCTAGCCCGTTCCATCATCGGACTACAAGACGTACGGCGTTGCGTCATCGGTACATGGTGGACATCCCACCCATACGCACCAAACGTTTTGGGAATTCTTTTATTATGCGTACAGCAAAGGAGTGGAATTCCCTGCCGGAGTCTGTATTTCCTGATAGCTACAATCTGGGAGTCTTTAAGACAAGAGTGAATAGGTTTCTTCTAGGCAAGCGTGCTTCATCGTCGACCACATCATCGCTTACCATCAGGTGAGATAGTGGTCAAACGCAAGCCTATCAATAATAAAAATAAAATAATAAAATAACCCAGGTCTATTTTGTATGACATTTTGTCAATTTAACCTCGTGTTAGCCACTAACTCTAACTTAGGTTTTCATGTAAGTGGGCCTTAAAGACGCAGCATTTAAAATACCATCTAAACATGTTTTATAGTTACCATGCCCTGTGCCAATACGAGATAACACCAGAACAACAGGCTAAACTGTACTAAAACAAATAGCTGAACATGCAACAATATTGTATTAATTCGAGTGAAAACAACAAGTTACCGCCATCCATCGGGCATCCCAAAGTGTGCATTCAACCGTAAACAAGCAAACATCTCCGTTGGAAAGGTATCGAACCAAACCTCAAGATTGTTTACAGCTTAGAGGCTAAACTTTAAACACTCTTTATACAATGTGGAGAAGCCAAGTGGCTTTTCAATTGAAGAGTTGGTAAAGCTTCTTGACGCTGACTCAATCAATTGAAGACAGCAGGTCTAGTGAAGCAAAGAAGAAACTGTAGCTCCTCAGACATTCTCCTCCTGATGATCGACTATATTGAGCCTGCAAAAAAGCTCCCTGCAGGCCACCAACTTCCATGGCCTACCTGGAAACTTCTAAACCAACTACGAAACCAGGTACACCGCTGTAGGCCCAATTTAGTTAGATCATCTCTAAAGACCCACAGTTCAGTGTCCCAAAAACAATACCTCATCTATTGTCATGCGCTCTGTGCAATTACACCCTGAACACCCTGAAAGATCTTTGTGAGGCAAATGATAACGCTGTCAACGTAGTTGAGTTCTGATCAAAACATATTTAATTTTGGAATCATGGAGACGACAAAGAAGTATAGACTAAACTAACTTCAATCATAAAGTACATAAGCGGCGGCGCGTTGTGCTTCCAATGAGCGTATCCATTGATAAGGCATTTATTATGTACCAACAATAACCACAATATTTTTTGAATTTAGAATTTGAGATTATTATCAAACTCGGAACAACTATGACAAAGTTCTAATTCCATTGGAACCCATAAATGTTTAGAGCCTTGACGGCAAATGGGTACTTTAAACTACAACGCTAAAGTCTATACTTGAGTTGGTGGCGATGGATTCAAATCATCTCGTAGTATGAATTCAAGTTAATTTTCGAAAGTGGTGTATACTACATCTTTGCTGTGCTTATACTGCAAAAGGCTCACAATGTCAGTGAGTTCGCAAAAACCAAAAACAATCTCTTCTTAGAATATGGGCTTCAAATCCAAGCTTTCTAATAAATATGTCAATTTAATAATTCTTTGTTTGTAAATATGGTTACCAACAGAGATATCAGCAAAGTTTTCTCCAGATCGAAAATTCCGGATAATTCTTCGCCCGATCTAGAAATCAGAATCACGACCTAACATTTGCCAGTTGCAATTACACACCTCAAGATCAACAAAACAGTTGCGATTCTATAGCAAAGATATATTGTAAAATATGAAGACATAACCAAATGGAGAAGCCATTTGAATATGACATATAAATACATAGACGACGTAACAAATATAGGGCACATTGTCATAATACATGAGGTGACACAATAAGAATAAAGGACGAGTACAATAACGATTCAGGACGCACACTGAAGATCTCTCTCTCACAAGGAATTCAGAGTACATACGTCACTTGGTTGTATAATAACGTATGACTACATGTATCCTGGTAATGTCATGGAATGTCTTTGAAATGGTTCCACATTTTCTGGTTTATACTCATAGTTATTTCCTCCACTCAACTCAGCCCTATTCTTTTTTTTTATTTTAGATTGGCTCGCGCTTGACCACTATCTCACTTGATGGTAAGCGAGGATGTGGTCGACGGTGTAACACGCTTGCCTAGAAGTAACCTATTCACTCTTGACTTAAAGACCCCGGTTGTATTATCTGGAAACACAGACTCCGGCAGGGAATTCCACTCCTTAGCTGTACGCATAATGAAAGTATTTTGAAAAAGTTTAGTGCGTATTGGTAGGATGTCCACCATGTAGCTATGGCGTATATTCAATCAAATTCACAGTTACAACTTTTGTTATATATAGACAGTAACGTCTTCGACTCAAGAGATTTTCTGTTGTCATGGCAACTGAGTAGAGGCAAATGGAGGAAGTTTTCTTCAAGATAATTAAGAATATAGGTGTTTAAAACCTGCGAGATGCTCTCTTGTCTATTAGAAACTAAATTTATAGAAAGATTTGCAAGTAAGTATTAATGGCGTCATCTTGTAAAAGATGAAAGTTTTTGACACTTAAATGGTAACAGGATCGTAAGCATGATGTCTGTTCCGGCTATAATCAATTATTTATATGTATGAAGGCTCTCGTGGAAGGCACCCTATGAAGGCGCTCTATGAGGAGCTCGTGGCTAAATAATAACAGCCGCATGGGTCGATCTTCAAGGTTAAGCAACGCTTGACGAGGTCGGTCCGTGGATGGGTGACCATTTCAACATACCGGGTGTTCCTCCGTGCCTTGGAAAGCACGTTAAGTCGTTTGAAGTCACGTTTACGAGTAGTCAGAAGCTTGAGATCTGACACCAGTCTAGCTAAGGGGTACCGTGTTACCCAGTTACTGGGTTGGGTCAGCTGAATCCGGTTAGACTGGAAGCCGACCCCAACATAGTTGGGAAAAGGCTAGGCAGATTGATTTATTGTATATGTATGAAGGCTAGACACTGATAAACTGAACCTTAAGACAATTATAAACATTCCGTACTAAGAGTGGAGTTTAGACGGTAAGTTAAATATTAATTGTTATCAGATTCTGCATCTAATTAGACCAACTATACTCAGAAAATGCCTATGCAGATAAATGAAAAGATTATATAGAAAATACAATGATTATTTAACATTCAATTTTCTTTAAACTGCACAAAATCTTTCCAAAGTCACATCTACCTCAATAAACGCTTCCGACAAAGTCACCAAGGGTAATTTCACAAAAGGAAAATACCTTTAATGCATCGTTGGTATTACGGGAACCGTGTTAGCAATGTCGATCGTCGGATCCCTGAAGAATGCTGACGGTGAAACGAACACAACGGGTAACAAATCGACTTCTATAAAAGCTATTTTTGTGAGAGAGTGTAGCGACACACCAGCTGAAATTACGCGACAATAATTCGGCGTGGTTTCACTTACAGGTAGAAAATACGTTGCGGTTTGACGTAAGCGTAAAACTAAGTCTGTCTGATATATGAAGTTCCCTGCATTATTGACCAACTTTCTAAAAAGGAGGAGGTTCTATATTCAACTGTATGTTTGTTTTTTTTTCGTGTGTTTGTTCGCCGATTTCTCTGTCAATTGTGGACCGAAATATATTTTTTTTTCTTTTCAAAATTATATTTCAGTTTGTGGTGTTCAAATTCGGTTAAATTTTTTGTAAAAAAGTTTTATTTTTATCTTGAATTACAAATAAATAATAAAAATCGTTTATTTCTCCTCACAAAAACAGACATTAAAAGTTACTAAGGTATAAATATACAGGTACATATTATGTTCTTAGTCTAGAATGTGTGAGGAGCTGGTGTCTGAATTAGGCATAAGAATGCCTGTATTACAAATCACCAGGTAAAATATATTAATAAATAACTGAATTGTTGCTGAGAGACTGTATAAAGAGTATCAGCAGACAGACTGCCACATAGGTGGATAACACTTTGTAACAGCACTGGTAAGACATGGCTGAGACTCGCATAAACCTAAAAAGAATGGCACATGAGGGAGTAGGCCTATAGTCAGTAGGGTAAAAGAAGGCTGCAAATGATGATGATGATATTAATTTAATTTCCAACGCGTAACTTCGGCATGTGCCAAGCTTACTAAATTACGGGGCGTAATTTTCGCCAGTGTATCGCTTGTCTTAATGTAAATCGAGCTACGAGCTACTAATCCATGAAAGTGAACAGAACGGTTTTTATCCGACATTCTTTATCTCAACCCGTATCGTTGTTGAACGAAGGACTAAATCTCTTAAAAAAACACGTTGTTTTACTCAATCTTTGAGTTAAAGAAGCTGTATTACTTGACTTAGAGGGTTCGATTGACTTTTAAATTGAGAGAAAAGATCAACCATCATGCTCATTATAGCAGGTAGATTAATGAACGTTTCACTATTAAGAAGCATAACTTATTTTTAGATACTTACGATGCCAATTACAATAATCTATTAAACCAATAGTATTGCGTTGAGATTTTGTCCATTCAACCTAGTAGTATCTACAAATTAATGATCTATTAAGAACTATAAAAACCCATTAACTACCAATTCACGACGCCTGAAGAAACAACCTTTCGTCGGGCCAAATTAATCTGTTGAGTGCCCACTAATTATAAACCATTATTTATTCAACTAAGCATTTTCCGCAATCAGCCAGCTCTTTTACATAAACACGGTAGAAAAGAACGATGAATTGCTTACATTATTGTATGTGAAGTGACATAAGAAGCTTACACTTTTTCTCTTTGACGTCGGATCGCAAAGTAATTTGTTTTACAGTAGCTCAACTTTTCTGTCTCGCATTGTAACTACGAACGTAAATCACAAGAGTAATACGTTTTTCTGGATTGTTCAATAATGTTCTTTGATTTTCAATGATTTTTCTTTTCAGCACAGATTGATGGAAGAGGGATTATAATAAGAAAAATGCCTAGAATAGGTAGGTACTGCAGAACTATCTAAATAAAAGCTGTTGTTCATGTGAATTTAGGTAATTTAAAGTGACTCGATGCCATCGATAAGTTCATTAGAATAGCCATTGTTCCCACGGAATTAATTTTATTATAAATTGAATAAACTAAAATTTTCCTTGTTTCCTTGGCGCGACGCAAATTAAAATGCGTCAAAAGCCGATATACAGGCGGTTACATTGTTTGTACTTTTTTTAACATTCTTCTCTGTTACTTTGTGATTGTTGTTATTGTGTTGTCTATATCGAATAAATGTTTTCTATTCTATTCTATATCGTGCAAGTATTTCATAAGAAAATTTCAAGTGCAAATCGGTCGAACTGCATCGCATTACGTCCATGTGACAACAAAACAAATGAAATGTTTGTGAAATTCGAAAACTTGTGACATCCAACAACTCGCACTAGGCCCGCTTGGTGGATTGGGTACGGCCCATTCTCTCTCGCAAAGAGAAGGGTATTTTGAATGTCCCAGCAGCGGGAACATTATAAATTCTGACGATGATAACGTCTATGTGAACGTACTTGCAATTTCGCTTAGTAAATATCGCTTATATGTGTGATGTAAATCAAATTGCGTCGAGCCATCAGAAATATCGTTTAGAATAAGAACTTTCTGTCTTCTCTCATTTACCCTATAACACCATTCACCGTAACATTATTCAGCATATCGTTGCTTAAGTTCTAGTATGTCCATACCTAGTATGTCAAAATAAAGCAAAAAACTGTTTACTTGCTTTTGCTATAACAATACAGCTGAGTTACGCGTTTTTGCTGTAGCTTTTCTGTGCAACACTGATAGCAACGCCTCTCCATTGCTTCAAACTCCGTGTTTGATTCGTCAAACGATATGTCTTGAGATTGCTTATCGAATGAAATTCAAAACGTATTTCGTAAAGAAAATAATACTTCCGCGGTGTTAGAACTTAAACAACGATATTTCCAGTATACTGAATAAACTTTCCAACCCAGAAATCAGAAGCCCAAGACGTATTTTCCAACAACAAAGTAACTGCAAACAGATCTTTGTGAAGAAACAATATTCTACCACAAAAAGGTCTGCTTGGAGAAAAACGTTAACATTTTTAATTAAATTGAACATCGTTACTGTATGTAGGTTAAATTCTTTAACTAGTGAACTGGCAATAATAGCGTTTAAGTTCTAGTTAAAGTAGCACACAGTGTTGTAACTAGTTAAGTAAATTGTAATTAGGTACATTTTGTTTCTTTTCTTTTGTACACTTGCCATATTATCTCTTCACCAACTTTGGTTGACTGGTAGAGAATGTCTGAGGCATTAAGTCCGTCCTTATGTACGTGTAGGTATGTTCTATGAAGTTTACATAAATAATTTTACTTAGGTGCACCTCTTCAGTCAACATTTTCAAAAGACTTGAAAATGTTGACTTGTTTGAGCAAACTCAAAACCAATTTTCATAAGTATCTGCTTAAATAGATCAAAATATGTGTTTAAAGATAATAAGTACCTAAAATTATTATTTTATATTTTATTTACTATAAGTATTAATTATTTAACTTTTAGATATGTAATTATTTTAGAACTAGATTAATTTTATTAATTTTTGTACAACTCCTTAATGCATGCGGAGTTTACCTATAAGTGATTGTTGCACTGTTGCATATACTTTTGCATGCCACCATTATCTTAAAACTAGTGTAAATAATTGTTGGTGAACCAATAAAATAAATAAATAAAAGTGTATAAGATGTGCAACTTTAAAAAAATGTGTCTCAACAAGCATCATAATGGTAGGTAACTGACAGTAGTTGCAACAGTATTAATAGACAGTATGATATGTATATTTTAGTTCGCTGAGATAGCCGGCGATTCTCAGTAAAATTGCATCCTACAGATGTACCTAACCCTTCGGGGTACAGGCGTGGTGATATGATTTAGATTGTGTTAACAGCCTGCAGCATTGACAGAAAATACATCGTTTATTAGAAATGTACTAAATGATATAGAAAAGTACACTAGGAATATTCTAAATATACAAATTCTATGAAGTAATTACTGGTGAAATGTTTTTGCTAATTTTGAAGTTTTCTGCTAATTGGGGAAAAAAATAATTATGGGTGCTTTTAACTGAAGCAACGACGCCGGTATAAATAATTATACCTACATAAAACCGTGTAGGTAGGTAATTTGGCTAGAATACCTAACAAATTGTTTTTTTATTAAAGCAAGTTATCTATCTAACTACCTATTCCATTATCATTTATATTTGAAAAATATAATTCTTTAATTAAAAAAAAGAAGTCTGAAAAATCGTTTTTGTTTTCTAAATAAAAAACCGGCAAAGTGCGCGCCGGATTTTGCACATCTAAGGTTCCGTACCAATTTATACTTTATGACCAAATTTTCAAGTTTATAGGTCAATGGAAAGTAAACAATTCTTCAGAACAAAATGTGTGATAGGACATATAAATGACAGCAATAATAGGGCTCCGTTCGAACCCTTCGGGTACACGGGTACTAAAACGGCAATCAAAATATCTAACAATACAAACAGTAAACCTTATCTACCACAAACAACTAAAATAAAAAACCTAGGTCCACTTTAGCTCTCTCTCTATTATCCTATTGCAATTAATCCCATCAGTCCGCTAACTCCTTTGCCAATAAACGGAGTTCCGTAGCGAAACTGTAAAACCCTTTTTACGGCATCGCGTCGCAACGGCTTAGCTAAGTGCTGATAAAGCAAAAGATTAACTTTTCGATCGTTAGGATGTTTTTCTTTGTAACATTTTAAATGAGAAGTTATCCAAAGGATCCGCTTCAGATACTCGTAGTATTGTTATTTGGGCCTTTTTAATCGAGAAAAAGGTTTAGGAAACGATGTAATTTTTGGACAAATTGTGTGTCCATAAAAGTAGTCATCATCATCATCAGCTTTTTTAATGTTCCCACTGCTGGAACACAGGCCTCCTCTCTGTGAGAGGGAATGGGCCGTAATCCACCAGGCGGGCCCAGTGCAGGTTGGTGGATGTCACATGTATTCGATTTTTTGTTTCTAGGATATGCCGGTTTCCTTACGATGTTTTTCTTCACCGTTTTGAGAGCAGTGGTGGTGAAATAATTTAAACAAAGTAAAGCGCCTGCCTAGGTTTGAACCCATGACTAGCCAGGCAGCCAGTGGTATACCACTAAGCCACCACTGCACTCGATATAAGTAGTACAGCTAAGGGATAAAATTCCCTGTCAGAGTCGATTTCCTACAAGCGTGACAAGCATGATTCACCGTTGAACAACTCATCGCTTACAATCAGGTAAGATACTAGTCAAACGTGAGCCTAACAGCAATAAAAAAACACCCAGGGATTAAGTTTACCGTAACTTTCAACCTTAGACTATGATAATTTTCTTAGCAGTCATAAGGACGTGTTTTAGCTTGGTGACAGAATAGGAATTTTCCCTGAAACCGACTATTCCAAAGAAAAATAGCATTAATGGAACTATATGCATAAGATATCAAAACATTTTAAGCTCAAAATTTAATCCAACTATCATACGCGGTGTGTGCAAAACATCCCAGCCAACCAGGGGTTGTCAACATTTTACAAATATCAAATTCACCTAAATTGACGTCACATGCCAGCTTACAAAAATAGAGAGCCTTGAATCATAACAAAGAAAAAAAAATAAGATGAGAAATAAAAATATTCGTAGGGATTTAAACAAACTATAAGCATACGTGCGCTTCAAGGTTTTAACAATAAACAAACTGTATTCATACCACTATCATATGCGTAATGCCACGCAAACATCGCATCGTAGCAGGGGCTGTCAACATTTCACGTATTCCCATACAAAGTTCACGTAACGTGACGTCACATGGCAGCTTACATAAATCGTGAGCGCTGATTTATGTCGGACACCGGTAAAGTCATGTCGGGTCACAGTGTAAAAAAATATAAAAAGAAAGGCCTCGCTTTGTTAACTAAATCACGACATACTGGATAGATGTGGGCTAGTTTTTGTTTAGGTTAATGTGGACTGTGACAATTTGGGACGTAGTTTGCCTTTATGAATAGCGATTTTATCTTTAACAGAGATACATTTGTGTTGAACTAATTATGGCTTGCTCATAACA
Organism: Orthosia cruda; assembly: GCA_964057195.1. Taxonomy (NCBI): domain Eukaryota; kingdom Metazoa; phylum Arthropoda; class Insecta; order Lepidoptera; family Noctuidae; genus Orthosia; species Orthosia cruda. The sequence continues at coordinate 39,049,944 of OZ059828.1, read as the reverse complement.
TAATATCGCGCCACATTTTCCACGTTGTAAGTGGGAGTGTGTAGAGGGAACTAAACGTGCAATATGAAAGTAACAAGTGTTTTTTTATAAAATTATATAAAATATTTATGTCCTAAGCGAAGGTCCTAAGTTCCTAACAGTGCGGCAGCGTCACGTATTATAAGCCGTGTGTGTGGTTTCGCTATCGAAGTCAGCACAGGGAGCAAATAATACAGTACGCTGCTGAGCCTGTATCCGATAAGGTGCGGGGGCAAGAGGTGACCGACCTAAGCCAGTGCGGAGTAGTGCTCCCGAACTGTACCGAACGCAGACTGCCTTCTTAGGCTTAGCACGCACAGCGATTTTTATTCGCGCGAATTTTTTTCCGCGCATCTGTGGCCTATGGAATTGTATGAAGCTGCACGCACTGCGGAAAAAAAAATCACGCTCGAATAGTACTAAAAAATTCGCGCGAATAAAAATCGCAGTGCGTGCTATGCCTTAAGTATTTTTTTTAATTCGCGGCGTCTCACAGTAACAACCTACGATATACTAACTGCTTAACCGGTCTTTCCTGTGGAGACTAAACTATAGACTCCAGCCAGGCTCAAAAATCTTAACCTAAGCGACCGAGCTAAGGGCTACCCCCTAAGGGGTTGGACCTCGGCTCAGGGCGTCGCTGGAGAGACAACAAAGTCTTTTATTGGACGTTTTCATTGGTGAAGAAATTCTTTTCGAAAGAGTCCAATAATTTTTGCCAATATCTAATTATTTAAAGGGAATTTGACATACTCTTTCATGGAGTAATACCCTTTGACCTGCCGAATTTACTTAAGCCTTTAGTTCTCCTTCCATCTTTAGTGAAGTACCTACATTATACCGTGATACAATTAAGCAACCGATCATAACCACAAATTAATCTAATGTTACCTCAAATGTAGCCCAAGCAACTATCCGTCTGTATATACCCTTTGAAGTCATATTATGTGATTATCAAGGTTATTATACCACAGACATTAAATCTGACTAGATAACGCAAGTCCCTCCATCTATATGAAAACCAAGCGTGCCACTTTTTCACAAACAATTTAAAACCCAATTTACGAGTACTTACCAATAAAAGAAAACATTTCCAATGCCTCGGTCAACTTTTGCTATACATTCTTTAAAGCAAAAGCTTAAGGCATTTTTCTAGATTTCGGTGGATTTCCAATGCTAAATGAAAAGCTTAGATTACGATCATTGATCGTAACTTTACTCCGTTTTGCCGCGAACTACATACAATCACATCATCTAGTTAGATTTATGTCTGTGGTAAATACCCTCCCATTCTGCTGATCTCCCCAATGAGGAAAGCCTATTCATAGTGTCAAACCATTAATAGGTTAATTATTATCCCTATTAAATTATATATTATGGGTTATAAGCTGATAATGTTAAACGCAATGGGTTTATCAGCTATTTAGCATTAATATTAGGTAATTATTGAAATTACCTTTATTGGAATCATAAACCACTATTATATTGTTAACTGTGACATTATAAGCTATAGCTGTATTTTGTTTAGCTGTCATAAAAAGAGGTTAAAATTCGAAGACATGTGACTTTTACCAACTGGCACTGGATCCACGTGGTGGATTAAGGCCGATTCTTCCTCACAGAGAGGACGCCTGTGTCCCAGCAGATGAGGTAAAAATTACGGTGATTAGATTAAATTATCTTAATTTAATATAATCATCTATCTATTGGATCCATTCTTTTAACAAATGACGATTTTTTCTCTTAACAAGAAACAAAAGACGGCAATTTCTTTCAACTACACACTTTCTTATTATATTTTGTATCAAAAAATGTTGTGTAAGTTGAAACTGGCATTAGATTAACAAGAGCTACTGTACTGACAATAGACCTTTAAAAACTTTCAAGACAAAGGTTAAAGCGAAATCGTAGATACTGGGCATTTCGTTACCCAGTATCTGGATTGTTAGAGGTCAGAGTGACCTGAGGCCTTAGACAAGTGACATTCTAATATCAAAAGCGTGGCGATAGCGAGTGTCAAAATGTCAAAATTGTATGGGATTGACAAGCGATATCGAAAATTCACGTGATCTATCCCTTACATTATTATTACAAAAAAACATCATTACAAAAAACATACAGGACAAACGTTCAAATATACAAGTGTATAATGGGCGGTCTTATTACATTTTGATCGCCTTCGCTGACATTGAATGCCACTTCTCTAGACCCTCTGATTGATTGTATTCAGCTGTTTTCAGTTCGACTGGAGGTCGATATCACCATATTTGGAAAACGCTGGTGGATTGATACTCAGTCTTAGCGTCTGTTCCTATCCATGAAATATTAATTCTAATTCATCATTCCTTCACAACTTTTTTGCAGAGGAAAATACTATTATTTTCTTCTGCCTTTATTACTAAAAAGAAACTACTCAAATATTTCCACCACTCTACGCAAAGGAATTTTCTTTACCAACAAATACTTCCGTCGACACTCCGGCAATAATCTTATTAATTCAGCAACTATTCTTCGGAACGTTTGCAGGTGCGAACAATGCCGACGGCGTCCGAAGCAGGCATAGTTGAGTGCTATAACGTAGCAAGTAATAAGGGCCAGGGGCCGTAACGTGTCAAAAAGGGACAGCGCTCTTCGTCCTGTATAGGTCCCTCTCTCTCTCTCATACTGGTACCATGATATTTTTGACAAGTCAGAGTAAGGCCCCTGGTCAGAGTTATGGCCGAATGGCGCCGCAATATTTATGTTTAGGAAAGGACGGAGGACGAAACATAAGCTTACTTTTAAATAAGAGAAAATATTATTAATTTTTCGGAGTTTCTAGTGTTTTGACTCTTGAATATATGCATGTCGAATCTTGACATGATTTGTTTACTTAAAATGGGACACAAGTACTTTTGTTTGGTATTGTTCAGAGTCTAGTTTCAGGTATGGTGTCGATATGGTTCATAGAGAGCGACAGTGATCAGTCGGACATGGCCGTGACATCACACATACTGGCCTAGGAACTGCTCAGTTTTTACTTTTAAGTCCAGAGTTGTACTTAGTATCACAGTGATACAATTTGACTCAGTAACGAAATATAACTGTGTAGAAGTTACAGGAGATATTTCTCTTTTTTACCCGTATCCCAAATTCTATAATTCTGACACCTGTATGTCACTAAGTAGATCAAATCAAAATCCCTATATACTTGGATCTGACATGCACATATTACTTTCACGTGGTTAGCTACTCAGATATACCACTGATGATATATACTGCTGCAAATTTTTCGTGGTATCGAATTACTGCTGCATTTCATGCACGTACGTGTACGTTTGGATACGTGAGAAAAACACCTGGTAGATAAAACCAAACTAAATTAATTTAGAAAATATTTCAGTCTTCATATTTGAGATAATACATCAAACTATTTTAATATTTCAAAGTTTTCACAAGATTAAAAGCATCTGAAGCTAAACAAACAGAAAATTGTTGTTTAAATGAAAACTTTTCGATTCTCAACCTTTTGATCAAAGAATCGAAAGCTGTTGTAAATTTGAAATAACCATTATTTCAAAGACTACATTAATTAAGACAAGAGAGGTACTCGTAGCGGAATAAAACATGGCGCCCAATTTACCCTTTCACAAAAAATAGCGAAATAAACATGATTGTACTCTTCATTATACTATCAAGAAAATCTTTGTAATTACGATTAATAATTATAATAAAACTAGTAATAAATATTATAAACTAAAATTTATTTGGATACGGCCATTCAGACCTAGACTCGTAATTTTCAAAGTAGGTATCATGAAATCAAAGCGTGATTTGGGAACATTATTGTGAAATAACTTTGTTTATAGTAATGACTGTATTTCCTAATAGTTCTTACACACGTTTTGTTTAGAACCCTTTAGACCTTTATGGAATAGTTTAATTTTTATTGAGATTACTACATTTGATTTGACTATTTTGACTTCAATACTGATACAGAAATTAATAGGTACGATCAACTTACGAAAACCTAAATCATATTGTTTTAGAAACTTTGTCATACTGTATGATACAAATGACTTAAGCTTATAATTTAATAAGACAGATCGAAATGACGACACGATTGCGGCAATCCGCTGGATGCGAGACACACGGGATCGGTCAAGTGGCGACGCCTGGGGGAGGCCTTTGTCCAGCAGTGTATGTCTTTTGTATGAAATGATTATGATGAACACGATTGCGGCAAACCGCTGGATGCGAGACACACGAGATCACTCAAGTGGCGACGCCTGGGGGAGGCCTATGTCCAGCAGTGGATGGAATGATGATGATGATTATGATGAATAACGTTGTAAGTCGTATAGATAACAAATAACACCTAATAAGACATAGAAACGCAAGATTTCAATATTGATCCGTCCTACATTGTTTGAGAAAACAAAGCATTTCTGGAATGATGTTCCTACATAACCTATAGGTGCTGATAGATGCTCAAGGCATTCACTTGTAACAGAACATCGATCATTCGCCGTTTTTAAATTCAAAACGAACAGAGCCAAATATTGCTACGATCATTCTAGCGAACGCTCTAGTAAATGGACGTCAAAAAATGTATACAGGCGTGCGGGAGGGAGGTGTGAGTGGAGAGTGATGGCGGCGGAAAATTGTCAAAATTGTTCGGCTCGGCAAAAAGCTCGAAGCAAATTTTCTATCGTTTCGCTAGAATGCTCGCTAAAATGCTCGCTAAAACGCTACCGTTTATTTTAACATACGCTAGAATGCTCAATAAAAGTGAATGCTCAAGTCTTATCAGCGGCTAATGACTAACATAACAAAGAGACGAGACAAAAATATTATTAATATCTAGTATATTTCTTACAATATTGTTCTCATAATTATTAGCGTAATGTAAATAATATTATTAAGTGTAATACTGGGTAACAAGATATAATAATTAACAGAAATGTTATCTTATATTTTGACTAAGACAATATAAATATTGTAACACGGCATTTGCCCCAGGCCATACAAATACAAGTTTATTCCTTAATAATAATCTTTATAAGAATAATTAAAGGCCATAGGTCACTCAGGGCTTTTTTGCTCTGATGTAACTGGCTGGCGACTGTAAATTGTCGTCGTATCTGTATCAGAGATATAGTAATAAAGAAAAATGGATTTTGCGAACACTAACAGATTTTCTTTTTAACCGACTTTCCAAAACGGAGGAGGTTCTATGTTCGTCTTTAGGTATGTTACTTTTCTTTTTTTTTCAATGTTCACCGATATTTCCGTCAATTGTGGACAGATTTCGAAAATTCTTTTTTTTGTTTAAAAGAGTATGTTCCGAAATTGGTCACATTTTAATTTGGTGAAGATTTGATGAAGAACTTCGGCGATATACAACAGAACTCTTCAATAAATAACGGCATATCTCTGGGGATTGCTGGATTGTTGCATGTCTGTTTATTGTTTATACCATTTCATAACATAACATCACGCCAGTACGCTCTAAAAGGGTACGCAGATCTCTCATTTCAATGGTTATGTTCAAGTTTCATGTAATTCGGGTAATCTATTCTGGCGTTATAGTTACTTACTAAACAACTTGCCTATTAGGTAGGTACAACTAAAAAGAGAAAAATTAAAAAAAATCTTTATTACAAAAAAATACTAGTACCGGCTTCCAAATAGGAACACTACAGAGTGAAAAATAACTTTACTTTTGGAAGTCGGTATCCATATCACAAAAAAAATAGTACCTACGAAAGACGGTACTAGTATTTTTTTGTAAAAATGATTTTTCATTACTTAAAATCATCATCATCTTCCAGTCATTTTCCAGTCATCAGTTACTTGGGGTCGGCGCAACACATTTTCTTCTTCCATACCACCCTGTCACCCGTCAAGCCATCACTGACTCCCTTTTAATTCATATCACTCTTAAGATCAATAAAGTGAAAACGAAAGTTAAGTTTGTAGTCAGTGTGGTATGAATCTCACAATACAAAGTTAAATACCGTTAATACTATCTATGGGATATCATTAAAATCAGCACAAAAGTTATAAGATACAGCAATGTTTGAAACTAACAACATAAACTCAAATAATTTCATTCAATTAAACCTTTTATAGGTATAATGGAATTGTCAAGCAGTCGGTCATTCCAAAACATGAAGCTAGTTGTACATTCGCAAGCGTACATAGATCTCTACGGAGAAGAACGTGCAAGGATTTCATAAAGTCAAACAATCTTGTCACAGAACTCAAACAGTACCTATATATTGAATGTAAATGCAGTAGCCATTTCCAAAATCAGTAAATAAAAAAACCGGCCAAGTGCAAGTCTGACTGGTGCACAGAGGGTTCCGTATAAAAGCTACATTTACCAAAATAAATAGGTCAAATTACTAACGTTCATAAGCAATGAACGCATCGAACATTGCTCTAACGAAGGGACGAAATTAATTTTTTCGTTCGAAATCTGTTGTCCCAATACTTACTTTTTCAAATTCATTTTATTAGTTGGTCGACTATTACTCGTAAATTTGCTACTACTACTCGTAACGTACATCTAAGTAGACTTTTACTTAGATGTAATAGTTTTCCTTTTAATTTCGTTATATATATTAAAGCCGTGATTTTTCACATATCCAAAAGCAACCATTTAGCTGGCAGGGAAGGGAAACAACACTCAACAAAAATGTGCAATTTAAAGCTTAATTTTACGCAAAACGGATCCCTGAATCGAAAAATGGCTTTCACAGACCCGTAATATTTTTGAATGACCTGATACCCCACACCATGGGATAGACGATAAAAAAAAACATCCCCACTTCACGTGTACAGGAGGTACACTAAATAAAAAAGGTTTACATGTTCTTATTTTACCCATTTGTCGGCGTGATTATTATGTATATCCATGCCAATTTATAGCTTTCTAGTACTAAGAGTCTCTGAGCTGAGCTGCGGAATTTGACTACGGAACCCTAAAATTAACTAAAGGCAACGCGAGGTTTTAACCTCACAACATAAAACTAAACTGACAGGGAACTAAATCAGTACTTATTGAATACCTACAGTTACTTCTAAAACCAGTGAAATGAAATCAAAAACAGATAAAGCGAGCTTTGAATCTCACAATAAAAATTTAACATTGCAATACTTTGCTATGAGGTCATTACCGCTGCCCATTTGACAATCACATGCCAATTTCAAATTTTTCAGCGTCAGAATAAAACAATTTTAATTTATTCCCTCCCGGTCGATTTCTCTTTGCGTACACTAGAGGGCAAATGCATTTATTCATTTAATTTAATTCAACTCTTTGGTGAATAATTTTGCATAGTTGATTGTGAAATGTTTAGATTAATATCTGGTATTTATCAAGATTATGGATGCAATTTGCAGTCTGTTTCAGAAATATTACTTAGTTAACCGACTTCGCAAAAAAGGAGAAGGTTATCAATTCGAATGTTTTTTTTTAATGTGTGTTACCTCAGAACTTTTTATTGGGTGAACCGATTTTGATGATTCTTTTTTAATTTGCTGGTGCTTGTCATGTGGTTCCATTTAATTTTCATCAAGATTTGTTAAAGAACTTCGGAGATATACATCAGAACTCTTCAATAAATGAAATCACTCGGGATAACTGCAATCGCATCTCTGTTTATTGTTTACACTATTTCATAACATAACATCACACTGGTACGCTCTAAAGGGGTACGCAGGTGTGAACATTTCACCCTGGTATACTCTCATTCCACCGGTTTTGTTTAAGTTTCATGTTATTGAGTTAATCTATTCTGGGTTCACTTTGGGCATTATAGGAAGCTAGCCTATAGAACTGGCCCAATAAGTACCACAACCGAAAAGTGAAAAAAAAAAAAAAACTTTTTAACAAAAATTTGTAGTATTCCTGTTTTGGTCTTCGTTTTTTGACACCGACTGCCGAAATTGAAGTTATTTTTCACTTTGTAGTGTTTTTGTTTAGAAGTTGGTTGTAATTTTTGTTAAGGCGCTACCCCGAGCAAAACGCCGCGCTAGCCGTTTTTCGTGCAGTTTTTAGGAGCTATCTACTCGTTATTTAAAATGAAATATCAACTAATAAAAACACATTAAATTTCTACATATTATTGATTCCGAAATTGTAGATTTTTATTTTTTTAATTGTAATATTTGTTTCACTAATCTCCTTCCAACAAAACCATAAAAATGAGAAATATTTTTTTATAGCATGCATCTGCTCGTAAAGTGTTCATTAATATATTTTTGTACTAACACTAATGAATAGACAATTTGATAACGAACATTTTGGTAGATTTATTTTTTTCAAAGGACCAATATTCGATTTTATAAAGATTTTATTCTAAAACCTGGGCGTATTCACTACTGTAATTCATGCGCCACCAGTGCCGCTAGGCCAATAGGAATGCTCATATCTCACGCTGATTTTTTGATCAGGGGACGGCCTTAAAAAGTTTTATTTATTTAATTAAAGCTGCATAAAATTTCCCAGAAAATTCTATTAAGAAATTCTCTCGCTGCTCTGTTTATATCTTACACAGTTCTTTTCCATATGAATATTAGGTATAATCTGCCTCAATATTTGGTTTCCTCAATTTACATATAACATTGTTGCAAACCTTTGTGTAAAGCCACAGAAGTTCCAACTGAATATATATTGAAGTGATATAAGATTCAATGCATTCTGTCGAAAATTGAAACCGAAGCTGAGAGAGTTCGACAAAATCGTCTCGGCTTCAACGTTGAGACAAGATCTCAAATTCTGTTTTATTTCTTCACGAGTAAACTATATACGTTCAGTATATTCTTTATCATGTATATTTTGATAAACAAACTTATTCGTATATAATTATCACAAACTTTAGCTTATAAATAAAGAATGAAGAAGAAAGAAAAGCGTTTATTCGCCACAAAAATTACACAATTTCTTGAATTTTCCTTAAAATAAACTCTTAATAAAAATGTAGGTGCACCTCTGCCCAACGCTTCAGGGTAAACAGGCGTGATGTTATGTTCATAAAATATGGGATCAATAACCTCAAAAACGGCTTCTATTATTTATATACACTATCCTAATCGAATTATGAAACGTAAAGAAAAGTACACTTTGCACAAAGTAAATGGAATAGAGCTGACAAGATATTAAACGACAGGTACTGCGAAAGGTTAGTCATCACGAACCAATATACTAGGTATATATCTATACTAATATTATAAAGAGGAAAAAATTGTATTTTTGTGTGTAACGAATAAAAAACTTTAAAACTACTGAAGCGATTTCAAAAATTCTCTCACCGTTGGGAAGCTACACTATCCCCGAGTGACATAGGCAACTTTATATCCCTGTATTCACACGGGAACGGGAACTACGCGGGTAAAACCGTGAGGCGTTCGCTAGTAGATATATATATTATATAGATCCCGTCTTGAACTAATTCGAGTATTCCATTCACGATACTTCCTATGTTGGTACAGAACTGAAATTAAATTAGCATCTAGCTAGATATTAATTTATTTCCAATTGTCAAAATATGTACAACTAAACAAATTTAAACTATAGTAACTTATACTAAACCTAAATACTCACAAAATTTTGTTATATAAAAAAGAAAGGTACACAGGTGTGTGTCGAAGAACTTCATATAGCATCTAGGATAAAATATATTCTGAACCAATCTCGCACTTCGGAAACTAAAAGAGTTCTCAGAAATTCTTCGAAAAGTTTTTTCCCTGGAAATGCAGTCCGTGGAAACGGGCAAAACTAGGGTAGAATAACTTTAACAAGAAAATTCGAGTGAATAATAAGTCCACCATAAGAGAACATTCCCGTTCTCTCATGAAGCACCATCGTTCAACATTTTCAAAATAATAATATAGCTGTTGACCACCAACGATTTCATAATATTACAATCAAAATCAAATGAAATGATCTGCTTAATTCACACCAAATTAAATAACATGTCCGTCTAATTGACTCGCATGGCCTCAACAATGATCGAAAATTCCGCTCTGCTCCGGATTTAATTCCGGACGCATCTGCCGGAATACGCAAGCATTGAACAGATTACATAAAGGTTTAGTGGCACTGCAATATAGATGGATACAGAAGGTCAGCTCTACAAAGCACGGAACGCCACGCCAGCAGCAGCTAAAGCTACCATTTTGAAAGAGATTCGTGCCTGCATAATTGCGTTGAGCAAAACTTTCGGCAATTGTAGCCATAGTTAGGATTCCAAAAGTCTGTCAATTACTATGAGACACGTTCTCTAGCAGTGGCCGCAGTGGCTTTTAAGTGCTCTGGGATCCATGAAACCAGCACAAAAGCACGCACACATAGACATGGTTCACGTAAGTACACTCATTTTATTTCAGATTGCCATATTTACGCGTCTATGTGTGTGTCTGTCTATGTTGGTTCATAGTACGGAATCGACTTTCTGTACCCGTCTATCTTGTGACTCAGCTACTCTGTTTTGTTTTGCTCCCAACATTACTGTTGCAAGGGAATTCCAATTTGCACTGACATTTGCAGATCGGATTCGCAGTAGTAACAAAATTGACAATGTTAGGAAAAATGTAACGATTGGAATCTTGTTAAAGACAATCTATATATTGTTTTTATTTCAACGGATAGTGACTATTAGCTTGAATTTAACTCAATACTTTTTGTGCTAGTATTTTATGCAACACATATTACTAAAATATTCCCTATTCATTTGACTGTATTTTATTCCAGATTTCATACAGATAGACAACGCATAGCCTACAAAATTAACCTAATGATAGACAACATAGACCATCTTTGCAATTTAGTAAGACTTTTTAAAACCATACCAGCTGTAAAAGCTAGAATAATATATTCCTTGTTGCTCGAATAATAATCGAAAAAATAGCAAACTTTACAAAAAGGAATAATGGTAGAAATGTCTGTTAGAATAATAACGCTCACCATTGCTCAGTACTCCGTTACTAATTGAGAGCAAAGGTAATAAATACAGGGAAATGTAATTTTTATGCTTTTAAATAAATAGGAAGGGGCATCGTGGAAGCCATTAAATAAATTGGAAAGCGGAAATTAAACTGAACGAGGTATTAATCTAATTGTTGGCCGTTTATAGCCAGCTATTTTGTTTGAAAGCATTTGAATTACATTTTTTTAAGGTTTTTATTATCATCGTAAAGGTGTTATGTCAGTGGTATTTAACCAGTTATATCTACCTGTTATTTAACAACAAATTAATACTAGTATAGAAACGTGGTCCAGTGGTGGCCCATTGGCGAACACCTCGCATCTGCGACAGCTAAGACGTTGGGTTGACGATTGCAACTTAATAAGTATATGGCACTTAAAATCCCACCTACAAGAAGAATAAAGATATAAGATCTCGTGTCAATAAAAGAGACACATATAGGAATAGCTGATTGCTGGCTAATCACACTGCCGGCGAGTACTCTCTCTCGGCAGTTTTGTCTCAGGAACAAGAGCTATCAAAGTTATACTCGCTCAGCGCTTGCATGGTCGCTTGGCGGTCAGAACTCATGCCGAGAGACCAAGCCGTGGTCATTTCAACCAAAAGCGCGTCGGCCCCGGGCGAGTGAACAATAGAATATTGTGCTCAAGATTTTCTCATGTGTTAGATCGGTTTAGCAATTCAGAACGGGCTACCTAATGAAATTTGCATTCAAGTAAAATGCAAATATACGGTAACAAAATGGGTTTTCATTTAAATTCACGCGAACGTTAAGTAAATCAATTATGTACCGTGAATTTGTACCTTATCCGTTATCTTGTGAAATGGTACATTTAGATTTTTTTTTTAAATTTAATACCTGTCAGTTTTTCTTTACTTTTCATAAGAAAATAACATTGCCAGCAACAGAAGTCGATCATAACAAGATCACGTCTAAAATACGGCACAAAACAGATACATTTCCTATTCAGCTACCCTAACAATGAAACTACTATTTCACCCTCGTCTCTTAGACAAGTACGCAGATATTAAAACCCCTATACATAATACCGAGGAACGCAATAATCCGCTCACAAGGTACTGTTGAATCGCAATCGCTGTTCGTTGCAATTCATGATCATAATATTTCGAAGTAGAAATTGAATCGAACTCGAGAATTGAGTTCAGAATAGGTATGTTCAGAGTTTCAAGCGTTGTCGGCTACTTTTTATCCCGGAAAATTTTAAGGTTAGTACGGTCGCTTCACAAAATCTAATCTACGAGATAATCTGATTTAATTGAAACTATAAAACAAGACTCATCTAGTTTGTGATTGTGTGGATAAACGACCCAAAAATTAAAAAAAAGCAAACAGAATATCAACCTAACCAAGTGTTAGACTTCAATAACTCCGTATGACGTATGACGAATGCCAGTCAGATCCGTTACCCTAAAAGGAAACGGTATACCAAATTTAATGTTGATGGCCGTCAAAAAGGGTAAGTGCGTAGTACACGCAATTTAGGGTCACGTGTATGGCAAAGTTGAAAGACGCTAAATACAGAGAATCATAGCATATTATTTTATATGCTCAATTGTATTCCTAGCCCAAGTATAGAAAAAGATGTAGGTAGATGGAGCGTCTATATTAAGTTCGTATTATAGTACCGTGCACGATTTCGTAGTTTAATTTTTGTACCAACGTATTTGCTGATCCCAGCTTCGGTGGTATCTATTTAATGTATTCATGAAGAAAGACCTACAACATCAAACCTTTGTAGACAGCGACCGTAGAGACATCTGTACTCTACAAACGTTATCATGTCATGAAAAACTCTCGAAGTTTTCACCTTACTAATACGTGGAAACGCCAATAGATGGCGCTGTTCTCAAATCGTTAAAACCTTGTCATTTTATGTTCACAAAAATGCATTCAGCTTTTATGACTATTTTTACCCTTTTGTGGCAAATATTACCTTTAAAAATATAAAATCTTGTTCAAAACAGAAAATTGTTAGAGAAATATTACTGAAATGATAGTAGTTGCTAACTAAAGACCCTCATTATTTCTCAGGAAGCCACGTTAGTACATTTTATGTCATAAACTATGTCCTCTGTGGGGAAATAACTGTACATTAGGTACATTGTCTTTTCTCTTTATTACATACAGTGCCGATATCACGTAGTTCCAGTGGCTGCGAATGTTAGCGAGAATTTATGACGTGGCTCACATGAATTTATACGCTTTAAGTTATTGGAAATAACTAGTGATACTGGATTAATTTATATATTTGATATTATGTTATATGCATTGCTGTGTCATCTTTAAACGTAAAGATTCGCACGTATCTATAGCTTCATTCCATGCGATATGGGAATGAAGAAAAGAGGTTGGTATTTTAAATATTAGATCAATAAACATATAAGACAATAATAAAATTCCAAATAAATTGTATACTTCTAAGACCCAATTTCTAGACGCAAAATTATCGCAAAATGAATGTGACAAATTGTCAAGCACGGGTTATCTGCTGTGATAGGATGAATGAATTTTTAACAGCCAATCACAGCAGATAACCGGCGATTATTCGTCGATTACATTAACAGCCCGATAAACGAGTTTTGAGAAACCAGCCAGTGAAGGAAAACATCTGAGGAAACCTGCCCCCGTACCATGACATGTTAAAACTATAATGGTTCGACTGTGAAAAAGGGACCGATGTATTCAAGTCACACACATCTGTCCCTTGCGCACACTGGAAATAACCTTGCTCTAAGAGGTTATGGTCGCCCCCATGGACTTATCGAAGATTAAAATCGCCAACCCGCATTGAGCTAGCATGCGTGATTCATGCTTGTACCTTCTCTGTACAAGAAGAGGCTTTTGCACTGCAGTGGGTCCAGAACAGACTGGTATTATATTATTGTTATACTTCTAAGTATAACGAGACCCCGAGCCGACCGAGTTTCCTCCGTGCCTCGGAAAGCACGTTAAGCCGTTGGTCCCGGCTGTCATTTGAAGATCTTTGACAGTCGTTACGAGTAGTCAGAAGCTTGAGATCTGACACCAGTCTAGGCAAGGGGTACCGTGTTACCCAGTTACTGGGTTGTGGAGGTCAGATAGGCAGTCACTCCATGTAAAACACTGGTACTCATCTGAATCCGGTTAGACTGGAAGCCGAACCCAACATAGTTGGGAAAAGGCTAGGCAGATTGATTGTTATACTTCTAAGTCTCAGTGTAAATAAATTAAGATTTATGACGTAAGAAAATCTAGAGTTCGGTTTGCAACCGTACAGAATCTTTTGCCGATCTTTTCATGTTTGTTTTTTCTTTACGGTTTACCCTGCACTGTAACACTGTTAGTAAATATTGTCAGTTTTCTCCTTCGATTGTCTCAGTTTCATTTCATTCAGTCAATGTTCTTCTAGTTACATCTCTCAAAATGTCTTGATGTATCAAGAACAGTTTCAATCTTTAATTAACCGATTTTAAATCACTGTTTTTTTTGAAAACGCATTTCCTGTTATAATGATTTGTTTAGGTAGGAAAATCGAACTTATTATAACTGCAGTAATGTTTACATATTTTTTATTATTACATATGACATATTTTTTTCTGAATAGTTTGAGAAAAATGGGTATAGGAAGAATGCCTTCTTGCTAAATGAGAACACAATAGACTTTTAAAGATAATATTTAAATCTGAAAAGTAAGATATATTGTACTTGTATGAATGAATAAACATATTTCCCATTCATAAGACGAGACAAAGTAGAACAACATTTATGTTTATCTTTATAAACTTAGATGAATACTGAGATGGGGATTCATCAGAATAGATGTTCCGTACATTTCTTTTTTTTTTTATTATATTTCGTGGTACTATTGTTCTAATTGATAAAATCGTCGACAGTTTGTCGTTAAAATTATCAAACATAGTGTCTAGTATCTTCCATGTTTTTCAATAAACCAGTAGCGTATGTTGTTTCAAAGAGTATGATTTATGAAACATGAAACCTAGCTTTTTACTGTATAAATATTATGAAACAATCGAATTATAAATATTACTGTATAAATATTATAAACAAACAAATGTGTGTTAACTGTAACATCAACTTTGTCTTTTCACAAATGACAACGATTGAAGAACTAGTCTTAAAGTAGTAGTACAAAGTAACGTGCTTATTTTTGGCTTTGAATTTTTTTGCCGTGCCCTTTCTTATTTTTATAAATGAAATGTATAACAGACAAATTATTAAAATATTTTAATTAACTGATTGGAAAATCGTTTGGTCTTCTTACGGTACCCCAAGTGGCGTGAGCTAACAATAAAATAAACTATAGTCGATCGAGTCATCGATACGATTCAGATTTGTGTGCAAACCGAGCGAGGAAGCCAATCAACACTCTTGAGTAAAACAAGGCACACGTGCAAACAAGCAGTCGCACGGACATCGCCATACCGTCAACATTGTGCCGTGCGTCTAACAACAAAATAATTTAAAAAAAGAACACCAGTACTTCAATAAAAATTCGTTCTATTTTTATTTTCAAATCTGGAATACAAAAATGTTGAGTGAAAACAGTTGATTGCGGGATGTGAAATACAAGTCAGGAAATGTATCGCAGAATAATTTTCGTATTCGCGATTTCAATCGTCATCACGTTGCAGGTGAGTTTGTTAAATAAAATCACCGATTTTTACCGGTCGAGAAATTGTAGAATTTAATTTTAAAATAAGCACGCTCGTAAATATTCTGGTGGCATAATAGTACAGTAAAGAAATATATAACTTTTAACATAACTCGGTTACACAACCACACATTACTCTGCTTATGATTTATAAACTGCTATAAAATATTACTATATATTTTACGTTATTTTCTCATTGATTTTCCCACATCAAATAAAAACGAACCTACAATTTAAATTATAAAATAATCAATCCTTTTAATTTATTTATTTCTAAAAGAAACAATTTAACTCAATGGTGTTATTTATATATTACTGAGTTAGATACGTTTTACCGAGCTCGGCGTGGAAATATAAACACAAGCTGACTAGCTTGAGTGACCTCAGTCGATCCTGCGTCTGGCCGCGACATGAAAGTACGTTTGAACAGTATGTTTACCTCTCTCTGACAACGGAATCCTATTTATATCTTTGTGATCTTTTAACCTAATCAGTGATAGACATAAAGTTCCAAGTTCCATAGGTCCTATGTAGGTATAATAAAATATCGCCATGTTTTTATTTATTTATAATGAGTATGACGTCTGTATTGCTAAAATCTCATTGATTTAATCCGTTATGAAAAGTAAACAAAATCATGATTGACTGTTTTCTTTTTAATCCTAGTACCTAACTATGGAACGTTTCATTTTCATTGTTTGCAGCTTTGTTTATCCTTCAATCGGAAAAACAAAAGATAAGGCGTTCAAAAGTAGGTAGTAATTGCGCTATGAAGTAGAGATTTCCGAACCAAAGTAACACTGGTAAATTTTGTAACTTTAGAGCGTAATCGTAATAAAACTTTTATCAGATGTATGATAATCATACTCTTATTAAAGAGGTATCAGATTAAAGGTAGGCGCTTCATGTAAAAACTGATAAATTTATCGGTATCCTGGTATTAGAGTGAAACCAACCACAACATGATTCAAAAAAGCTAAGCAGATGGTGATTTTCTTCAACGGCGATTTGATTCCGAATTAGGAACTTGATGTTGAGTATTAACTGTCGGCTTTAGCCATTAAAATAGGGCTTGACATGATCCTTACTTAATATTCTCAATTCAGGAACCAGCTCAATATGGAATAGTTAAGAAATCAAAATCTTGTCCATTATTCACAATCCTAGTACCCTACCTACATTTCAAACAGTTTTCTCCATTAATTTATGTATGAAAACAAAATTTAAATAAAAAATAGCGAAAGATCACAGCAGAATCTTTATAAGTAAACCTCGCTTCATTTGCATTGCTTGTTACTTTGACAGTACAGATTAAAAGCCATAGAGTCAAGGAGGACAAAGAACAAAAAAAAATGTTGCATAATGAAGATGGTCGTTCATTATTTGAATGTATAACTTTTTTTGTTAGAGGAAAACATGTAGCGTAGGATCATGAAACGTTTGTGGCGTAAATAAAATTAGCTCATGGATAGATCGATTTACCACCTGCAACTTTCAGGACATGCACGCGGCGAAGGACGTAGCTGGCCAATTAGCTACATACTGTTCAGACAAAATCTGAATAGTTGGGACTATATTTCATAAATCGATTCGAAAATAGACTTGTATTTTTGACAAAATCTGCCAAATACACACAATTTGAGAAACCAAAAACGTTTGTAAATTAGTGGAAGGAAAGAGGGTCTCAAAAACGGTGAAGGAAACAATCGTGAGGAAACCGGCATGTCTTAGAACCAAAAATTCGAAGACATGTGACATCCAACAACGGCCCGCGTGGTGGATTACGGCCCATTCCTTCTCACAGAGAGAAGGCCTGCACGTACAACGGACCTAATGCGAGTCTAAGTGCAGAAAAGGGGTCCATCTATCCCATCCTATCCTAAGGGTCTCGAAAAGCGTAAACGCTAATATGAGTAGTGTACGAACATACAGAAGTATTCATTCCGTCGACATATCTTTTATCCGTTTTTTATCACTTTGGCACTTTTATTGAATTAGCCTTAATTAATGAGAAAAGGGGTTATGAAAGAACAATACTCAATCAAAGTGATCATTACCTACTGTCGTAAATCATTTAATTGAGATGGATTTATGTTACAACGCTATACTGTATTACTAGTTGATACAAGTGATTAATATTGCATAGGTAATGAGTTAATTAAAAACCAATTAGTCAATAATAGAATCCATAACTCTGAGACTATAAACCAAAACGGTTAATTTTGTAATGTAAAGTCACTTGGTTATGTACTTAAAGAAGTTTATCTAAACTCACAACGTAATGTTACAAATATGAATTTAAAAAATATTGTTTATACACGTATTGTTTTTCGTGGATAGGTAAAATTAAAAAAAAACCATTACAGTGCAACATTTTCCTTTGATTTTCAAACAATTAGTGTCATTGTCTATGGATGCGCGCGCTGCGACGTCATGCACAATGAGAATCAAAATTTCCCGCCATACCACATATTTTTCCGTTTCCAATTTTATTTTATTTTAACTGTATGAGTAAAGACAAAAAAGTGTATGCAACGGCAAATAATTAGTTATTAAAACACTCGTGTGATACTATTATCACACTCGACTGCGCTTCGTGTGATAAACCCACACTCGTATTTTGATAAACCTTATTATATAATGACCGTTGCATAAACTACTATTTGAGTTGCCTCAAAATAACCAAAACCACTCACATTTGTGTCTGTACTGACAGAAAAACAATGTTGTAATATGACAACAGTTAATTCTGTATTTTGTCATTCAGGTAGATTTTGCACTATTTCTATAAAATAAGTATCTTTGTAATGTCATCAATCTCACTATCCTTATCACAAGACTCACCACAAGCAGCTATGACGTTTGAAACCAGCATGAATATATCGCTAAAATGTTTTAGGTAATTGCTCTCCAATACATTATACAAAATAGAGCATACAATATTGCCGTGAGTACATTGTTGAAAAAAAAAATTATAACGTGATTAATATTGTTATTTACTTATTTTAAAGTTCAACAATACGTGACTAACATAAATATTTATTATGTTGTTTTAAAATAACAATACAAAACATTTGAAGAAGACAATGAGATGACTTTCATACTCTAAATTTTTGTTTGAATAACAAACTCATTCTTCCGGACTCCCAATAATATTTTATTATGGATTAATTTGAACATTTTGTCCAACAATCAATGTGATAATTTATAATTATTATATTTTCTTCCTTCTGTATATTTTAAAATATAATCAGTTTCAACTTTAAACATTAAATTTAAAAAACAGATTATAATTTTAATAAAGCTTCTTCCTCATCTCACAAACAAAAAGAATGTCAAACAGTACCTTTGTAACAGTACCAGATCAAGAACATTAAAGTTATTAGTTGTTAATAAAAGAAATTATTCCAATAAAAAAACTCCTCTAACATTGATGACCTACGAATGAGATCCAATTCGTTTACAAATTAAAAAAACCTGACACACAAAAAATAAATGCGAATGTCCTCTCAACACCAAAGCTAACAACAGACCTCTTTATTTTTCAGACGACAGATTTTCAAGATAATCTAATAAATGGCTACCGGTCGCTGATTGCGGACATTCAGGTCCGGACACAGAAGTCCCGGGAGGACATGGACACACTAGTGTCCCAAATAAAGCTACTCATGAAGAACGAGGCGGACAAAGCCATTAACTACATGACTGTGTACCTTGAACAAATATCTCTGTACTTCCAGGTAAGTTTAAATAGGAAATTACCTTTTTTTGAACAAAAATTTGAAGAAGAGTAAGTTACTCAAATGGTCTCGTTTCTAAAAGCATTTCAATATTTGAGATGCTGTCTTCTTACCAAAGCAAATAAATCTGATGAAAATTCGCCCAAACAACTTGCACTGAGCCGATGGTGTTTAGGTAAAAACCAACTCCCACACAGGAAATAGGCCCGTGTCCCAGCAGAGGAAACATTATAGGACAAATATAATGTAACCATTTCAAAATGACCATCAATGCAGGCCATTAATCAAAAGCAAAGAATCGCTACTAACGAATCCCATTCAAACTACCAACAATAAAATTTAAGCTTACACATCCTAACGACTTTCAATAAATTGCTGCAAGCGTTCATCCGATTATAGTTGACCATTTTACGCTTCCCTAGGTGATAATACACGACCGTAAGCCTCGAAACGGGACGTATTGCAAAGAGAGCATAGTTAAGCTGCTCGGCGAGAACTTGCAACTGGCCGACGAAAATGTGACATTGTGTCTCGCTCTTGGATACCAGAGGGTGCAGAGATTACCAGGTATGTTATTATCTTATATAGAGTATTGATAAGTAAAAGGCACACTATGACGGTGAGTACTACTATACGGAGTCCCCTTCTGGCGTGATTTTGTGTTAAGTTAAACTACTTCTTCAATTACAAAACTCATGAAAATAAATTCGGCAGTTTTCACTCTACACGCAGTTTTTGTCTTCAAATAATGAGTAGAATTTGTGAATAAGAAGGGACTCAATATAGTTCCTTGGGGAACACCGAGTGATAAATCAAATCTAATGAGCATCTCCACTGATTTTTGAAAATATAACTTTTATGATAGGTCGTATCAAACGCTAAACTGTGCAAAGATTTACTAAGAAACTACAGAACACAATGGAGTTTTCCACTTCCACGGCAATATAGGTGATATCCACATTCAGTTTTGCCTTCCGGTCAGTTCAATGTTATTGTGTACATAGTCTGTGTTGTAGTTTTGGCTTAATGAATCCGCGTTCGAGTTCAGTTGTATCTGCTTTCCTGTTTGTCGGAGAATCGATTATGCACTGGCCAATATCCTTTCTCTTTGAGCACGTTGAAGTATTAAATTACTTGGTAGTAACTGACATTTATTGGCAAGCGTATTGACTTTAACAGCAGATGGTTAATTAGTTATTCAGGATTTTGGGTCAAATGCATGTTTCATCATTTGATTTCAATTTAGATGAATATATATTTATTAACCGACTTCAAAAAAAGGAGGAAGTTTTCAATTCATCGGAATCTATTTTTTTTTATATATGTTCCCCGATTACTCAAAGACGCCTGAACCCATTTGGAAAATTCTTCTTTTGTTTGAAAGGGTATTATACTTCCTAGTTGGTCCCATATTCATCCGGTCAGGATCTGATGATGGGATCTTGGAGAAATCGAGGAAACTCCTCAAATATTATAGGCATACATAAAGCGATTTTGGTATTTTCATCAACAATACAATCATTCGCACTCAAAAAGTATCATTTGGTGAAGTGGAAGTGGAACTGGTGAAGAAGACCACAAAAGGCCAATGGAACTCCTTAATGCTAAGTTTGTCACGGGTATTAGATATCTCGAATATTTAAACGACTATGATGAAGTAAATACATATAAATAAATAGTACTGATGAAAATGGTACCATTGAACTGATCTGATGATGAAGCCGGCAGGTAGGCACTGGAACTCCGAAATAAAACAATGTTTCCTAGTCGTGTTTGGACTTATTGGAATCGTCATGAGATGGACTTTAGCTATATATGATTTTCATGGCAATTGGAGGTACGTATCAAAACTAAAGAGAGATAAATACAAATCTTTTTAACAAAAAAACTGCAAAATGAAAAATAACTTTATTTTCCGAAGTCGGTGTCAAAACACGTAAAACAATAGGTACCAAAGACACCGACTTCGGAAAAGAAAATTATTTTTCAGTTTGCAGTTTTTTTTTGGTTAAAGAAATCGTTTCTTACATTATTTTATAATTGAAAAGTCTTATAAGGCCGGCACTCCGCAATATACAAAACCCTCCTTTTTTTCTCTGCTGTTTTCGAGTAAAAATCGCTTAGTTAGATTTAGCATAGGTGCCTAGAAAATAAAAATAAATACATTAAAACTTTTCTTACATGTATATAATATATTCATGAAAAGGTAAGTAGACTTCCTAATATAAAATCCTCTCTAAATACCCGCTATTTACCGAAAAGGGGAGTACGAAACTAACAGTAAATAGGTTGTCAGTAAACTAGGCGTGTTTACTTTAAATCTAAATTGTTTACGGTTTGGCCGTCAGCTTTGTCAACCCACATACGTCCGTATTATTTTGGGACAACACTCCTTGTTTATCAACGTCAACATATCCACTAGTGACAATACAGGTAGTGGCCAAAACAAACGTAACGTTGGGTAATAATAACAAAGCCAATATGTGATGTTGTAAAATCCAGTATTATGACGATAAATGTGATTTTAATGAAGTGTATGGGAACTTGTTTAATATGCTTTGTCAAACGAATGAGGCGAATTCAAATTGGAATCAGTTAAAGGCAACCTTTTTAATAAGTTTTAGACTATAGTTTGACCACATTATCACTAACCATTTGATGAGACGGAAGACAAAGGCGAGCTTATCAAGAATAAAATAGGATGCGATAATTGATAATATTCCAAGAGACGATGAAACGTCTTTATGAGGGAAAATCTTTGCATCTGCATATCGTGCAAAATCACAAAAACCAAAAGTATACTAGAAGAAAAGTACTAAAAGTAATACGTTTTTATTTTTTCAGAAAAACTGCAGGTCCACTTCGAAACGCTGGAGAATCTGAAAAAGTATTCCGCCTCAAAGCTGTTCGAATGTCAGAAGCAACAGCAAGTTGGAGGGAACTGCTCCCACGAGAGTCAAGATCTCGAGAGGACCGTTGTAAGTATCAGGACTTTGCTAATATCGATTTACTGTAAAATAGCGGACAATTTTTAATTTGAACCTTTATAGTGGACTAAGTGAATACATAATACTTGGTATATAATAATAGTACTCGAAGATATGATCA
Source organism: Orthosia cruda (assembly GCA_964057195.1). Taxonomy (NCBI): domain Eukaryota; kingdom Metazoa; phylum Arthropoda; class Insecta; order Lepidoptera; family Noctuidae; genus Orthosia; species Orthosia cruda. The sequence continues at coordinate 39,027,429 of OZ059828.1, read as the reverse complement.
AAATATTCATCACTGATTTTGAAGCAGATCAAAATGACGACATCCAATATAATCCGGTGACTAATTATATCTAATGCCAATGATATGAGCATACATTAAGCACAGAATATTAAACTTAATGTTTAGTTAAATTACTAAATATTATGTTTTTTTTTTTAAAACAGTTTTTATGCCTTGACTATTGCAATCATAAGATAATATGCTTACGATTTGAATCCTTTCTTTAATAGTTTTTACATGACTGTATTTCAAATCCAAGTTTTCATAAAACTTGAATATTTAGCTCCAAAAATCTTATTCTTTACCGTCCAAAATCCTGCCAGCGACTTCCTGGCTATCAAATAGCACGCAAATAAACAGGAACTTGTAACTAGCAATACATATACGTAGTATATAGCTAGGTCAGTACTAAACCCAAGAGGCTAGTTGAGAAGCAACCGGATACGTGATCCCGGGAATTAAGTTTGTATCTACACTTGATTCTGAACAGGAAGCAGGCTGGCTCCGGAATATTGAGCGGGAAAAATGTTTATGGCGAAATTATTTTCGTTTATAGGTTTCAATAAGAAACAGATAGTTGTATGTATTCCATATATAAGATTCACGAAGTCAAGGAACAGACAAATCGCTTTTTGTTGAGTTCAAATGTAATACATAAAAATATTAATTTCTTTTTTTTAACAATCTTTCATCCTTAAAGGGTTTGCCTTTCACTTGATACCCATATCATGGCAGTGCACAAAAAAATAACTAGTCCGCCATCTTGGGCCGTCCACCATATTGGATTTAGAATGACGTCACTCAGCTAATCATGCTTTGTCATCCAAATTAAAAGTGTATGCAAAATTTCAACTTATTCGGGGGAGGATAACTGCTTTAAGATTCAGTTGCAAGGTTTGACCCGTTACACACTTACATATATGTATACATACATACATAGCAAGTTTAATAAAAGCTTGTAAAAAAACGTGGATATTGTGATAGTGATTAGCAGACAAAAAAAAATTGGAGCATGTTGTTGTTTGTGTATGTGAAAACTGCACCTTATCGACTAGAGTTTCATGTCATACAACGTAAAAGTGAATTTAGGACATACAATTCTGCCAGCATTACGAAATACATTTTGATTGTCATCATATAATTGCCCTAAACCGGGAGGGTTGGAAGGAAGAAAGAGAGGCGTTTGCCCTTCCGTAGGACAAAACAAATTGTTTTTTTTGTTTCTCTTCTGTTGGTGCACTTCCACCCAACCCTTGGCGGAATACAGACTTGAATGTTATGAGTAAGTGTTTTATTTTCAGTTCCTGTACGAAACATCACCGTTCCCGGTGGTCATGGCCGAAATAGCCATCCATGGCTTCAAAGAAGTGTCTGACCTTAGCGTGTGCCTCAAGGACATCATCTCCAGGATGATGACCCACTCTGTCAAGGTCATCGGAGACTTCAACAGATGCATCCACAACATAGAGATGCCGAAACTCAAATATTTACTCAAATTCATGAAGAAATATGCCTGAATGAGCAAGTGGTTGTGTCTGGCGGGGTTGCCAATTTTTATGCGCATTTTTGGCAGAATTAATTATCATAAGAATTTCCCAGTGCTGAAGTACCAATTTCATTTTTTGATTTAATATGGTAGGATTTATTTTATTTAAATACAATATTAGTTATTAACATTATTTTATACATTAAGAAGTATAATTCAGAATTTGATAATAATTAAGTATTTAAATTAGCTTTAGCTACTTAGCTATGACAGTATTTCGATCTTAAGATATAAGACTACTGGCCTTTGTAATTTTTTTAGTGGCAACCCAAGCAAATGTTACGATTTGAACGAGTCAATCAAAATGTAAATAACGGTCCTTTTATTAACATTCGTTTTATTAAATTGTAGCGAAATGATTTTATTTAATAGTCTAAAATTTATGACATTTCCTATTTGAATAAATAAAGATTATTTGTCTTTTGTTTTATTCATTATTTAGATAAGTTTTCCTGAATACCTATGTCAAATTATATCTATAAATAATCTGAATGTATTATTCATTGTCTTGATTTACATTATAATATTTAATAGGTTTGTGTTTTCGGCTCTTCCATAAATAAACCGATAATTGAGTCACAATCACAAACCTACGAAAAAGGGCAAATAGTGCGTTACCACAACGCAAGGTTTTTAAGACACGTTATGTCCATGCATGGCATGCCCTAGAACCAAATATTCAAATCTACCAATCCGCACTGGGCCCGCGTGATGGATTCCCTCCCTCTCTATGAGAGGAGGCCTGAGTCCCAACAGTGGAAACATTAAAAGGTTGGTTATGCTATGCTTACGCTTCGGTAAAATTTTGGACAGTGTCAAAAAAGTTTGAAGCTATATTGCCAGATACATCAATTAATAAAACAGAAGAAATAATAAAATATTTTACGCAGACAGAACACACTTAATATTATTTGCATTCATTTCGAATGAAAATAGAGCCATTTAAATAAAAATGTTGGCTAGTTGAAAATTCATTGAATTCAGCCGTGTTGTGACGTCACTACTTCCTTATGCATTGCTTTCTATTCCATTCAATGATTCGATTCATTGAATCTCAGCACAGATTCTAGAAAATTGTCTTGAAAGGAAAATAAAACGGGTCACTGACACTGAAGTTGTTTTATTATTTTATATGAGAAAACTCACTTATTCTTATTTAATAGTAAAGACATGAAAGAGAAAAGAACTGTCTAGAAATTTTAGGACCGCAAACGGTACTTACGGATTCATATGTTTAAAGGTAATTCCTTCATACGATAGAACGCTGTGGGTGCGTGTATTATATGAGAACCATGCTACTTGTATTCCGACAAAAACGGAAGGTTCTTGTGGATGAGCAAAGCTGCAGGAAAGAGCTAGAACCGAAGAAAAAAGTTAAAAGAATTAAAAATCTAGCGCTTATTAAGTTATTCTTGCCCCCCGAAATAAGACTTCTTTTGTAAAACGAACCTGAATAGGATGACAACGCCATCTGTTTTACGCGGTCAGAACTACTTAGTAGAATCACAAAACCACGAGTACGAAGGCAAGATACCACAATGCTAGTGTTGTTTTCAGAGATGTCGTTAGTATCTAATTTGTACATTTAACATCGGTACAAAAGTCGCAGTATGCGAAATTGTTTATCACTATTCACAACAATACCCAGTAAATTGAAAGTACAATAAGATTAAAACTAAATAAAATAGACCATAAACTGAGACAATTTGACATTTTATCATCGATAGGCAATGAGATTTTAACAATAGAGACTCATTATAAAGATATAAAAACATGGCGATATTTTACTTCAGCTACATATATAGGACCTATGGAACTTGGAACTTTATTTCTATCACTGAGTAATTTAAAAAAGACAGAGATATAAATAAAACCCCATTGTCAGAAAGAGATAAACATACTGTTCAAATGTACGTTCGCGTCGCGGCCAGACGGAGGGCGGACTGAGTTCACTCAAGCTGGTCAGCTTGTGTTTGTATTGCCGCGCAAACGTCAGTAAAACGTATCTACCTCCGTATATATATAACATTATTGGCGAAAGATAACGTTAGTTAAAGATTGATGTGACATTTCGCTAACATTTGTAAATCCCTTGCATTTTAGACGTTCTAAAGCTACTAATATAAAGTAAGTCACTTTATATATCTAGGCCTTTTTAACCATTCATGACGAACAAATACAATTCATCTTGTAAGGTGATTATAAATTAATTTCCCTGTTTACACATCGTGATCCTTACAAGATACATAAAGAGTTCAAAGAGAAGACTAATCATAAATACCTACATAGTTCTGAAAACTTTCACATTAAATACCTTAGAAAAATACATTTGCTTGATACCAACGTGAACATTTTGCCTCACTACGTAATTTGACGTGTATTCACACGGAAAAAATAGTCTTCCACGGAGACGACAATTTGATTTATATCGAGAAACAGCTTTATTGCGGTTTTCCTGTCTTCAGCTATAACAAGGTGTTTCTGCTTATTTTGAAAGATAATTAACGAGAAAATTTTGGTTCGTCCGTGTAAAGTTTTTGTATCATTATAGAAGGATACAAAGGAGTATTGTTTGTCATACAAACAAAAATAAGCTGATTATTTCAATATGGTAACTACAACAGGCTCAGTAAAGAGTCAACGGTCACTGGCAGTAGAACAACTATTTGAAATGAACGCCCATAAAAAAAACTGATTTCATGATTCTTAATTCAAATAAAAAAAAAATGAATTGAGTAATCATGTGGTGAAAATGATTTTAAATAAGGCTGGTAGAGTTTAGATTTTTCGTTTACCATCGTTACATATTGGAGATTTGAAGTAGCGATTTTTGTTTATTTTTATTAAAGGTCAATAATTATGGACCATACGATGGGTTAATTGAAGGTAAATAGATACGAAAGTAATTTCTATTAAATACTAGGCAAAGCTCATAATTAAAAAGTTACTCTACCTGTAACGAGTTTGTGTTGCACGAAATTCCGAAACCGCCAATCTCGTATGTACTATTTGTCTTTGCTTAGTTATCAACATTGTAGTCTTCATTAGAAGTTACATTATTGTAAATGGAAATACATTAGACAAAGAGAGATGATTATACAATACTCATCGAGGGCTAAGAAGAGGCTGTATATATATAGGAATAGACGTTCATCATCACAGGCAATTATTATCAAAAGTATTAAATTTTGTAGTTTTTATCAAAGTAATTGATTCTGTATTCCTTTCTTCTCTCTACTTTGTATTAAAAATAAAATAGAGAATCCTAATTTTATAAAATTATCCTTATCCTTCATTGTTTAAGATATTTATTTTTAGATTGGTAACTGACTTTTGAAATAATATCATTGACTTCCTCATTTCTGAATAATATGTATTCAGAAATGATGATGTATCATTAACATTATTGTTTAATTTAATAACTAAACTAACATCCAATAGATTTTCTAGTTGTTTAAATCAAATTGGCATTGATTAAGCCAGTTACTTGGGTTAAAATCAAACCTAATTAATGATAAAAATATATAGTATTTTCCGTACAACATTATTTTTCTATAATATGTAGTACAATTGACTATATATAATATATCCTCTATATAATACGGGTGGCAAACCTTATCTATCTTATCCATAGTTTACAACCCAATTATTTGAAAAGTCATTCCTTCATTTTTTTTTTAATGCGTAATTACAGTGGGATATTTTTAAAATGCAATTTGCAGGCTTCAAGTCCATTTGTCTAACTCTCCGCTCTGGAGAATTGACGGACGTCATCTAAATAAAATAATATGATTGCTTTCGCACGAATCACTTCACTATGACACACTGGAAATACTGGAAAAACACTATTCCAATAATACAAGGCTATTTTAAAATATCTACCTACTTAAATCGGAACACAATTTGTATTAGAGGTACTTTTGAAGATAATATTGTATTAAAATATAACACAAACATTTACTTAATGTAGGTACCTTCATAACGTACTTCGTTGCGAGTTGAAAGAAATTCCACTTGATTATTTTCTTTAAATATCAGAAAAGATCAAAAAACCGTAAAATATTAACATCAATGTTACTGAACGTTTTTATATTTTTTTTCATATTGTAAGTTAACTAAATATATTTTTAAACTCTAATTGCGCCAATAAATAATTGTCTATGGACACTAAACATGGGTTGCTTGACATTTTAAGGCCAACTATGACTTATCTCCCGACGGTCATTGAACTCTGCTTAAGCCTACTTTATATTCAGTATTTTGTGTTCAGTCAAGTGCTAAAGTTTAAAATACCAAGAACAAAGTTTATCAATATCAAAAGCTTCATATTGCATCGATAATGTCAAATGATATCGAAGTGATCAATTCATAATGAGTTAATAACGCAATTATCACCGACCGAGCTATTTGACGAGCTTTCACGACCGATATCACGATACACTTGACTGATAACGTCTAAAAACCTGGTAAAACATTGTGTTTGTACACACTAACTTCACTGGAGAAAATAAAAACAAACACTGGAGTACCTAAAGCTTAAAGAAGGATATTTATGAGTCAAGTTAATAAAACCATAATAATAAAACTAAGTGATGCCACTCACCAGAGTAATAAGAACGTCGGCCGAACAAGGTTGGTACTTGAGCAGTCTGCTAAATCGTAGGGTTCGCTGGGCCATGGTAAGCGGACCCACGGGTCTGGACACATGGATGTGCGGAGAGGAAGGCGGGCGCGGCGGCGGCGTCGACGCCAGCGGCACATTCCTCCGGACCGTCTCCAGAGGCACAGTCCGAGCCACCAAAGTGTCACTCCCGACAGAATTCACACTACCACTGAACATGTTCATCAAATCCCCGATAGAACCACCACCGCTAGAACCGCCACCACAACGCAACTTGTCCAAATCCGTCAAACTAGATCCGCGGCGGACGCGGAGGCGGGAACCACTCACATTGGAGCGACTCTGGTATTGCAACGCCTGTTCCCGCCGCACATCCGCCTCGCTGATCGCTTGACCTTTCCTGCTCCGGAACATTGTACAAACGTGTGATGACACATCAACGTCTACCACAACACTGAACGTTAACACCTGAGCGAAGAATTTGCATACAAACGAGTGATAGGTGATATCAATAGGGCCATGGTCGCCCGCAGGATGTCGCTATCGCGTCCTCGCGAGTTTCCGCCGCCATCGCTTGCGCAATGTTTCGTACCCTGAACGACACTTTCGAATTTCTTGTGATTTTTATTAAGGGGTGCGTACGCAACAAAGTCTGTTAACGGACTGAGCGGGAACGCGTAGTTTCGTATGTGCGTATGTATGGAGCAACTGAGCTGGACTAATGAGGTGATCGAGTTCAAAGGCGTTAGGGTCTCTGCAGGCGACGGCCGCCACTGCGCTAATAGCTCTAAGAAAAACAATGAAAAAGCCCCGAAGAAAAACGAAAAGTTAAATATTCAATTTGTATCTTTAATAAAAAGTAAAACTGATACACTCACTAGGGAAGCCTTTCCCGCAATTGGCCGGGAGCAATGTTAAACGAAAGGAAATTTTTCAGCGTATATTTTATAACAAAGGTTTTCGCCTTGTTTATCTTATAAGAACTCTTTTGTTATTGAAACAGTAAATATCTACATAATTGCGTTTATTTATTCATGCCCCTATTCGGAGTTATACATTTTAATCAGTAACCGGTATTTGACTTTTGTAGGTATTTTAATTTGGCCGTATTAAACTAAGGTATTCTTTAAAAGTTATTACAAACTCATTCTGTTTAAACAGAAATATTGTACGTCCAGTAGGTTTCATATTATTTTCTTGTTATTTGGGAATCTTAATACGTAACTTGTTATTAGATCGCCTAGAAACTTCAACAACTTGCAGACACTTTTGTGAGATTGAATCACTTCAGCCATTCTAATTTTTGATTAACTTCGAAACATAATAATTAAAGGAAAATTCTCAGTAAGCGAAAGCATTCAATGCGGTTAAACAAAACTAGTTACTATGCAGACACGTCTTAAAAAGATTACTTTTTGAAGCTGAGGCTTGAGATAAATCACTTACCATCAGGTGAGATAGTGGTCAAGCACAAAACATTTTTTATATATACTCTGTAGGCTCCTACAGAGTATAAATAATAAATTTCTTAAAAAATATGACTGGTAAAACGTAACAGAATTTCCTGGGAATTATTCCGCTGACCGTGACAATATTGCACCGTACATTTTTATGTGTTAGAAATTCCGGTTTCAGGATATGGTAATTTGTAAAGATGTTATGGAATTACGAGTGCAATATACAACATAAATTTTCTCCTCGCCTTACAAAACCAGACATCATATTTCAAAAATATAACTTCATCTCAAAATTCCTTAGTTAACGATGTGCGAAAATTAATTAACAAGACATATAAAGGCTAATGAAGTGTTATTTTATGAGTGCACTCGTTGAGATCGGTTCAATCAATTACCGAACAAGTTGAAGCCAAGTGGATCGCCTTTTAGTCAATCACTGAGTGGAGAATATGTTAATAGAACTCATTGAATGTTTCTAAAAGATTTATATTTTTATTTTTGTTAGGAACGTTTACGGAAAGGTCCGTAGCGTTGTAGAGAACGTTGAACTTTGAACAAAAGAGCGTTTGTTTGGTTATATTTTTGGAGGGTTATTCTTAGAAAATACTGAAAGAAACTACTGGATACTGAGTGGAACTCTTTCCCAGCGTTAGTGTTCACTACCACCTACCCTGCTATCAAATCTTTTTCAGGCGTTTGTAAATGATGTTCTTAGGAAAGTGGTTTTGAGATTGTGGGGGGAGAGTAAGCAAATAAGTAATTAAGTAGTTTTATAAGATCTCGTATGTGAAAATAATATAAGATATGATAGTCCCTTTATTAACTTTTCATAAGATAATATATTATTGTTAGTTATTTTATAAGTTCAATAAGTGAAAATTAAGTGTCCGCATTAATAAACCTTATTTTTAATACTGTTTGTTCCATTCCCACTGACAAACCATGTATTCAGTTTTGTGAGGCATAGTTCTTAAGTTAATATTTTATAAACTTCTATGTTAACAAATTAAATAAATAAATAAAGTAAGAGTGAACAAGAATTTCCTTGAATAGAACAAAATATAACAAGGATCTCAGCTATTGTAATATGTCAAAAGAAAATATTTGGTAAAATGAAGTTTCTTAAGTTTATGAAACCATAATTTAGCTGGCAATGGAAAAAAACTCAACCCACACACATAATTATATTGAAGTTCTTTCATAGAACTTCCATTGCTTCTTTTAAATACACAATTAAAAAAAAAAAAACAATCGCAAAAATACACCGAATCAAATGTGTATTGGGTTTTCATTCAATAAGCAAACACAAACAGGTATTTGATTTCATTTGTTATGATTTAATCAATCAATTGTTCTCAAATGATATTCTATTCAAATATGTATATATCAAATCAATTTATGAAACCAATTAAGTCAAATATTTACGTAGAGGAATCAAATTGTTTTGGTACAGCATTGTTTTCTTAGGGGATTCGTTCTAAATTACATTGTTATTCTAAGAAACAATATAACTATTTTGAACTGTCGTAAATACTTAATAAACATTAAGGAGGCATTTCACTAATAAAACTAAACGCGATCAGCATATTTGGCTCTTAGCCGGCATTTTTTATGGTTAAATATGTTGTCAACCAAATTAACTTATGTGGTAATCTAATCGCTTGAAACACAATTATTACCTACCTATCAGCTATTAGTACTTCGCAGTTTGCAAAGCTTCTTGAATCTAATCTGATGCCCATGACAATCTATTTGATATCATTAGTTAGACTAGACTATCTCGTTGACAAACTGAAACTATTTGATCTTATCTGACCATGACTCCGGTCAGTCTGGGATAGTTTGCGTTACAAGAATTTTAGCATCGTATTTCTAAAAACGTAAACGTGAATCCTGTGTTAAGTGTTAATCTCTTTGGAGTTCTGTAAGATTCTAGATTTTCTAGATTTAAAGCACGTGAGCACATTCGCAAGAAGTTTGCAGAATCATCACAGAATTGATTTGTTGGTTTCGGTTTCTCTATAGCATTGTTTTTGTATGTATGTATCTAAGTATATATTTTTTATATATGTTTTTTTCTCAAATTATCCTTTCATTTAGTTGCACCTGCCTTATTTTATCTCTGCAACACCCTAAGGTCGACTGGTAGAAAATGCCTAAGGCATTAAGTCCGCCTTTGTACTTGTGCATAAAGTTTTAATAAATAAATAAATTCTAAAGCAACCGTTTTCAAAAGAAATTATAGGCGCATCACAAATTAAAGTCAGTGAAAAAAAAAATTTGTAATGCGATTGTCTGTTGAAAATGCATTCAATTAAAAACCTTTGAGATCATTTCCATATTAGAAACAGCCTCGAATACTAAAAATATTTGAATCAAACAGTTCAATTATTTGCAAATCTATCATTTGATGACAAAAGTTGATCAGTTTTCACAAGGGTACGTTTTCCAAAGGGTGCACTAGGGTCAATAGATAAAATCTATACAATGTTATAATAAAGAGAACTGATGCTACAGGTGTCCAATCTTATAGATATGTACCTGTTATTGTTATAGACTCGACGGCCTGGTCATTCATGTGTAAGTAATTGTTTCACAAAAGAGACTGTCCAGACGTATTTTTGTTTTCAATAGTTTACTTCAGTGATTTTTACAGCAATACTGTGATTTATTGTTATTTGCAAGCTATAGTCAGAATTTTAATTAAATTCCAGATTTGACATTAGCTACTGTCATTTTGTGAAATAATGATACCACATATAATAGTGTAGTGATGAACACAAAAATCGATAAACAATCAGTGTGTGTGCCATTCAGTGTGCCGAATGGTCTAAATGCGTATCCCATGTTGTCCAAGAAGAGGAAAACATGAGTAGGCTAGATATGTTAATTGACAATATCACAGACACATTTATAATAAATGTTACAGAAAGTGACAGCGATAGCGATAGCGATGACGGCGACAATATATAAAATAAATTATTACCATAATACATCTATCTGTTTTATTTGTCATGTTCCTTCATGATCACATTTTTTTATTTATTTCACACACAATTATAAAAGAAAAGTCTCAGATCGTTAATTAATCGTCAAAACTAAATTATCGGTTCAGAAATATTTAATTTCCTGATATACTTAGTTTACGAGAGTAAAATTATAAACGAGAAGAATCGATCCGGAAATATTCCATTTCCATATCGAATAATTTTGCAACGTCACTATTTAGTACTTGTCATAACGTTGCAACACTGAAATTGTCAAATCTGGAATCGAATTAAAATTCCGAGTATAGATGTGATATTGTTCCGTTTCTACACATCTAATTGCGTAACTGTGTTGACGGTTCGAAACACGCGTGCAGTCCATTTCATATCAGTATTTATACCGTGTTACATGCTATTGGATAGACGGATTTTTGAACGTATAAAGCAAAGCATGAGTGCACCATTCTTTGAAGTTACACAATTAGGGTGCTGTTACAACCTTACGCTTTTATGCAGAAATTCATTTTAATTTCTGCATGTACACACTTAACTCTAGAACAAGTTACTTAAGTAATCATAAAATATGAAGATAAAATCATAGTTATGCAAATCTCTTGCCTACCATGGGGCAAGCTGATTGGAAGTGGGGCAATTAGAGCCACCCAGAGTCCGGCAATGTTTGCACCACATAATCTTTGTTTGAAACTTGGTTTATTAGGATAGTATCACATAGAATGATATTCGAACTGAAGCGGTTCGATGCGTTAGAACCACTGACAATTGTTGTACCATTATAATAACCCACTTTAATACAGAATTAACTAGCACAGGAGCTATTGTGAGTGTTACTGGCATTATTTAATCTTAATGTCAACACTATTCCTAAGAAATTTGTTATGTATGTTGAAATAAATAAATATTAATTTTGATTTAGTCACGAAGTTATAAAAAAAAACCTTCGAGGCAGATTCGTACAGTTTAGAGAATATAAATATCAATACTTATCTGATTAATATGGCCTTCAGCCAGTGCCATTATTCCTAATATACACTATTTTAGAGACGTATCCGTATTTATTAACTTGTTATAGTTGTGTAGGTATAGATGTTTTTTGTGCAAGATTCGTACAGTTTAGAGAATATACGTATTATTACTTCTCTGATTAATATGACCTTCATCCATAGCCTTTGCCCTTGCTAACATTGATATGTTTAGTGAAGATTCCGTATCTATACACTGGAATGTTCAGAAACCCTTTGAACAAAGTTTAGCGAGCATCGCAATGTCAACGCCCGTCTAATCGTCAAGAGCGGCAAAGTTAAATCGACTTTACTAGCTTCCATAGCATTGCATAGTACAGCTGTTTCTACACTAAAGTCCGTTCTAGTTATTACCAGCGGACTGTTGGAAACTACTTGACCGGACAACTTTGCTAAAGCATAGTTTGCTGTTCTAATGTTAGCGTGTTAATAGCTTCGTTTATGCTGGAATTGTAGGGGATTTAACTATGATTATTATATTGTTGGTTTATTTACAGAAAGTACGTACTATCTACGAATGATTTTAGTATCGTAAATACTTTTTAGTATCTAGTTTTGGCATGGTGTGAACGCAAAAATCATTATTTATTAACCTAAGAAGTAAAGTTTAAGTATATTAAACAAAAAACTATAATTTGGATATTTTTATGCGCTCGTTATACTTAATGGTAGGATTATTGAAACTCTAATTTTGATGACTCAGCTTTTACCAATGAGATTTTTTCAAGAAACCCACACTTTCCCTAGACCATACCTTAATCAACATACCAATATCTAAATCAATAATCCCCCAATCTACCATTTATGGAATTCCCATTTACGCCGTTCAAGGTTACAACACGAAGGCCACATAGCAACATTTAGCCATTTTCTTTCCCGCCATCTTGATTATGTGCCTACCCGCATGGCGCAGCGGGGTGTAAAGCACAACTCTGTTTCTATATGCGTTTGTCTTGTTCCAGTATTGTACAGGACTTTGCACTATTTGCGTACCTCGTAATGCATTTGGATTAAAGTTCAGTTGCTCCACTATACAGTGGAATTGTAGACTTGAATTTCGAATGGTTTGTTGTTTTTATGTTTTAATGTATGTACGTTTTGTGTCGTTTCATTTTATTATGCATATTGTTTTCGTTTTGGTGAGCGTAATAAAGGAGTAATTTATTTCATTGTATTTTTTTTCAACACACTTGCTCATAAAGTGGCACTAATTTCACCGCAATTAGACACATTACGACACCTGTTATCAAACTGTGACTTTTTCATTGATATTATTCACAAGTGAGTTATAGAGTTTTTTTTTTATTTATTGGTTGAGTTGCTTTGTTCTTAAAAAAGTTTCGATACAAAAAATATCGTGCTCATTAGTACAAATGCAACACATTTCATGCAACTTCGAATTTAAATAAGTAATTTCAACTTGTACGTGTCTTTCACTCAAATATAAATTTTGTTTTTGACTGTAATAAAGAAAACATGAAATTCCCCCATTTTGTACGTGGCTAAAACGCTATCCGCGAAAAGCCAAAAAAGAAAACTCATTATTTTTAATCTATGGCCGATCGCCATTGTTAGATGAATTTGCCATAGGAAAACTGATTAATTTTGCCCGCCATTGCGAAAAAAAATTCACAACTCGTTTTCACTGTTGAAAATGATTTTTTTTGTATTATTTTCTTCACAAGTGTGTTGAAAAACGTCGTATGATACACGTGTGTATTGATGATTACCGTCCTCGGCTCTCTTAAGACCCTCACCTAACGGCTCGGGTCTCAATGGCGCCTCAGCGGTAATCACCAACATTACACACTTGTACCATAATGTACTATTGTCGTTCCTTTTTTTTTTGTAATAAGTATTCGATAAGCGTATTAACTGAGTTTTGGATGTAAACATGACCTCTAATGTCTTCGTTATTTAGTTAATTTTTGGTTTCATACATGTCAGCTGTGAATATATATGTTCCGAAAGTTAAACCCAAGGTGAAATATAAATTCACTTTGTTATCATAGTGTTAAAGTACATTTAGAATTTCTAAGTAGAGCACAGAACTACTTCTATATATATATATGCATTTCTCGTGTATTATGCTCGGTGAACAGAGATACAGGACATTTCACTATTACTTTTATATGAATAGCTATGTTTTGCATACAAAGTGCATCATAATGCACACAAAACTACAGTTTTCATAGTGCATTACAGTGTAGGAAATACGATAAAAATTATGTTCGACATTTCTATTACGAAGTTTTAAAAGATCGGTTTGATTAATGCCTGTATTTTGACAATTTGAAACAATGAAGTAAGTAAGGCACAGTGTTATGATATAGTTAGTTCAGAATTCAAAGATTATTTAGTAAACAAAAACATGAAACCAAGTTTAATTATACAAATAATATAAGCTCAACTTGCGTACTTACCTCCAAAACTCCACGGTAGAATAGAGTTCGTTGTAGCACAACAAAGATTTGAATACATAACATTGAATATTAACAACCACAAACATTTCCTCGAAACCCGAAAGGAAGATTCTCACGAAATATTAATTTGCCTAGCAACTGATAATAATCATTAAATCACCATAACAAATAAATATAACCATCAATGAATTGCCTCTTCAATCAAAAAGTAATATTATTCAATACGAAAACATCTTTTTCCCCTAACCTCTTCTGCCTACACCACTTTTGGTAACCTCAATTGGTGTTAAGACATAATTAGTTTGTCCATTAAATCGTCAGTAAGGCTATTACATGGCAGGGGGTAATCCATGGTTAACCCCTGCTGGGCCAGACGCTCTTAGTGTGGTCTTATGTATGTCCGGCACTTATCCTTACAAGAGCCACATTTGGATTTCGTAAGAGTTATCTTAGAAGAATTAAAAATAGATCGTATGGTGGATACTGTACAAAAGTCTTCTTTTGCTTTAAAAATAATTTAAATGGATCTATAATGTATTTTATGTCGCTAAGTAAAATGTACAATAAATACAAATATTGCAATTGAAATAACGCAATTAAAAGGAGTCGATGTATTCATCTTCATGCACAATTTTATTTACCCTGAAAATCTGAAAAATAGTCAACAGTTCAGTACATTTTGTTGAGATAGGCAAACATTAATGTATGGAGCAGTTGATAAATTTTTCGCATTTTTAGTCCTACACCAAAACTGTTTCATAATTATAAATATAAACACCCCTTTACAGAAATTTTGTTGTTTCTCTTTAGGATATACTGAATCCTTAATTAATAATCAAACATTCTAGTCATGGACGTGGCTTTCTTGTTTAAACTTTTTTTATTCATACATCATTCGTATCAACAATAATAAATTAAAACTCCGCAGTTGTTCAAATTCACGTTGCTCTTATACATAATTTGAAAAGAAAGTGGAATTACACTAAAATGATAACGGAAAAGTAGACCGCAGACATTATTTAACTGGAACTCTAATTATACTTCGACAAGCATACAAGAAACTATATTCACTTATCTAATAGCTTCATATCAATTCACGTCATTCACACGAAAATGTAATTGCTGTAAAAAAACCCTGTTGAATTTTCAAAACAGAAAATCCTTTATATTCGTAATTCCGTTTTCCTAATTGTACTGCTAAAATATGTATTTAAATGTTCATTAAATTGGGACAATGTACGACTGTACGACACATTCAACCTTGTTTCGCCCCTACCTATAATTACTCAATTATTTTCAAATTTACATTCAGTGATTATGACTTACCTGGTCCTTTTCAATTGAAAGCTATGGTTAATTCTCCATGGTTGTAAAACAAAAATCTAACATAAAATATTGAAATATAATTAAATTATTATTAATCAAGTGACGATGGGTTTCAGATTGGTAGTATCAGTTCTGTTTATTTTGGTAGTAGTTTTGTCGAAAAGAAAAAAAAACAGAAAAAATAAAACAAACAAAAATAATTTTAAACAATACGAAACATAAACTAAAATAACGAAAATAACTAAAACAAATTAAATTAAAAATAAATATACACAAATAAAAAATCTCAACAAAAACAAAAGGAAAATAGACAACAAAGAAGACAAAATCAATTCAAAATAGAAAATAAATCATAATTCATAAATTCCTGTTGCTGAACCCATCGTTATAATCGAAAAGTTTACTCACGTTCAGCTTCATCACGATCTTGTTGTAAGCACGATGCCACCTCTGCTTCGGCGTCAACTTCGGCTGTTCAGGCTGGAAGTCCAGCCTGTCTTCCGCCGGCCTGCCCTGCTCCTCATGGAATACACTATCTTCTTCTTGATAGGGTTCGTCCGTCTCTTGGAACTGTTCCTGGTCATCGAACTTCTCCCTTTCTTCCCGAAAGGTGTCGTTTTGATCATTGTACGTGACGTGATCGTCACGGAACTCCTCGACTTGGTCATCATATAAAGGTTCAGCTTCGTGGAAGCCGTCAGTCTCTTCAGGTACTTCGTGGTACGTCGTGCGCTCTGCTTGGAACGTAACTTTGGTTTTATCCGTAAGTGAATCTGTGAAATGAAGCTTTTCTGTTATAAGGCTTAACCATTTCAATGGAAGTTTCGTTGGGTATTGAAGGAAGATGTTTTCTGTGAATGTTCTTTGATGTTAATATTCTGGTAAATTGTTGGATCTGAGAAACTTGTCATAACAATATATAGTGAAATCTTATTTCTAATATTAATTTAAATTGACAAAAGCATATTATTAGAAGATATTTTTATCTATGAGTTACATTCAGATTGGAAAGACGACAATCTTAATTTTCATTGTATACATATTTTCATTCTCATATTTTGTAGAGTGCGTACAATCGCATACTTGCGATAAGATAAATATTTATTGGACATCTGAAAAAAATGTTAAGAACAATAACATTTACCTTCTTGTGTAGTCGGGACAGTAAGTTTCTCTTCAGGATGAAAAGAACTTTGCGAGGTTCTACGATCAACAATCGACGGCGTTTGACTGTGATAACTGTCGACTGAAGGTTTCCTTATTTGAGCCACAGTCCTCGTCGGAGACGCCTGCTTCTGCAAGCTGGGGCTCGGCGGCGCTTCTGAAAAACGCCTCTCCTCGGGGACTTCCTCAAGGATGGTATCATGAGCATAATCGTCGTCACGATACCTATCCAAAGAAGTCCTATCGCGGTCTATTGTTTGATCGTATTCAGTCTTATGATACTCGTCCTCGTAGGCACTTTCGTCGAAACTCGACTGGGTTAACTCTTCGGGTGCGTCTGGTAACGTCCGTGTACGACGCACCGAAGGTCTTTGTATGGACTCCTGTCTCCTTAGAGACGGAGTTCGCGGTAATGAAACTGGCGCAGACGTGGTCACAGTCACAGTAGACACTGGCACTGACGGCAATACTTCTGGGACGGATGTTGTCGCTGACACGGTACTTGTAAACGGTGTCACAGGAGCTACAGATGAAGTGAAGTGGCTTGTGGGAGCTGTCGTCACGGGAGCTGTGTGAGGAGGCTGGCTGACTGCTGGAGCTGACACCGCCGCGGCGGCTGCACCGAAGAAACTGCCCAACTTCTTTGCACTACCCGCCATAAATGAACCTAAGGTAGCAGCACCGGCTATTACGCTTGTTTGCAACTGCTGCGCAGGTTGCTTGGCTTGCTGTTGTTGTTGCAACAAATGCTGCTCCTGCTGTTGTTGCAGCTGCTGCTGCAGCTGTTGTTGCTGTTGAAATTGCAACTGTTGTTGTTGCTGTTGAAACTGTAAGTCTTGTTGTTGCTGTTGTTGGAATGGCAATTGGTGTGCCTTCTGTTGTTCATCATGTTGAAAGTACTGTTGGTCTTGTAAATATTGCTGGTCTTGTTCAAACTGTTGTGTATAAAGCTGCTGCGAAACTGGCTGTTTTTCTTCCTCTGGGTACTGTGACTCGAATTGTGAATCATACTGATAATCTTGCTGTTGTTGATATTCTTGCTGTTGCTGATAGTCTTGTTGTAGATGTTGTTGTTTATCTTCATACTGGCTTTGGTCCGTAAACTGTTCATCTTGTTGATCGAAACGGTATTGCTGATCATCGTACTGTGAATCGATATCCTGATAACTTTTACCTTGAAACACTTCTTGCTGTTTCGTTGACAGATGAGGTAAATAAGACGAAAGTGTTGCTGGCACTGTTTTCGGTAACAACGAATCAATCTCACTAGTAATAGGGTATGTGAACTGCGATATTGTCTCTGTTTCGGTCCACGGTGTTTTTTGAGCTGGAAATTGGAAGAAAACGTTGTAAATATTAAATGAGAACTCGCCACACAAGCAGTGTATGAAACGGGCCGTCATGTTTACGGTATAAAAAGAACTGATGTTAATAACAAATCTAAACGCCGTGGTGCGGAAGTTCTTATCTTTTATATAACTGAATAATTTTTAATGTGAATTATTTTAAATTCTTGCTATTGTACTGACATTGGCATAGTTTTGATATCGCGAAACTGTGCAACTGTGCGTATATATATTATAGATTAAAAATATATAAGTTTGTCGCACATTTGTTGCCAGACTGTAGAGATTTGAACATTTTTCTAGATACGATGTTTCGTGGCCAATGGTGGTCTATCGTGTTTAACAAACATAAGTATGGTAGGATAAAACTTCTTATAATGTCGTTGATATTCAAATTAATGAATAATAAGATAATATTTTTTAAATTACCAGCTGCAGGCGGAGTTGCGTGAGGCGTTTCATCAAAGAATGGTTGCATCCCATCCGAATCATAACTGTAACAAATTATTAAGAGTAAGATAGACAAATGATAAGACAAGATGGAGAGGTTATAATTTTAGAGAAATAACCTTTTTGAAATGTTTAGAATTTCAACATGGAACGACGGCACAAGAAAATAGACGCCACTCTCTACAGCGAGCGAAATTAAGATTTGAATGATGGTGTGTGATCAAACCTTTCATGAAAGTTCTTTGCTTCATTTAGTTAAGTCTCGAAAGGAGTGATGAAAGAAAGAACGAGAGATTGGACCTATTGCAATAATCATCGTCATCAATATATATAATAAATCAGTAGAACAGTCTTTTTTGTACGTCGAAAATATTTCTAAAAAAGAAAACCGAAAATGCTGGAAATGGGTTCTGTTGTTTAACCAAACCAACAGAACCCATTAGGTAGGTAAGTAGGGAGCGAAGCCGCGGGCACAGCTAGTGACCTAATATTATTAGTAAAGCAATTTTGTAGTGGGTGTTTTCCGTCTGCAGATAATGAGAACATAATCATGATTCTGATAAGTTCCGGTAACACGTGTTATCTAAATGGGTGACTGGATATAATGTATCATTTTTTGCATAATGTTGTTTGATGGCATGATAGGTTCTCAGAATATAAGAACGTCCTTGCATTCAGGAAAATGTTTCATGCATTTTACTGTTCATTGATACAGAACTCTAAACATTATCGGCCACAATGATATTCTAGTAAACAGGTATGTTATGAGCTCGCGCATTGTGAAGACTCCAATACATCCTAATTGGGACGTATAGTCTTTATTCTATGTCAAGCATGGCGAAGAGCGATACGCTTTGTTGAAACAAAAACAAAATTAAAAAAATGCCATCGTGTGTATTTAGAAAATGTACCAAAGTACATAAAACAGAAAGAATCTCATACCATTATGTAAGTACGCAATACACCTCAATTTGCTAATTTTTTTTCCCTAATATTCTGCAATTTGGAAGTTAGAAAAAGAAAGAGATGGTAAATACATTGGTGGCCAGTATAATGTTTGTTTACATTCACACGCAAGTGACAAACACTAGCTGTCTCTTTTTTCTTGTTGGTTGTATCAAGCCATCCCTTTCGACTTGTAGTAAAATGTCAGATGAATAAAAAGTATGTATGTGTGCTGCCGCTGCTGCGCGGAACACTTTTTTCGGTTGTTTTGTGAGAGTATAACGTATCTGTTTACTAGAATATAATTGATCGGCCATGAAAGTTTTCCCTTAAAGTCTGGACTGTCGTGTTTTGGAAGAAAAATATGTATGAACCACTAATCTTAATAAAAATAAAGCTATTTGAGAATTCCACAAAGGATACCAGATTGCATCTTCTGACGACCTCAGCATGGTGGAAAACATCTTTGCGATGGGAGGCCAGAGACAAAGCAAAATGGAAGAAGATCTTTGAGGCGGCCAAAACCCAAATAGGGTTGTAAAAGGAATGAAATTATGCAAAAATATTATTTCTATTTCAAAGTGTTTTATTTTGATTTTCTTCCAACAGCTTTTTCTATGAAAACTGTATCATATAGAAACCAAAAAATATATCCTCGCTCGCTTTTGTTTTCCCTTCCAAAAGCTAGCTATGTAAATATAGTGAATGACTAACTTGGAGAGCAATGGTGGCCCAGTGGTAACCACCCCGACCATCTAGTTGCAGGTCGTGAGTTCGAACCCAGACAGGTGCTTTACTTTGTGTAAATTATTTCATCACTGCTGCTCTCAAAATTTTGAAAGAAAACATCGTGAGGAGACCGACATGTTCTAGAACCAAGAATTTGAAGATATGTGACAACCACCAACCCGCACTGGGCCCGCGTGGTGGATTACAAACCATTCCCTCTCACAGAGAGGAAGCCTGTGTCCTAGCAGTAGGAACATTAGTAGGAACAGTATGATCTGTAGCGTGATCGTACTTACGTTGTATTATTATAACTAGTATCTTGATACGGTTCTGTGGCAGTGTCTTGAAACTCTTGCTGAAACCCGAAGCTATCGTAACCATAACTCACATCAGGAATGGTTTTTTCAGGTTCTGTAATTTAAAAAGTACCAAGTAGTAGTTTAGTAGTAAAGTAAAATTTTTCAGCTATAGAATTTTTATTTATTTGGGAAAACAAACGGTTACACATTACAGTAATAAAATAAAATTTGATCAACAGAGCATAACAAATGTATAACCAATGACATTTTCCACAGAATACAAAATCATTTTACAAAACAAATGCAACGTGCGCTTCCAATTCGTTTCTTAATTAATTAAATTTTACATTATTAAATCTTTCAGGTAAAACTAAATAGGCATGCATAAAAAGAAAGAAAAGTCAATGTCATTAATATTATTAAATTATTATACAAAATCAATAACAAAAATCCACGAATTACAAATGTCATATAACAATCAGGAAGAAGAAAAAAACAACCATACCTACATCAATTTAAGACGGATTAAAAAGAGAGACGTCGGTATTTGATAACCATGCCGAATCGAAGTGGCGGTTGTGTACCTATGTATAATAACATTAGCTCGGTACACAACCCGCCACTTGGATCGATGGTGTCACGCTAGTGGTGCCAAATCCACACGTCTTCACAGATATTTGATAGCCAATACAAAGCTAGCTATGTCTATTTCTTTGTGTAGAGACGAACTTTTGTCATCGCTAAAGTCTGTCAGTACTGTGCTTAGTATAATGGGCTAGCTAACTTCATGTTTGACTGATATATTTACTTTTAGATCTTTACTCGAAAATTGCTTCCTCACTGGGAGCATTCTTTCGTGAGCATTTGTAAACAAGCAATTGTAAGCGAACAACAAATGCTTCCCAGCGAGCCCAGCATTCCCGTTCGAGCAAAATTATGAACGGTCGAGTCGAACATTCCCTTGCGAGCTTGGAGCATTCGAATACGATCTCGTTATATGTCATTCATTCGATAATACGATTGACCAAGAAGGTCACAAACACTTTAGATCAAGGAACTGTTCCTTGCTTTACAAGTGGCCAGTAATATTCCTAACTACAGACCAATATATAAGTTTCTCTGTGCTACAGACTCATTGATTTCATTATCTGTACTCGCTTTTGAGCATTTTATTTGCGTGAACATTCGAATGCGAGCCGTTTCCGCAAAAATCGTTGCGACGTCCGCACCGGCTGAAGTTCGCGCTTGCGTGTAAACTTTGTAACGTTCGGCTCAACGTCCACACCACTCGAATATTCAACGGCGAATGCTCATTACACGTGAATGCTCTCAGTGAGGACGTTCCTTAAAGCGAACGCTGGCGTAGTCAGTTCCTTACAATGCCACGCTGCATACTCGAGCAAAATGTGAGAACCGTATTCCGTATTGGAGTCGCATTCTCCTATCCAAATTCAGTCGTTTATGCAATAAAGCCCACTTGCTTGTGCAATGTGCATTTAGTGACTTATGACAAAAAAAAAATTGGGCTAATCAAATTAAAAAAATCATTTTATTTCAGTCAGTCGTTTGATATGAGGGTCAGGACCAAATTTTTGTCGTAATCGATACAACTAGTTGTAATAATATAATTATAATATAATATAATTATTAGGGTGTGTGTAAATAGCTATTTACACACACCCTAATAATTATATTGTGCTACATTTATTTTCCAATGTGACACATTTTCCGTTGTGCCCTTACGTTAAATAATTTTTATCCTGACCCTTGCCCTTGCCCTTAGTCCTGACCCATGACAGAAATTGAAGTATTGCACGAATGTGCAAGCAGGCCTAAATTATAGACAATTATATGAAACATCTTTATTATAAACCGCCTTCTCAAAAAGGTGGAGGTTCTCAATTCGCATGTTTACATGTTTTGTTGTAATGCTGGGCGTAACTCCCTCATATACAGCGCAACAGGTTAAGTCGAACTAGATCTTTTAAGAGGATATGGTTACCATCATTCCTGACTGATTTGACTATGAAACACCGTACCCCAAACTAAACAGTTTTCAAGATATTGGACTACTACCTGGGAGCCTTTCATCAAAGTATTATTACTTGCTACAGACTCATTGATTTCATTATCTGTACTCGCTTTTGAGCATTTTATTTGCGTGAACATTCGAATGCGAGCCGTTTCCGCAAAAATCGTTGCGACGTCCGCACCGGCTGAAGTTCGCGCTTGCGTGTAAACTTTGTAACGTTCGGCTCAACGTCCACACCACTCGAATATTCAACGGCGAATGCTCATTACACGTGAATGCTCTCAGTGAGGACGTTCCTTAAAGCGAACGCTGGCGTAGTCAGTTCCTGACAATGCCACGCTGCATACTCGAGCAAAATGTGAGAACCGTATTCCGTATTGGAGTCGCATTCTCCTATCCAAATTCAGTCGTTTATGCAATAAAGCCCACTTGCTTGTGCAATGTGCATTTAGTGACTTATGACAAAAAAAAAATTGGGCTAATCAAATTAAAAAAATCATTTTATTTCAGTCAGTCGTTTGATATGAGGGTCAGGACCAAATTTTTGTCGTAATCGATACAACTAGTTGTAATAATATAATTATAATATAATATAATTATTAGGGTGTGTGTAAATAGCTATTTACACACACCCTAATAATTATATTGTGCTACATTTATTTTCCAATGTGACACATTTTCCGTTGTGCCCTTACGTTAAATAATTTTTATCCTGACCCTTGCCCTTGCCCTTAGTCCTGACCCATGACAGAAATTGAAGTATTGCACGAATGTGCAAGCAGGCCTAAATTATAGACAATTATATGAAACATCTTTATTATAAACCGCCTTCTCAAAAAGGTGGAGGTTCTCAATTCGCATGTTTACATGTTTTGTTGTAATGCTGGGCGTAACTCCCTCATATACAGCGCAACAGGTTAAGTCGAACTAGATCTTTTAAGAGGATATGGTTACCATCATTCCTGACTGATTTGACTATGAAACACCGTACCCCAAACTAAACAGTTTTCAAGATATTGGACTACTACCTGGGAGCCTTTCATCAAAGTATTATTCTAAAAACTATGATAAAACCCCAGCTTATTATACCTTGTAGATAGCTAATGAAATGTAGATATTTTGCACATCTGCAGCATGAATATCATAGACATTTTTTTTTTATATTTCTTATCTTAAATATTTATTTATTTATTATATAATTTATTGTACACCACTTAAATAATTACAGAACATAACATTTATAAAGATAAGTATTAAATAGTTCAGTTATCTGCAATTTTAGTGTTAAAAATAGTAAAGCAACTGAACTAAAACACAAAAATCGCTAACACAAAAAAAATTAGGCAAAATACCGAATAAATAAATAAGCCAATAGACAAAAAATCGGCTATCAATATCTTGAAAACGGTTAAGTTTGGGTTTTTTTGGGCAGTGGGTTGTTTTTTTTTTGTAGAAAAGATTTATAAATTGCGACCATCGCTGAGTATCGACCACTGACGCCCAGGCTAAGATTAAACTTGTGTTATGGGTACCAAGGCTCTTTCAATTAAATTTTAAAATTTTCGAAGTTGTTTGATTAATTTAAAGAAGAGTACAGGCGTACGAATTTTTAATACGATAACCCTATTTTTAGAGCAGCCACGACAGTTGTGTTTGACATTATGTTTAAAGACTTTGACAGTTTTAAGAAATGACGTCTTTGAGTCTTTCTTTTTATGCTTTCTTTGCTTTAACTTTGAATTGGATGTGTTTTGGAGTGTTTACTGATTGTTTTTGTTTTGCGACCCAGTTTACTACTACGGACATTAATTGATTGCTTCGATGCTGACCCCGCCTCAAGGAGGATTAAATCAAACCTCTTTACGAAAATTAATAGCTTTTTCTTCTATTAATAATTTAAGGTGAATACTTTCATCTATTATAATTAGAGAAACCTCTAACATTAACACTAGAAACGGGATATTTACCGTGTTTACTGTTTGTAGCGAGTTTCCGATATTTCAGTGCTGTTGTAAGCACCAGGATCGCGGATAAACTGAAGTTATTGTGGGTAAGTATTTATGAGGAGACAAATCGGTTTATCCTCTTTCTTGTTTGTTTTTTTGCACTCAGTACCGCTACCACTGTCATTCACAACTCGATTCTGCCAGTGTGATTGCCGTTTCTCAGCTTAAAACTTATAACTTGTTTGCATTTTGGAGATTTTCCAGAAATGTATGAAGCCTGGGCTAGCACTATGTACACTATATGTAAACATCGCTGTATAATATAGTAACCGTTTTTTATTGTTAATTTTCTTTAATTTCACTTCGTTTCAATGTACATTCAAATTAATTTGGTCAAGGAGAGCAACACTTCAAATTAAAAATGATTTATCAGATCAGCAGTATGTGAAAAATATAATTTTGGCAATAGCATTTGATTGAGGTGTGTCGTAATGTCAGCGATAAAAAAGAAACACGGAGGCGGGGTCAACATCGAAGCAATCAATTAATGTCCGTAGTAGTAAACTGGGTCGCAAAACAAAAACAATCAGTAAACACTCCAAAACACATCCAATTCAAAGTCAAAGCAAAGAAAGCTAGAAAGACTCAAAGACGTCATTTCTTAAAACTGTCAAAGTCTTCAAACAAGTTTAATGCAAATGCCGTTTTTTTATTGAAAGCTCAGCTCACCAGGTACGTAAGGCACGTGCGTAAGCGTGGAGGCGGAAGGCGCGCGCCTGGGGCGCGTGAAGCTGCCGTACGACGTCATAGATGACGTCAACGGCGTGGGGGGCTGCGGCAGGCGGCGGCCGCGGGAGCCGCGCGTGGAGCCCGACTCGCTGCCCGGCGGCACCGGCAGCGCGCGGCCCCGCTTGGGCGTCGACGACGGCGTGGCTGAAAGGAAGCACGATGATTCAAGCGACGGCAGCGTTAGGCCCCTTGAGTGAGAGAGCCAGCAGCTTCTGATGTCTGAGGAGTTGTTATGCCAGACCACTCAGAAGGAAACGAAAGGGTGCTGTGGCAAACTCGTTTGGTCTCCCTTCTCAAAGATTGTCCACTGACTGTGATCTTTGGATCTTGTGATAATTTTCCCTGGGAAGTTATAGCCTATACATTGATTGGTTGATACGTTGATGCCCCATAGTTTTATAAAAATATAAAAGTCGGCGATGGCGTCGCTGGCAAAGAAGCATGTTGATTCAAGCGACGCGACGATAGCGTTAGGCTCCTTGAGTTAGAGAACCAGCAGCTTCTGGCGTCTAACTGTCTAATTTACCTTTTATTGCTTGTAATACTTTTTACCTAAACTTAGGTAAGTATGTGTACTTGGGTGCATCGTCGATAAATGTTTGTATGTAAACATTGTAAAACACTTTTTTAAAGAAAAACTGTCATCCGTTCTTCTCCATAGCTCCGAGTATCTTTGCGAATGGACTGTAGAATCATTTTTTTTTAATTATTATGGCGTGGTCTTATTGAAATAAAGGATTTGTCTTTGACTTTTTTTACGTTTGTCTTTTTATTTATTTATCTAATAAACTTTATGCACAAGTAAAAAGACTGACTTAATGCCTTAGGCATTTTCTACCAGTCGACCTTTTTATGCGTGATTAAATCTATTGCTTCAAAATATTCGTATTTTCTATCTATTCTAAATCCACAGGATGTCTTCAGAGAAGATAAAACTAGAGTTCTTAGTCTTTCTCACAACGGCCAGAGGAAACTTTTTTTTTTCTTTTTTTGTACACTTTAGGCTCGCCCTTGACCACTATCTCATCTGATGGTAAATGATGATGTGGTCGACGATGAATCACGCTTGCCTAGAAAAAACCTATTCTAACGTTTGGCTTGTTAGGGTTCCGTACCCGAAGATTAAAAATTTGGCCTACCCCATCAAGGTTAGCACGGTTACCATCGATATTTAGAACTCATTGAGTAAATAAATACAATATTTTTTATTAAAAAATATTGGCAAACAAAGGCATGAGATAAGCCACCAAAGTCAGGTATTTTTTTAGGAATTTTTAACTTCCCATTGGCCTAACTTGAAATTTGGTGACAATGTTTATTTTTACATTATACTTTCCAAAAAATACCAATATATTGATAAATCAGATTTTTCCTTGAAATACCCCCATTTTTCCTATTACAATCAACTTTATTTTGTGGGGTAGTACCGAACCCTAAATGTGCTAGTCCGACACGCACTTAGCCAGCAGCTTTTGGCGTCTAAGGAGATGTGTCTGATTTTTTATTTTATCATTTAGTTCTCTGTCTACTTCTCTCTCTAGTCTTTTATAGTTGTCGTTTGACTTACTACTATCTATACTAATATTATAAATAGGAAAGATTTGTATTTTTATATTTTTGTAAGTAACGAATAAACTTAAAACCTACAGAACCGATTTCAAAAATTCTTTCACCATTGGAAAGCCGCACTATCATGCATCTGTATGCTAGTATTATATTATCTGTGCCTGGGTGACGTAGGCTACTTTTTATCCCTGTATCCCCACGGGAACGGGAACTACGTGGGTGAAGCCGTAGGTATAGGTTAGACCAGCGATTTTTCATGTTTGGTTTCTCTGAACAAGTAATTACGACAAACGCATATTTGTGGGACGATCAATTTTTATTCGTACACCCGGTAAGAGTTTTTTCATTATGGTAATTCTTTAAAATGTCTGTCAATCCACTAGGGATATTGCCTGGGTAGAAAATGATAATTATATTTAGTCCGTCAGTGAGATTATCAAATAATATTGGACCGGTATTTTTTGCTTTAAAAAATAAATAAAAATTGACAAAGATAAAGTTCAGAAATGGGGGCTTGTGACGTCACTTTGTCAGTATAAAGTGTCGCACACCGTGAAGTCACACGATATTTCAACGCAATATATCATCCTTATTTTTTATTTGCTTAAGATAGTTGCTTAAGAAGAAAACTGTCCAATATTCTTAGGTTATCGAACTGACGCACTAAATTGGTTTTTTTTTGTCAACTACCCTATTCCAGCGTACTTAGAGGCGATTTTCTGCTTATTAACACAACATTCATAATATACTGCATTTTTTTAAGCTCTATCCATTTAATAATAGATTGTTGCTTAAGCTAGATATGTTGTTATAGACAAGGAGTCATAAAGCGGGTTACCTGGAAGACTCGCGGCAGACCTTCGCGGCCGCGGCCTGTACGGCGCCATCTCATTGTAGTCGGAATACCTTGACGATGGCACCAACTGAAAGAACAAAACATCAAAAAATTTCTCTTTGAGCGTAAAAAAAAGTACCCAGAACAATTTAAACATAGGCTTGTATTGGGTTGGGCGGAGCCATCGACCATGGTTGATGGATGGGCGGAGCGAAGCAAACTTGCCAAGTGGTCGGTTATTTCCGAGCGCTGTCGTGTGCGCGAGACAAAAATATTGCCGTGTATCATGTATGGCAAAAACGTGTAGAGCAAGGCCAAAATAACTATGCACATCGACTGTCATCAACCCCACTCTCGTTTACCCACCCGGCGACCCGCGTTAGCCTTGTGGTCCAATAGGGATAGTCAAACGTCAGAGTGAGGTGACAGCGCCAATTGCACAGTTATTTTTAACGAATAGTAAGTAAGCATTCGGACATTTGTACTTTTACTATTTGATTCTATGTATTCAGTGGTGAACATGCAATTGGAAGCGCATACCAAATAACAATAAAGTAGCTTACACACCAGAATAACACATAGGTTATAATTTATAAAGATATTGGGAGAACCGGGCAAGTACTACAGCAGTTAGTCATAATAAATTTTTGAAAATTAGTTTGCTGGATAACTGCATGAATATTCTAAGTAAAAGGCCCTTTAATATATGTACAACGTAATTAGGTACTCTACAGAATCCCCTTAAAATCCCTGGGTAACGGATCTCATAATAATTCACTAGCTTCGGCCAGTTTTTCGGTAGGAGTCGATTTAGTCGGCAATTATCAGCAATATACTCCCGGGGTAAAAAGTCCTATTGAGACATGTATCCTATGCCCTAATCCAGGGCAAGTCTCATCGCAATCCATTCAGCTGTTAAGACATGTCATGGAATGGTTACAAACAAACAGACTGAGAGACAGGCAGAGCCATTTTCTCATTTATAATATTAAGTAAGGATTAACGTCTTTGTCGCCACTCGGTGACTTCCTTACTCCACCTGGAACACAGGCAGAAGGAATATTGGCCGGCCGGTAGCGAGAAGGCCAGGCGACATTGTTGCCATCGTGGGTAGAACTTGCATATGAGTGGCACAGGAGTGTGGGGATTGGCTCAAGAAAAGAGAGGCTTATGCCCAGCAGTAGGTGAAATCAGGCTGTGGGTGAACAGCATCATCATCATTATTTCAGCCAAAAGACGTCCACTAATGGACATAGGCCTCCCCCAAGCGTCACCACACTGATCGGTCATGTGCGTCTCGCATCCACAGGACTCCCGCAGCCTTGACCAGGTTGTCGCTCCACCTAGTGGGAGGCCTTTCAACGCAATGTCTTCCGGTACGCGGTCACCACTACAGAACTTTTCGGCCCAAAGGCCATCCGTTCTGCGAGCAATGTGCCCTGACCACTGCCACATAAGATCGGCAATTCTTCGGGTTATGTCGGTAAACTTGGTTCTCTTGCGGATGTCTTCATTTCTGTTTCGATCATGCAAGGAAACGCCAAGCATAGCTCTCTCTTTTGCCGTTTGGATGACTTTAAGCCTTCTGATGAGTCCCATTGTGTGCGGATGATGATAATGATGAACTTACCGGTTTAGGCGGCACTTGCGGCAACTGAACAACTGAAGATCTTCTCTTATTGATAACATTCTCGTACTCCGTCGGCGTGAGTCCATGGCCGTCGTCGTAGAAGTACTGACCACCGCCGCCACTGTCCCACTGCCGGGAGTCGTCGCCGACGTACGACGTCTGGTAGGGGTACGACGATGAGTCGTAGAACTCCTCGTAACTGGGCTGCTGAGATAAATGCGAATGGTCCCTGGAAAATAGAAAATTTGGGGTATAAATAATTGCAGCCGCACGGGTCGATCTTCGAGGTGAAGCAACACTTGCCGAGGTCAGTCCGTGGATCACCACCGTGGTGACCGTTTTTGGAAAGCACTTTACAGGTATTCAGAAGCCTGAAATCTGACATCAGTCTTGCCAAAGAGGACTGACCTGCACTTATGTGACCTACACACCCCAGTAACTGGGTAATACGATACCATTACCCAGTTTCTGGGTTGTGGAGGTCACATCAGGGAGGTCAGTCACTCCATGTAAAATACTGGCACTCAGCTGTATACGATTAGAATCTAATCAGTTAGATTGAAAAAAACTCAACAGACGATTGAGTCTTAGACTCTGTCGAAAATGAATCTCAGAATTTGAAAAAGAAAGGATAGCGGCTTTTACGAGTAGTAATGAACACTATCTTTCCATCTAAATTTAAAATTCACACCGAACCATCAATATATAATTATGTACTAGGCACTAGATTTGGCGATCCGAACACACACCAGTTCGACTTTACTGCTATCCGTACACCTACCATGTTGTACTTTTAACTATGTTGTACGAAACGTGTAAGCGCTATATGAATAGGGATGATGACTAAAAAATTTTTTTTTGTCCTTCAGTTAGATTTATTTCCAAAAAATATTAGACATGTATTTTCTTTTGCCACGTTAACAAGAAATGATGACGATACTGTGAGCTAAAATATCGCTTGACGTCATGCCTTGATACACTTTTTACATAGAAGTTACGTCACAAGCCCCCACTCCCGAACTTTGATGCGCTTTATCTTGGTGAACTTTTATTGATTTGAATAAGCAAAAAATAAATGTCCAATTATTTTTGATAATTTAACCGACGGACTAAATAGAATTTGCTGTTTTGTACCCCGTCATCATTCTTATTTCATGGCATTTACGACTTTTTGATCGCGAGTAAACTAAACTCTATAAGCGATCTAGCGCTGCATGTTTTAATAGGGTGTACCCCATTGTTGCGAAGTTCACTACCGCGATGTACGTGACTGCGAAAGTTTACCATTGCGACGTACGTTGTCGCGTAAGTTCTTCACTGCGATGTGCGTTACTGCGAAAGTTTACCATTGCGAAGTTCGCTGTCACAAAAGTTCTTTACTGCGATGTACGTTACTGTGAAAGTTTGCCATTGCGACGTACGTTGTCGCGAAAGTTCTTAACAACAACGAACGTCGCGATAGTAAACTTTCGCAGTAACGTACATCGCGGTAATGAACTTCGCAACAATGGGGTACAGTTTAATTAGACAATATAAATATTTTAGCGATGCGGCGAACTTTAGTTCTAACTCACCAGCATTTGAACAATTTTTTTCTTGAATATTCTTGTCTATCGGTAGAATTTATGTCAATGCACCGAACAATAAGACAAGTTACATCCACTGTATATTTTGAATCCAGCCATATGCACATGTTATGAGATCGTCTAAACTTATTAAGATTCAACGTAGCTGAGTTATTATTCCAGACTACTCAAAAGAAAACGAAAGTCTGGCAAGTCACGCAAAAGATGGCGGGTCAAACTCATCTCCCTCCTCAAATGTTGTTCTCTGATTGCGATATTTGGATCTTGAGATATCTATGACTTATACTTTGATTCGCCTTAGGTACCCTAAAGTTTCACCCATATATTTTGAATAATATAACGAGTATATTCAATTTGATCAGAGGCTTTAAACAAAATGTCATTTAATAACCGAAGGCGACAGTCGTATTGCCAAGTGGTTGATCTAATGATAATTGAAGTAGAATGATTTCATGTTATATTGGATGTTACTGAGGTAGATACGTTTTACTGACGTCTGCGTGACAATACAAACACAAGCTGACCAGCTTGAGTGACCTCAGTCCGTCCTGCGTCAGGCCGCGACGCGAACGTACATTTGAACAGTATGTTTATCTCTTTCTGACAACGGAGTCCTATTTATATCTCTGTGATCTTTTAACCTACTCAGTGATAGAAATAAAATCTTATGTAGGTAGCTAAAGTAAAATATCACCATGTGTTTATTTCTTTATAATGAGTATGACGTCTCTATTGGTAAAATATCATTGGGTTGATCACATGACTTTTCGATAGCGCTTGCAATCCCATACGTTTTTATCATATTTCCAATCGCTGTCGCGACGAATCAATTTATAGAATGACTTGTCTACGGTACCTCAGACCACTCAGAAGGAAATTAATGGGTGGCATCAGCGGGCTCAGTGAGAGACTTTACTCACGCTCCTTCGCGTTAACGTAATCATCAATTTGTATTGAAACTGGATAAGCGCTGGTGACAGTAAGGAGAATCCTCTTTTTTTGTTAACAAATTGACTTAAGAGATTGATTACAGTACAACTATTTTCTGAACATCCCTCTTCAAACTTCGTGTTTCGTCAGTCGTCAGATTTCTATCAGTTGCCCTTTGCACTTGGTGCAGACCGGACGCTCTCAATCAATTTGTAAGTATATATAGTTGTTAATACTCTTTTAACACAATTTAACTTATTTAAATATGGGAGAAACCTGCTATTTCTACAGTTCTATATATTCACACGGAAATAAAAACAAAACAACAACAAACAAACACTTAGTTTTGAATTCAAATTATTATACCCGATATATATCTAATAATTGATGAAAATTAGCATTCGTTTGTATTCAGAAATGCGATGATTGCCGAATGACATTTAGAAAATAGTTGTACTGTACGTTACCTATCACGATCGCTGCATAAGCACACTGAAGATATGACGGGTCCAATTTATCTCCCTTCTCAATAATTGTTCACTGACTACGGTCTATATTCTTGAGATAGCTATGACTTGGAAGCTTTGACCATAATAATATACATTAATGGCCCTGAGATACCGCAAAGGTTTCGTCTATTCATTTCATTCAACGTACCTCGTGTGCGTGATACTGGTGCTGTAGGTCTCGAACCCATACATAGGCATGTTGTCATCGTACAGCGTGTTTTGACGCTCCAGACTCGGCCGACGCTGCTCCTCTGTAAAAATAGTACATTGTGATACAAGGGTGGAAAGTAGGTTGTTGCTAACGAGCTTGTTGTAGGGTGTTGCTTTTAATGACACGAGTTTGCAATAACCTACACACCCGTGTATCACACGACGTTTTTCAATACAGTTGTGGGAAATAGTAAAAACAAGTCAAAGAATAAAATTTAATATTTTCCATAAAACAAAATTATCGTAAGTCGCCATATATCTTTCTCAAGATTTTTTTGGAGGCAAAATTTCATCTTGCGCAGTTTGCGCCTCCGATAAAATATCGGGTGTAGTTAATTCTATTTCATCAATTGTACTTGAACTCGTATTAAAAAAAGAATCAATTTATCACACAAAAAAATAAAATTTTCAGAAAATCGCGGTTTTTGCAACGGGACTTTTTTTTACAACGAAAACAGCCTATACAGCCTATTCGATTTTTGACAAATGTTGATGTAAAAATAATTAAATTATAACTGGTAATTAAACATATCAAACAACCATTTAAAAGACTTTTGAGAATTCAATGCTAAAACGTACGGCATCATTCATTTTTCCTCGTATAAAATCTATCCAATTTTATTCTATGTACGAAAACTCCTTGCTACTAAACTTTTTTAAATTGACTTGTAAGTTTAACACTAAACTGCAAAACTAATGATCGAGCTCGTAAACAAAAGTCACGACCGCGTAACAGAAAGATGCCTGTGCAAAAGATTTAATTTTCGAATCATAATTATAGCCTCTGAAAGTGCGCCATGTTTAACAACTGTATTGAAATAGTACATTGTGATACAAGGGTGGAAAGTTGGTTATTGTAAACGAGATGTCATTAAAAAGCCCGAGCCGAAGGCGAGGGTTTTTAATGACACGAGTTTGCAATAACCTACACACCCGTGTATCACACGACGTTTTTCAATACAGTTGTGGGAAAACAACTCAAATAATTATTTGATTATTCACACAAAATATATTTTTACAGAAAATGGCGCGTTTTTGCAACTAGACAATTTTTTTTTACAACGGAAACAGCCTATACAGCCTATTCGATTTTTGACAAATGTTGATGTGAAAATAATTAAATTAAAACTGGTAATTAAATATATTAAACAACCATTTAAAAGACTTTTGAGAATTCAATGCTAAAACGTACGGAATCATTATTTTTTCTCGTATAAAATCTACACCATTTTATTCTTTGTATGAAAACTCCTTGTTACTAAACTTTTTAAATTGACTTATAAATTTAAAACTCAACTGCAAAACTAATG
Organism: Orthosia cruda; assembly: GCA_964057195.1. NCBI lineage: Eukaryota > Metazoa > Arthropoda > Insecta > Lepidoptera > Noctuidae > Orthosia > Orthosia cruda. The sequence continues at coordinate 38,993,753 of OZ059828.1, read as the reverse complement.
ATCGAGCTCGTAAACAAAAGTCACGACCGCGTAATAGAAAGATGCCTATGCAAAAGATTTAATTTTCGATTCATAATCATAGCTTCTGAAAGTACGCCATGTTTAACAACTGTATTGAAAAAAAATTTTTTTAATTGGGTTTGAACTTTCTGGACATACCTATTGTCTTGCATTAATAACGTCCGTATAATGTATCTAAATTCCTAGGCAACCATTTTGCTCTTGTAGCCTTGTAATTAATTAAATAAATGGTGAATTTATCGAGAGGGTTCTTAGTTATGTTTGATGAGAATCAGTTCAGTCGTGCCAAACTTATGGGCATTTTACGGTTTGAATCGTGGTGTTTTCGCAAGATATCGTGTCATAATTACGTGTTCAATATATTGTCGATCGAAAGCGGCTACTACTGGATATATTGCTTTTTTTATATACATACGTTCTATGTATATTTACATAATATTTAAATAACAAAAAGTATTATGCATTATACACAAACACACCACACACTCACACACATACATACGCACCATCCACACAGACCATTTCCTATTTGTTCCGTGTTGACAATCTTTATGTTTAACGATGTAATGGGGGACCTGAAGTTCTGAAATACAGGTCTAGGCTTAGTTTAGACTCCAGATCTCTCACAAATTACCATTTTATTTTTGTCTAAATATCTGTCAATATAAAAGCTAAGCTATGGATATAATTTGTGGAGATAAATAAACATTATTATTATTATATTATTTATTTATTTAAACTTCTTGTGCAATGGTGATACATAGGCGGACTTAATGCAGCAAGGCTCTCTACCAGTCAACCTTTGGGTTAAAAAGGACACAACAGTAGTAGGTGTACAAAATAAAAAATATGAACGAAAAAAAAGTGGTAGGCTTTATTTGTAGGTTTTTTAAATTTTAGTCGATGTCTATGCTTACCTCCAGACTGCCAGTCAGCCGCGGTCCTCCATGATATCGCTGACTCCACACTCACTTGTGCGTGCAGCTGCGACCACGTGTCTATCCTGAAATTAAAAGTTTTCATTTACAATCTTAAATGACTGAAATGATCATTTTGAACTTCGCTTACTTTATAAGATCTCCTGGCCCTTGTAGCAAAAAAACTTCCCAGAGTTTCACGATTACAAAGCAAACCCAGAGTTACCAGTTGGCCACATAAAGCAATAAGATTGTTAGCCTGCCTTAGGCTGATTTTCTATTAAATTGAAAATGTGCAGGAATGGACATATTTCCATATCATGTCTCTGTGATTGATTGAGCACGTGCCTTGCTTTAGTGAAAAATAACACATGGAAGCTTCTGATAACTTGTTACTTATTCCTTTTGTTTTTTTCGTTGTGCCTGACGCAATTAAACTCTTTTTCAACCAACTTTCTAAAAAGGAAGAAGTTCCATGTTAGATATTATGTTAATAACTTCTTTTTTGATATTCGGTGTCAAAAAACGAAGAAAAGAAAACAAGAACACCGACTTCCAAAAATATATTTTTTTTAAATTTGTTATGTCTTTATTTGGAAGTCGGTTATATTTTTTTTTTGTTAAAAGTTTTCTTCCTTTCTATTTTTTTTTTGCGTTCAAAAGCTGTAGATAACTTTTGGTTGATGATCTGGTCAAGGTTGCAGGAATCCATTGAGGAGGCTATATCAAGCAATGGATGGTCTTTCAGCTGAAATAATCATGATGATATTTACCTGTTGGTCCGCGGCTGACTGTTATAATACAGCGGGTCGGTGTCCCCGTGTATATGGTACTCGTCCCTCTCGTACGAATTCTCACGAGATACCTCCAAGGATCTCTGAAAAAGAAAGCAGGTTAATGGTTAGAAATTAAGGACTACTGTACTCATATAATACCGTTTTAATCTTACCGTTTTGTGGGGCTTAGTTCTAATGTTAAGATTTTATAAACTTGTATTTTAATTAATAAATAATAATTGCTGCGGTAGGTAATTTTGTAAGAGGAAACAATGATAAGTTCAAGAAGATGACAATAGTATCACAAATGTTTAACTATTTCTAATTTTCTTCTTAGTGCCATCCATGATGGCGTAACGCAATATAAATTACGTCGATTGGCGATATCGCTTACTATGGTTGTTTTGTTTTAGCATGACAATAGTAGTCATTGCCCTTTCCAATATTCAATAAACTATATTTTCAAAGTAAAAACATTTAGGACCTCGATAGTTGACGATTCAAAATGGCTGTATGTCATTACTTTTTGTTTTTAAAAATAAGAATATTTTAAATGTCGGTAGCTCACTGACCTCTATCATACATTGTACACTGGACTTCATATTATCGATGACAAAATGAAGACATTTGATTATCGCCATTTTGGCGCTGATAGCAACGTGAATTAACGTGAGAGTCGCATGGAACTAATATTAGAGATGGGACACAGCTTTCGGTAAAATACTTTTATGGGTTTTATCGATCGTGAGAATAATTTAATACGTAAGAGAAAAAAAACCAGTTATTTTTATTATGATTTATTTTTAAGTAATAGAATAATTGCTGTAAAGGTTACTAAAAAATATTTTCAGTCATATTGCAAGCTATAAACTAGTGGATAGCTTGCTAGTAAAGTTATAGCGCATTACTGTCAGATCAGTGAGATTTAAATATGTGGGGTTAGGCTAACAACTTATCCTAAAAACTATCACATTTGAGCAATTATCTCCTCGCTCAAGTACACTAGTTGTACGCCCATCGGATTCGTGAAGGGAACATCATTTATATAATAATAAATGAGATGGCTAATCATTTACAACGGACGTATTTCTCGCTCTCATCGCTGAGATCTTGTCTCTGTAGTGTTAAGGTGCAAATAAGAGTGACATCGCATGCCAGCAAGGTGAAGACTTATATTTATTTATTTAAACTTCATGCACAAATGTACAATGGCGAACTTAATGCCTTAGGCATTCTCTACCAGTCAACCAAGGGTGGTAAAGAGATAACATGGCAGGTGCATTGTTTAAATCGTGGCAACAATTTAACAACAAAATATATTTTAATTGCTTAACATGCACAATATATACATATATTGTATGATACATACCTAAATAAATATATATATTTAATAAAGTAATGAAAATAAGTTATCGAGATGACCCTACCCCCGCTGAAATCAGTTTCCAGCTCTGTTTCACTGTTTCAGATGCAGATAATAAATTGTTTGACTTCAAAACATTTGTTAATAAAATTATAATTATCATGATATTGTTCCAGAATTCATTCCAGGTTCAGGAACGTAGTGATTGGTACAAGAGAGAGGCCTGTGCTCAGCAGTGGGCGAAGTCGGGCCGTGGATGATCATGATGATGATTCTAGAATTTAGTATTACACATTGCTATTGAACATATTATAACTGATTATTAGGCATTCATATAATATTCATCACCAATACCAATATGAGATATTTAGTTCCAACATACTACGAGAAGTCAATACAGTAGATGAGTGATACGCCTTGCCAAGTCTACTATTTTGATATTAGAGTAATTTAAAAATATCACTAATACTGATATATTAGTTACAATATTATAATATTTCCAGTCAAATATATTAGTATTACCTAATTTTTAGAAATATCTGTAGTATCCTATCTCTAAATGTGTCAATTTTAGTTCCTGATACGCTCGAGCGGGGCGCTTTGAATCAGCACAAAAATCAACTGTCATTTCATATAGTATGTTTAGTCCAGCGTACTTGTATAATAGAGGTCAGTGCGGTAGCTTGATGATTGGTATTGCCATGATAAAATGGATTGGCTATTCAAAGGAAGAGAAGGAGCTTCAAAGGAGGGGAAGGAGCTTCAATGTAAATTGCGTCAATAGGCGATATCGTGCACGTATTGCCTATGAAAATTTCAACTGCAATTCGGTCGAATTTCAATGTCTGTCCATGTGACGTATTTGTAATTTATTTAGCCAATATAGCTTATAGGTGTGATTTAAAACGAGTCGCGTCGAGCCTTCAGGAAGGAAGTTATGAAACAATTTAGATATTGCGATTGAAATGCACTAGTGTAATTTATAGAATCCATAATTCTAAACTCTGTGGTATATTGTAACTCTGCTGAAGAACAAGACGGTGATGATGATTCTTATCAGAGATAAGCAGGAATAGAAAACAAGACAGAAAATAAATAAGATTTCTTTCCGTTGTATTTTTTTGGAACGAATTTCCTTAACGTGGCTCGCGGTAGGTTAGATTCGAGAGAAAATATAACATGTCATAACATTTTTTCATTATATCCCCTTCCTATGTTTTCCTAAATCTCTCAATGAATATTTCCATGAGCAGGAATATACTCTCTCCTTCTTTATCCGCGTGAGGAGCTTTGTTCCTGACGGAGATTTCATAATCGCACACGTTTTTATTTTCTGTTCTATCTTCTGTCGTATTGTTGGTGCGTTCAAGCATTTGAATCAGTAGCACCTTAATGCCGTTGCAATAAGGGCCGTTTCATGGTTAAAGAGATTACCTGTGGTGTGTGCATCTGGTGCGCATGGCTCCTGAACTGCGATGCGCTGCAGTTGGCATGCTGCCCCACTGGGTAGTTGAGGTCCGACGTATAGTCCGAGTCCTCTGAGTAACCCGCTGAAATAGATGTTTATTTTATTTTAAATACAACGGCTCGTTACCAATTACGACAAATAAAAATAAAAGTAACAAGTTATATGCACGTTAAAACAAAACAAAGTTAAGTTCAAAGTGAAAACATAAAAGTTAACAACACTTTCATTATGTGACTCCCACAATATTATACTTCTGACATATCAATCAAATCTTCGACCATTCATCCGCAAACAGTGGGCTTAGTGCGAGTTTTTACTCACGCTGGATCGCGTTAACGTAAACGACATTTTGTATTGAAACTGGATAAGCGCCATCTGGTAACAGTAAGGGGAAACCTCTTTTTTAAAACATTTTATTAGTTTGGTATGTATGTATCTATGTAACGGAATCTTCTATTACCCCCTCCAAAACGTCCGATTAATTTGAAACTTTGCACACTTATCAAGGACCAATGACAATGCAATCATTTAAATTGTTTGCCCCATAATCCATACCAGGATCTCTAGGATTAGCGATTAAACTAAAAAATAAATAAGTTAGTAGTTTTTTTGTTAATCACATTATTGTTAATATAAATTTATGGAAAATTATTTTCTACCTTTTAGTTTGGTTTTCTATCAAAGTGCGTTTTTTATTTTTAACCCCCGACGGAAAAAGGGGGGTTTTATAAGTTTGACGTGTGTTGCTGTGTATCTGTGTCTCGTGTATCTGTGTATCTGTCTGTGGCATCATAGCGCCTCAACGGATGAATCGATTTTGATTTAGTTTTATTTGTTTGAAAGGTGATTGTGTCGAGAGTGTTCTTAACTATGTTTGAATAAAATCGGTTGAGCCATTCAAAAGTTATGGGTGTTTTACTGTTTGAATCGGTCTGTTTTCGCAAAAAATAATTTAATTTTGAAATTTTACTTGTTTAAAACTATTATTTTGTATACAAATCGACATAAGAGTTTATTTACGTTACCATATCGAGTACGCTATAAAATTAGGTAGATAATTTTTTGTAATATATTCCAAGAGATTAAGTGCGGTCAAGATGCGAGGTATTGATAGACTTAGCACTCGCAACAGTTTGCAAATTCCTTAACCGCATCTTGCCTCCGTGTGATTCGGTTAGAGTAGAAACTTATACCTAGGTATTGGAGTTCTTTCATTCGTAGAAATAGAAAAATAGAAATAGAAATATATAGATTCGACAAAGGCACAATACAACAGCAACAAACATGGAGTAAAAGATAAAAAAGATGTGCAAAGACAAATTGCGCTGGACGTGCCCATACTGGAAGGGTTACCAACTCAGCATTTGCTGGGCATCAGACAACCATTCGGTTTCGGACCATTTGTTAAGGTTGTAAATAAGGCAACCAATTAACTCTAGAAACTGTTGCCACTGCTTATTGATGCCAACTTAATTATATCTCAAGCTATTCTAAGCGCAACAGCTGCATCATTAGTCTAGTCATAAGCGCTACTGCTGGGCATAAGGTCTTGGGTCCGATTCCCGGATCGAGCAACGTGTTGTTGGGTTTTGCCCACCAGAATTTTAAAAAAAATCTTTGAATATCCGTGACGTTATATTGTGGATATTATTAGAGTAACTTTTTATAGGATTGACGAAATGGCAAAGATCGCGGGTTTCGTGAAGGACTAGAATTTCTCACTAGCAGCCCGGAGTCTAGATTTATGCCTGGTTGATGGCATCTGACCCACCCCCTTGTACATAAGACTTAAACATAACTGGCGAAATAAAGGTTTGCTATTGGTACCCCTCTGCCTAACCCATCGGAGAATACAGGCATGATGTTAAATAAATTATTAATTTAAAAATCTTTTTATAAAACAAGCTTTTTTCGTATTCTTCTCAGCAAATCTTTTCATTTGATACCTATATCATGGCAGAGCACAAAAATTACTAGTCCGCCATCTTAAGCCGTCCACTAAATTGGATTAAGAATGACGTCACGTAGCGAACCATGCATTGTCATCCAAACTAAACGTGTGTGCAAAATGTCATCTTAATCGGTGGAGGATAACTGACACAAACAACATGAACACATTGACATACATTGCAATAAAAGCTTGTAAAAAATAAGTATAGACAATTAAAATCTGTATTATCATAAAGATTTGTGAAAGGGTTATCGATCTGGGAAAAGTTCATAGTTCTCTGTCACCTGCTAAGAAATCGCGTGGAAGAAACATACACTCCTACATAATATGTATGAACGTACCTGTTAAAGTATGTGTAAGTAGGTACATATGATACTGCTTGTAGAACGTTTAACTAAATCGGCTTTACGTGCATTATATTCAGATCATTATATACATTTCTATAAATTAATCTTCCTGGTACGCTACAGCTACACACTCAATAGATTTATGAGTATATGTATATTATTTCATAATCCCCTTGCATGCTATGTGATACAGTTGTGCTGTCAATCTTATAAGACGATTAAAATTAAAACGGTTTTTATGAAAGTAACCATTTGTCAAATATTCCCATTTCCATTTTCAACCCCCGATGGAAAAAGTTGGGTGTTATAAGTTTGACGTGTGTTGCTTTGTGTCTCTCTGTGGCATCATAGCGCCTCAACAGATGAACCGATTTTGATTTATTTATTTTTTGTTTGAAAGGTGATTGTGTCGAGAGTGTTCTTAGCTATGTTTGTTATGGGCGTTTTACTATTTGAATCGGGATGTTTTCGCAATATAAATGTGTCGGGGGTTTTTTTTAATTTTGAAATTTTACTTGCCACCACCCGACTCCACCTCGACTACACACTGTTATAAATACATTTATTGACAAGAACGACGAAGAGAATTTTCTCTGTTGTCAAGTAAGTTTCCTCCAATTTGACAGTTGAACTCTATATTCCTATCGAATATAGAGTTCAACTGTCAAAGTATCTGAATTGCGTGTGTTGTGATATTTTACTTCTGGAATACTGTAAATTCATATATCTTTTGATAGAGTGAACCGATTGCGATGAAACAAAAACTAAGTAATATTTCAAGTTTCGCACAAATTTTATATATAAAAGTTATCTACATTAGTTTCGTATATTTAATGTGATGCGTACACAAAACTAAACAGAAAAACAGACAAAAATTCCAAAAATGCTGGAAATGGGTTCTGTCTGTTAAGGTTCAACTAGTCGACGGCACGAACTATTTTCATCATCTCATCTGACAACACGTGCGAATGAGATAGATGCTGTAATGAACAGTAACAAGCTAGTTCGCGTACCAATTAGCATTTTTGCAAATTTGTATCGAAATGGATGATGATTTAGGACGAAAATTAGCGCGCGAAATTTTATAAACAGACCTTTGTCTCCTAGTCTAGATATCATGAAAAAACTACTAAATGTATATTTTCAAAAACAAATTATTTGCATTGTTGAATTACTAATCTATCCCTGTATGGAGGCCGTTTTGCAATTTTCATTCTTCTTATGGTATTTATTTCCGCCTTATTTGCGTTAAAATTAGTGTTAAATATGGAACTTTCGACGCTCATAACTTTCAAATATATTATTATTTTACTTTTTTGTTTCCATACAGGGCTAGATAATGATGAGAAAAATTGTGTATTTCCGAATGCACGGTAGAATTAATTTTTATTCCTTTTAAATTTTAATGTACCTATTAACGTTCAAAAGTGCCGCTTTGTGGCCTAGTTGAAATAAAATATCTTTGTCTTTGTCTTTGAATTGATATTTTTATTTATTTTGAACGTATATCGTGAAACAGTGGAGTAATCGCTAGACTACGTTTGTACGGAAGTATGATGGACTAGTGTAGCCTTAAAGGTTAACCTCCTATAACATCCTGGCAATTTTTTTGGAATTATTTTCGTTATACAAAAACGACTTTTCGACAGATTTATTAAAGGTATTGATGATGATATTGATGAGTAATGTACTTCATCTGCCTTTATGTTTCCTTTGATCTCCCTGTGACCTACCAACACTGGGCCCGAGTGGCCCGAGTGCTAGCCTATCACGGCCTAATGCCGTAGAGAGGCCTTTATCTCAACAGTGGGATCATTGCAAGGTTTATTATTTGCAATGAATAATGTACTTCATTTACTGGGCTAAACTAGTTGAAATCATCCGTTCAAGACCATTACGTTAGGATGATTATAACGCAGGGTCTCAAGACAAAAGTCTGTGACAAGTGGGTGTTGCCAGTGATCACCTATAGGACCGAGACGTGGTCGCTCACAATGGGCCTTATCAGAAAGCTTAAAGTCACCCAAAGGGCAATGGAGAGGACTATACTCGGAATTTCCTTGCGTGATTACGTCAGAAATGATGATATCCGCAGGAGAACCAAAGTTACCGACATAGCCCGAAGAATTGCCAAACTTAAGTGGCAGTGGGCACATTGCTCGCAGAACGGATGGCCGATGGGGCCGAAAAGTTCTGGATTGGCGACTGCGAACCCGAAGACGATAAGTTGGAAGGCCTCCCTCTAGGAGGACCGATGACTTGGTTAAGGTTGCGGGAAGGCGCTGGATGCGAGACGCATGGGATCGGTCAATGTTGGGGAGGCCTATGTCCAGCAGTGGAGTTCTTTCGGCTGAAATGATGATGATGAATGATGATTATAACTACGAGTACTTACAGTGAGCAATGTACTGCATCTGCCTGCGGGCCTGCTCGGCTCTCTCTGCGTCCAGCGTGCCGTTGAGCAGGTCCAGTTTGCGCTGCAGGTCCGCACCACCTGTGCCTTCTGCGTCTGGAAGAAAGAGAGAAGGAACTTTATTACATAAGCCTTACAGTATATAATGGCTCTCTGTAAGGTGAACTATTCGCTATCATCTCAAAAATGTGCAAAATAGTTGCATCACATATAAACTTATAAGTTACATTTTGAAAGTCCTAAAAATATTTCTTGGAATAGTTGAGTTCCACCAAAATGTTTACTAAGAGTACATTATACCGATTGGAAGGTAAACTCTTATGCTATGCTTAACTACCTTCGCTTACAAAGCCCTAATCTCTCCAAAACCCATAATAACGCCATCAACACACTATAGTCAACACAAAGTTGCCAGAACAGAAACTAGTCTGCCCATAACATGCCATAATGCTGGCAGTTACCGTTGCGCAGAAGGCTTTAAAATAATTTGAACCTCAAGCAAGCCTATTTCCCTCCCAGAGTTAAGTGGTACTCGCATCCCTCCATCATGCTAATTGAAAATACTAGCTTTTCACATCGTACTTAGGAAACATCACTGCAAAGTATTAAATGGTGTTAACGACCTTCCAGACGGCTCGACGCACTTTGATTTATATCACACCGACAAGCGATTTTTACTAAGCTAATTTACACTCACTTCTAGCCAATCTAATTGATTATGACAATACCAGTCATCAACCCACCAACATGTTATTCCCAACCAGACAACACAACATCCCCACAAGATTCTTATTTTCAAAAACGCAAATAATGTCACAAAGCCGTGCTGAATCGTCATCTATCGAGATCCTAAGCGTGTTTTACTTTGAAAAATATAGTTTATCTTATATTGGAATATAGATATCGTATATTGGAAAGGGCAATGACCGCTTTTGCTAGCTAAAACGAAACAACCATAGTACATATTCTTGTAGAATATTTTATTTTCAGTTTGAAACGGAAATTAAGTTGATGAGATTCTGATGATAGACAAGCCTCTATTTATTATCAAAAAGCGGTACAAAAATTAAAAAAAAAAATAACGGTATAAAAGTGTCCTATGTGTCCTCTGTATCTATCACTTTTGTGTCAGTGAAAAACACTGCTACTCTTTTTGCTTTCTGCTAATATTTCAGTACCGTTAACTTTCTCTTTTCCCACATATTAATAACACAAACTAGACAATATTGTTGTGAAATCATGAAAACATACCAGGAGACTTGATATAAAAAAAACTTAATTTAACTAGACTAAATTACCATAGGCACAGATTCAGTACAAAAAATAAACACAGTAAAATATATAATTTTGGCTCATATCTCGAAAAGTTATTGAATCTTATTATATTAATTATATATAGTAATGACTTTCTTGTGTCTATTGAACAATGAATAAACTTGCCTTAAACACAAATTGCTGTAACATCAAAACTTTTCAAGAATTAAGGAACAACACTGATTTTTGGGCCCTTTGACAGTCCAATTTTTTTCGCTGTGATGGGGTTTGCGACTTTACTACTACCATAATGAATATAGTGTCGGTGAAATTACTTAAATTGGATTTTTTTAGATTGGCCTCTGATTACAGTTATCTACTTGGGCTATTTAGCCGTTTTTGCGTGATTGGAAAACAAACATACAAACTTTAACATTTCTAATATTAGTAGGATAACTATAATCATAAAAATATAATTAACTAGAGGACGCCTCGCGGTTTCACCCGCGTAGTTCCCGTTCCCGTGGGAATACAGGGATAAAAAGTAGCCTATGTCACCCGGGGATAGAGTAGCTTCCCAACGGTGAAAGAATTTTTGAAATCGGTCAAGTAGTTTTGGAGCCTATTCGGTACAAACAAACAAATAAAAAATCTATCCTCTTTATAATATTGGTATAGATGATATAGACTACGTAGAAAAGACGGCAGGCAGCATCCCCTTAACATACTGTTCGGGCGACCCAATTTCTTAAATTAAATGAATTTCCCCTGCGACCCTAGACTTAAGATGTCATTAGCAACCTATGTTACGTAGTTGCTAATTGATAAATTAATGTGTATAGGTTGTTCGTAGACATAGTTTGATTCTAGGTTTATAAGAATTCTTATTTTAGGCCCGTTTATGAGAAAAGTCTGATAACTTTTGACCGAGGAATAAAAATGGCGGTTTAACAGTTTTTGTATAGAAAATATGTCAAACGGCCATTTTTATTATTCCTCATTTAAAAGTTTTCGGTACTTAAATATATAAACGAATATTGTATGATTTTTTATCGTCGTCGTCATTGTCTGTTCTTATTTTGGAAGTTTAAGTATTGCTGTAAATACTCGGATATAAGTCGGTTGACATCAGATCATTGTCTCCGTAACAGACTGTTAATAAACTAGTAGGTACATAATTACATCTAACAACTTTAAAACAGTGTTCGATATATCAAATGAACTTGATAGCATAAGACCAAAATAGTTTGCGAGTTAATAAACGCCAAGTAATCAAGCCAACGAACCAAATCTTTCAATCGCCATGACCCCAGGTCAATGCACTCTAAACCAGTCTAGTAAAGTTGGCATCAACGGCCGTCGGTCCAAAACATAATTTACATGAAATTACCCGAATCCTAGAGCAAACAACGTTGGGAAAGATGGAAAAGATTACTGGGAATATTAAATCGAATTTAGTTCCAAACCGCAACCGAGCAGGCTGAATTTCCAGCCATATTTTCTAGGAAGGCAGAAAATAACTAACTTCGAGCTCGAGATATACGGAAATTCTTCGTTTTATGACTTGTAAGGAGGTTAAATCAAAGTCCACTCGCATAAATATAAACTTTAATCCATAATCCCATCAAAAGTTAGAGCAATCACGAGAGTTTTCGCTCGTAAAATTAAAAATATTATTTTTCGAACGTATTTTTATCGGAACAAGGCTGGAATTTGCATAACGGGCATGAACAAGCAATCACTTGGTCCGTTTGACGTGTGCAGTATCCCCGCGAATTACTTAAGCGATTTATGGGGTATTGCGGCTTAATTGTGGACTTCATTAGGTAATCCGGTACAATCAATGGCTTCGAAGAAGGTTTGATGACGCATTTTTACTAGAGTTGCTGCAATTTTGTTGTTTGGATGAAGATTACAGACCTATGTTAAGATTTCTTGGAAAATGTCATAGGTACAATCTTCGATCAATAATACACTAGATCTACAATCCCATACAAAACTTATCTTTAAAACTGTCACTATTGAAATAAATTCACAAAGCATGTACAAAAAGCAATAAAAAATGTATGACTATTCTTCGCTTCTTCTTCTTCTAATCGTGTGAGGTGTGGCCAGGGCCACCTCTAGTGTCAGAATTAATTAAGCCGCCTCTGGAAAACCCCACAGGCCCCTGACTTTTCTTCGCTGCCTAACATACTTCAAAACAAATTTAATCTTACACGCATGTTTTAAAGTCTTAATTACAAAGTTCTAGAACAGTCGATTTTTGTTACAATATTTGGTGCGTTGTCGACGCGAACGTTTGTCATACAATCATAATATTTGGGAATTGATTCATATTTACTATTTAATTCCATTTTTAATTTATCAAAAACACTTCAACATATAAACTAACCGAAAAAAAGATATTAAATCAAAAATCTCTGTGTTACGGTGATTATTTGAAAAAAATTAGATCGCACTCTCCGGAATTTTGACGTCTTTATGTTGGCTATGATTGGACTATACTAATTTGAAATAAGAACACAACCGCATTTGTGCTCTTATTTTTCGCCCCGTTTTTGAAGCACTTACCGGTCAACTTGTTTATTATTGATCGAAGAGTACAATCGACATTAATGAAACGACCGCATCTGACTTTTCATTACGCAGTGTATACGCTACGCCAGCGCAGTCTACGCATGATTTTTTGCAATCAACGTCGCGTTAGCGCAACGTATTAGTACGTTCGATGAACGCCTTTCAATAGACACGCAGGATGACTACACAAGCGAATATAGATGGTCAGACTTTTTTACGTCATTTTATTTTAGTGCTTACGATCAAGCTATAAAGTTGACATTGCTACAGTCACAGACATAAATCTAACTAGATAACGCAAGTCCCTATATCTGGATGAAAACCAAGCGTGCCACTTTTTCACACACAATATAAAAACAAATTTACTTACCAATGAAAGAAAACATTGCTAATGTCTCAGCCAACTTTTTTTCTACACAGTCTTTACATCTCATTTTTCTAGATTTCGGTGGATTTCCGGTGCCGATAATGCTAAATGAAAATCTCAGATTAAGATTAATGATCGTAATTTTAATCCGTTTTTTGGCACGCGAAGCACATACAATTGCGTCTCTAGTTAGATTTATATCTGTGGCTACAGCTAATAACGGATACAATAGGACAAAATGTATAAAAGGAAAGGACGTATTTTAAGGACCCCTTCACAAAACACGCTTTTTGTGTGGTGCCATTGCGTGTTTTGCCGCAGTATTTTGATGTGACGTAATATGTTTTATGTAGAACATTAAATGTAATGTAGAGTCATCTAACTTCAGCTACTTTGTTACATGTGTTGTGCGTGTGCTGAATAGTTCGTTAAGGTAAGTATTTCTTAACTGGCGCACATGCCTGTTTTAAGCGACGGATAAAAAGGACGAGGTTTTCAATTCGACTAGTATTTTTTTTAAAGAAAACCTTGCCCCACACTAGAAATTTATTCCTGTATCGTGGGTGCGTTTACAAACATATAAACTTACATATACAACACCCAGAGCCGGTACAACTATATTATGTAGTTCATACAAATATCTGTTCCGTTCGGGAATCGAACCCGCGACACGCAGCGCAGCAGTCAATCGTTCAATCACTGCGCCAACCGTGCGCACTTATGCGCAAGAGTTATGCGTGGTCATACCACCACACGCATAACTCTTTATAGAGTGGTCCAATTTTAAAACTGCTTTTCTTTACGGGCAAGTGTGTATACTCTGTAACGAAAAGCAAAAATAAAAAAAACGAGTGCCAGGGGGGTGACCATATCACCATAAGCGCTTAGAGTAAGGTTATTTTGAGATAGATTAAGTGACAGATGTATACACTTCATATACATCTATCCCTTACACACACTCAAAATAACCTTACTCTATGAGCTTATGGTCACCCCTCTGAAAGTTGGTCACATTTAAATTTGAAAAAAAATCACCCAAACAAAAAAGGTTTTATTCATAATATCCCACTGAATTTTTGAAATTAAGTAAACTGGTAAAGCGTTTTTTTTATCAATGAATGCTGGACTAAAAGTTTTTGTTGACTGTATTCGCTATATTGTAACTAGGGCATGCAATTCGAGTGTTCGAGTATTCGTTTAATTCGAGATTCGCCCTCTTTTTATATTCGAATATCACACGCATATGTATTCGAGGTTTTCGAGTTATTCGAATATTAATATAATTTTTTGATTAAACGTTGTGAGCGACTCTTTTAAGCGAGCGACAAAATATCCGAACGCAAATAACTCACTGTCCTGTACGTACGAATCTGATAGATCTTTTACTTTCCTAAATTCATCAAATCAGGCCGTTCTTGAGACAATTTTAAACATTAACAAGGCCTTCTTTAGTAAAGATGTCGACAATGCTAAAGTGAGTGATGAGGAAGATAACATTACGTTGATAAACTTAAAGCACAATCAACAAAACTTGTCAGAAATCGAACTTGATAAGAGCATTAAAGAACAGTTGCAACTAAAAGTTCTTGAGTCTTTATGTAATACTGCTGTCACATCGATACGAAACTTAATTCAAAATACTAGACTTGGAGACTACATTGAAGGTAGAGATGGTACATAGAGGTGGATCTTTTACCACCGACGAGCGTGGAATCTGAACGCATATTTTCAGCCAATAGATTTTTGTGGCCATTGAATATGTTCTTTTAATGACGACAACTTGGACGCATTGAGTTTTTTGAGATTTTAAAATTTAAAATTTTCTTTAATTTCAAATTAGTAGAATCGTATGCTTAATTTTATTATCAAGATGGGGGTTTTTTCGTCATTTCATCTTTGTTGTGGTCAGTACTAGTAAATTTGAATTTAAGTGCGTCATCGTCATCGTTTTGATCTCATATCTTTATTTCAGTGGAAACTTTTCTATGTAAGTCAGTAATAAATAGTGTAGTTGTAATATTTTAATGGTAGTGGTTTCTGATAATTATTCCTTTCGATTTTTGTCAAGATTGTTCACATACAATAACAATTTTTTACATAATGTTCACTTTAATGATTAAAATAAGATTGTTGATTTTGAGAGAGATTTTATGAGAGAGATTTTATGAGAGAGGTTTGATGTTGGGTCATAATAATGTAGACTTTGTGAACTGTTTCATATTCCTAATAAAGTTATCTAAATAAAAAAACTTTTTACAAAAAAAATACAACCGATTTCCAAATAAAAAAACAAAAAGTGAAAAATAACTTCAATTTCGGAAGTCGGTGTTCTTGTTTTATTTTCTTCGTTTTTTGACACCGACTTCCGAAATTGAAGTTATTTTTCACTTTTTGTTTTTTTATTTGGAAGTCGGTTGTATTTTTTTTGTAAAAAGTTTTTTTATTTTTCACTTTTTAGTTGTGCTACACAATTTATATAGGCTAGGTACCAATAATGCCCATAGTGAAACCAGAATAGATTTACCCAATAACATGAAACTTAAACAAATTCGGTCGAATAAGGGTATACCAAGGTGAACTGTTTACACCTGCGTACCCCTTTAGAGCGTACTAGTGTGATGTTATGTTATGAAATGGTGTAAACAATAAACATAAATGCGATTGCAGCTATCCCAAATGATTTGCCGTCATTTACTGAAGAGTTCTGATGTGTATCTCCGAAGATCTTTATCAGATCTTAATGAAAATTAAATGGGACGACATGAGAAACACCAGCTTTCAAATAAAAAAAGAATCATCAAAATCGGTTCACCCAGTAACAAGTTCTGAGGTAACAAACATAAAAAATAAAAAAGAATTGAGAACCTCCTCCTTTTTTTGAAGTCAGTTAAAAACAGAAGAAGATTATTATTTATTAAAAATAAACGAAAAACTCTTTTAATTCGAATAACTCGAATAGTGTCACGCAAGGTATTCATAAAACTCGAATACCAAAATCGGGCGAATATTGCATGCCCTAATTGTAACATAATACATTTTTATGACAAAGTATTAACAATTAATAACTGCAGAGATGCCTAGTTATATTATAAGCACAAAATTGTAATTAAGCACAATCATTTTTCAAACTCAAGTGCACGCCAGCTGTAAGCCTTAGTAAAAACGTCAGAATATTAAATTTTCGCCACGTTCTAACGTCATAAATAATTAATTAAATAAAAGTTCTAACCTAACGTTAAGTAGAAACCTATTTCTTTTTAATTAGCTTCTAAAAAGGTTCCTAAATAGAAACGATACTTAGTACAATTTAGAACAGTAATTAGTACAATTTAGAATACGCTGCATTCTTAATTATTTACAACAGAAACAAGGGTCAAGCGACTTTGACATTTGACCTTTGAACAACATTTCAGTTTTGAACATATTTAATGAGACTCGGGTATTACTTTCAAGTAGGAATATACGTAGAGTAAGGCTTAACAAATCGGCTGTCATGATCTTACCGATGGATGCAATGATATTCTAATAAACAGATATGTTATGAGCGCGCGCATTGTGAAGACTCGAATAGGTCACAATTGTGACCTTTAGTCTTTAGTTTATGTCACGCATGGCGAAGAGCGATAGGCTTTGTTGAAACATAAACAAAATAAAAAAAATGCCATCATGTGTATTTAGAAATTTTACCAACTATCATACCAAAGTACATAAAACAGAAGGAATCATCATATGTAAGTACGCAATACGCCTCAATTTACTAATTTATTTCATATTTTTCCCAAATTTTCTGATATTTGGAGGTTAGATAAAGATAACAACATTGGTGGTCAGAATAATGTTTGTTTAAATTCACACGCAAGTGACAAACACTAGCTGTCTCTTTTTTTCTTGTTGGTTTTATCAAGCCATCCCTTTCGACTTGTAGTGATATGTCAGATGAATGAAAAGTGTGTGTGCGGAACACTTTTTTCAATTGTTTTGTGAGTGTATAACGTATCTGTTTATTTGAATATCATTGGATGGATGCCTATTGGTTTAATCTGTCATTTGCACTGTCGCATCCATCTACATCAGTCTTTTTTAAACTGTGGGTCGCAACCCTCAGGGGGGTCCCGAAGTCTTGCTAGTGGGGTTGCGGTCGCAAGCCAGGTATCAGTAAAAAGTGAGATTTATACAAATTCCATAAAAAAGAAGACTGTGCCTGTTCATTGTTTTAATACATTTTCTTATATTTTTTACATCTTTGACACTACTAGTGTGTGATTAGAAACATATTCTAGACAAACTTATAGATTCAAATATTGATCACAAGAGAACAGTGCGCTCGCCCACTCACGCACTGTGACGGTCCTGGGGTCGTAGGTCCGATTACTTAAAAATGGGGTCGCGTCTTCAAAAAGATTAAAAAACACTGATCTATACTATTAAATCTGCCTAGCGTTTTCCCAACTACTCGTACGTTGGAATCAAACCGTTAGCCGCTGAGTGTCAGTATTTTACATGGAGCGACAGCCAATCGGACCTCCACAACCCAGTAACTGGGTAACAGGATACTGCTTGGCAACACAGCTGGGGTCAGATTGCCTGACTTCTCACTATAGGTGGCGGTGGTGTCGAGACCTCGCCTCTCGTACTTGAGGCTGTGAGCTCAAATCCATCCAAGTACTAATGTGAGATTTTTAATTCATATGTAGTTTCTGAGTTTATCTTAGATATCGGTGACAACGGTATTTGTAAGTTTGTGCTCCATTGGTTTAATTGCTGCAAAGCGTTTCAGTACGAGGTTAAAAAAAATACAAATAAATCTAAATTGACTGTTCAAGATCTACTTTGAATGACAGCCGGTGTTTTTAATACAACGGCGTCGCTGCCGAGAAACCCATCGATCTAAGAAACAATGCCCGTATTTGTAAGTAACTTTCGCATGGACATCTGAGTCGCAAACTGTCAAAAACATCTCCAATTTCCCTACATTTTGACAAGTTTTTAACATTGATTGTCACCGAGATGATGTTGCGATTTGAGTTTGAACGTCTTTTACATGGAGAATAGGCCTTCTCGTGCTTCCAGAAATTATCTTTTACAAACAAATAAATAAACAATTTACTCCTTTATAATATTTGTTTACACGACGGAGTACTTCAACCGTAAGTTGAGGCAACCAGCTAATAAGATCTTAAAGCAAATACTTCAAGTAGGGAACTCAAAATAACAAGGCATAACATAGGATTTCAATGAGTATTTATACACATCCAAAAATCCCAAGGGCCAAATATTAGTCGACACTTATAATAAGATATGAAAATCATAAAAACTCTTAAATTACATTGTCCTTTACAAAATAGCCTTTTTGAAGTTGAGTGAAGAAAGGAGACCATTTTCATGTAACAATGTTATCTTAAACGCGGAGTGAGTGTTTTATTTGTTCGTAAACGGCTTCAAAAGGGACAGTTATGTCCTATCTAGCATCGAACGAGATATTATATTTTAGGGTTGGGACTCTCTTTTTGCGAACGAAGGAGTTGATATGCCTTTAAAATTGAAGAACAAAGATTCAAGAACAGAATTTCCAATAGGTTCATTTTTGTGTTTATCAGCTATGCC
This sequence comes from Orthosia cruda, assembly GCA_964057195.1. Classification (NCBI taxonomy): domain Eukaryota; kingdom Metazoa; phylum Arthropoda; class Insecta; order Lepidoptera; family Noctuidae; genus Orthosia; species Orthosia cruda. Next base: position 38,974,692 of record OZ059828.1, on the reverse strand, counting down.
ATAAAAAACGAATATCTTAAGCCAAGCTTGCAACAACACATAGACAAATATGCTTAAGATCGTCTGTTTCAATAAAAAACCGGCCAAATGCGAGTCGACTCGCGCACCGAGGGTTCCGTACAAAACTTAGCTTAAAGGTATTATAGACCTGAGTATTTGATATTAATTTCAATTTAATACCTCTACGCGTTCATGAAGAAAGGGGTAGTAAGTTTAAAATTATTAAAAATATTTTTATTATATGATGTAACTAAAATTTACGGTTTTCGCAATTATTCCTTTATCTGTGCTACAAGACGTTGCTTCGTATCAAATTTCAAGATTCTGAGCTCACGGGAAGTACCCTGTAGGTTTTGATTCCCTTGCGAGTGTCGAAAATTTGCGGAAATTTGCGACATAAATGGCTGTATCTTTAAATTGCGTTGGCTTAGAAGTTTCATTTTTGCGCAGCTTTAAGAGACATTAGACCTGAGTATTGGTATAAATTTCAGCTTGATATCTTTACGCGTTCCTGAGAAAAAGGGTCTTGACGGACAGACAGACGGACGGACAACAAACTGATCCTATAAGGGTTCCGTTTTTTCCTTTCGAGGTACGAAACCCTAAAAACTGATCGTGTATTTTGTAAAAGACAACAGTTTTGACTATGGTATGACCACGACAGCAATCATGAAGTATGCCTACTGCACAGTGTGTTCAGACACGCCTACGCCAAACTACGAGCAAGTGCATCGCACAAACAAATTAACCATGCAGCTGAAGTTTCAAACTTCTCCGCCGGTAACCGTGCAGAATGGACATCGAAACTAAACATCTATCTACCTGGCCTTTTTCCGACTGCGTTAGTGTCGATTTCCAATTTAACCAGTTCTTCTCCATCCATTTTCCAGTAATCGGGGTCGGCTTTCATGTACACTCGTCATCCAAGAAGTCAGCGGTATATCTCTCTCTCTCTCTTCAGTCTAACCAGTTAATAGTTTACATGAAACGACTGCTTGGCAGTCCTTGGAGGAGAAACCCAGTGTCTTAGTATGACGATAACCCTTTGGTAAGATATGTTGCTAGATTTTCAGGCTTCTAACTACACACGACTGAGTGAGATATACCCCGGTATATACTCCTCCACTCCCTGAAGGTGAAAGGATGCACAGGGGCGCAAATACCGAGCACTGCCCAAAACATCCTGTTCCTGGTTCATACGCAGGGGGAGAAAGCCTCTCTTGCGAGCCAGGGATATGGGTCCGGCGAGGGGTCGCGCCTGCTAACCATACACGAGGTTCAGAGGTCAACCTACGACAGCGTTATCATCATCAACACCAAGTCCAGGACGCTTCAGGTCCACAACAGCATCTCCCATGCGGTGGTGGCGGTGTCCAGACATACAGTCAGTTGCGTCTATTACACCGACAACGCCGATGACGCCGCAGGCCACCTTGCTAAGAGGGCGATGGATGCGCCGACTAAAACGGTCGTCAACTACAATCTTAAGACGGCCATGCAGCATCGAGACGTAGTCGTCATAGAGGCCTTGCTCACGTTAGCGAAGTCCCTGGTTAGCAGACATCACCAAAACACCAACTAACAAGTCACATCAAAAAACTCCAACCCAAATATGATGGAACATAACTAAACCATCACCCTGTCTAAAGCAAAAAAATATATATATGTGAAGCTGCATGGTGGAGCGAGTCAGTCATACTCACCTTATCGTCCTAACGACGGGGTTCTAAAACCGGAACCGTCGGCCGGGACTGGTCTGCTCGCACTGCCATTCATCTTCCCCGAAAGTGTACCAATAGATATAATAATAACATAACATAACTATAACATAAGCAGTGTATCAATAGCAATAAGTAAACAAAATAGTTAATAACATAAAGATAAGTAGTAAATAGAAACATAAAATTGTAATGCCAGTGTGTTTTATATATATATATAGTATTTAGTGAGGGATGAACTCACGTAGACTTAAGTTAGTTAAGTAAGCTTAAAAATAATGTCCGACGTAGGAGTCAAACAAACACACGACGACCAAAGATCGATGATCTAGAAATGACATCCTGGACTAACGCTTTAACGTGGTTTCCAAGGTACGAAGTCTTGGTTTGTAATGCATGGTCACCCGTTTACAGACCGATCCAGGCAAACGTTATTATTATTTAGCTATAAACTATCAACGATATAAAACTACTATGTAACTCCTGTTACTCGCTCACAGTAAAACCACACCTTATCATATCGTGTTCCGTAACATACAATGTTATATCGTTTTGCAATAAATGCGTCCGCCCATTGCTCGTAAAACACGAAGATATGCATGTGTATGGAAACAAAATGTCGGTAAATGGCGGAACACTTATGTGGCATACGAGTATACACGTGTCAATTTGAAGATGTGGAACAATTTCGTCAGGTTTTGTGTGTAGAACAAAATGCGAGCTGAGTTTTGTTCATATTTTTAAATAGGTACGTAAATTATTGATACCAGTTTTTTTATAACTGTGAACGGGTTGATTAAGTATTTAAACGCTATAAAAGTCTTAGTTTTCAGACATACCCTTTCTCATATTATTTTGTAGGGTTGAAAATGTGAGACTTATAAATTCACACAGCTATGCAGAACTCTCGAAAAAAAAGAGAGATATTTAATTATGTATCACGAGTTGACTCTTGAAGAGTTTCACTTTCCAAACCCTAACTCTTCTCGACATTTTAGCGCATATAAATAATTATATTCGCTATAAAATAAGGCTCTCGTTGGGCAGTTGGATCAAAAGCTTGATCTAGGAAGCGCACCTTGGACACGGCGCTCCTTTCTAAAAATATTTATTTGTGACCCGCACAGGACTCACGAGAAAAATCATAAAAGAGGGAGAGTTCTTTCAGGAACTCTGACCACCGGTGGCTGGAACCATGTTCCCGATACCGGTGGGTCATATTTCATATATTTTTAAATGTTTTATATATTTTTATTTATAGATATTTAAAAAGTAATAAATACGGGATTATGTAGTTAATAAATGAAATAATAATAATTCTTTATTTAAGATAACAGGTAATAATGTAGTAACAGTTGTTCATTATATTTCTTATTTTTTTGTCAAGAAATATATTAATATTTCTTGACAAAAAAATAAGAAATATTTGTTTTATAAGTTATTATATATTTGTTATATAAAAACACTAGGAAAAAATATATTTGCATATTATGTGCATCAGATCATCCAATCAGAAAGTTAGTGCTTTCTGATTGGAAGAGACGAGACTACCTTACGTGTAAAGACTTGTCTCATTGTGATATTAATCTCTACATACTATTTATTTATGACGCTTATAAATAAAGGGGGTACAGCCGGCCTTTCAGTTACAAATCTCAGTCAACCTCAATTAGAAACAATATCAGTAGCTAATTACATATCTATACAAAGATCAGTTACCTAACGCGTTGTTTGAACGTAACGTGCAGTTAACGGGTTATCTAGTTTATTACTCAAACATCTAACTATATAGTTTAGTTAAAGTAAACATTATACGTACAAACATACGAGTATGTATGGCAAACAAAGCAACGTGACTTATGTATACCTGGTAATTTATATGCATGAATCAACAATGATTCTTATTGATGATATTAGAAACTGGTATCAAACACTTTTGGTATTAGACTAGTACTTAAAAAAATGGTGACAAATATGACCTTTTATCTTCAGTAAACAAGTTACTGAAGATAAAAGGTCATGAAAGCATAGAAAGTTCGTGCGTGGTGGTTGACAGGGGCGAATGGAGAAGAAAACAAGTTGTGCCGACTCAAAGTAACCTAATATAAGATAAGTATTAAAAAACAAGGTTTTGATGTGAAAGGTGCTTAAAGTATTATCACTTGTCAATACATCATCAAGCATCAGAGATCTAGATACTATCTCGCTTTTTATAAAACGATTAAAAGAGTATTATCTTTCCTTTCAAATCTGATCTTTATAAGCATATTTATATATATTTTATAGTTGTGTATTTATTTAAGCACCGATATATTACTTACAACATATGTGTATGTTTTTATATCTTAGCTTAGTCATACACTTTTCCTCTCTTCCTGTTATTACACACAATTTGTCTATATTTTTTCATCATTTCTACTTTTCGCGGGTCTGCTGGTAGAAATTTCTCTTGAAATAAGCAGTACCTGTGTACTCCTTTGTCGTGATGTGTTTTCTGTATGTATTGTCTATGTGTACATTAATAATAAAATAAATAAATCCAAATCCAATGAGCCTAAACATGATGTTGCTATCTGATCTGGATGAGGAGATGCTATGACTAACCACCTTCCGGCTCCATCAAGAGATCAGCTTCAAAGCTCTTATATTTTTTTATTATTTCAAATTTCCATAAGTACGCCAAGTTAAGTCATAAGTACTAACATAACACCAACATTATAAACTTAGTTCGCAAAAAACGTTTTGACTTTAACTTTGAGAATCAGATGACAGGAAGTGTTTGAAAAACGCATTACTAGTTGCCGAACACACATGTATACGAAAGCAGGGTAATATAAAACTATACTTCATCTATAGAATTAATATTTGTTTCGGGATATTTACCATGTATATTTTGTTTTTGGTTGAGAGCTCGATATTTCGGCCCACACCCCACCCGCAAAGACTTTATTTAGTTCTCGTGATCATGACGCTTGTAACGGTGCCGAAATATCGAGCTCTCAAACAAAAACAAAATATACATGGTAAATATCCCGAAACAAATATTAATTCTAATGATTGTGACCATGTCAGCTTAAAAACTTATACTTCATCTATAATTAGGAATAGGTTTTCATGTGAAATTTCTAATGTAATTTCACATGAAAACCTATTCCTAAAACGTAAGGATGGCATAAAAAGCATAAACCTGTTACCAATACCAACTGTTTACAACAGCTGCCATTTATCAAGTCGTCAACGCAAGAGAAGTCAAAATTCATTCGTGTAAAAAAAAAAAATGTCTATTGTTATTACAAATGGAGTATGGTCTTCTTCTTAGTCGTTACGCTCTTGACAGAGCGGTCGTGGTCGTCATGAAGTATCGGTAGTATAAGGGGCAGATGTAATGCGTCTCACAATGTCTCGCCACCTTGCCCGATTAGAAGTCATCCGGGTACTTCCGTGCACGGGACCGCCCACAGCAGACTTGATCTGGTCAGTCCAACGCATGGGAGACCTACCACGCGGTCTAGTGCCTTCCACTTTTCCTTGGACGACTAACCGCTCTATGGACTGACTGTCTCGTCTTGAAACGTGTGCGAAGAAAGTGAGTATTCGTGACTGTACTATTGTGGACAGACGCTGCTTGATGTGGAGTTATTGGAGTATCGAGACATTTGTGCGGAACTCGGTCCACGAAACTCCGAGCATTCTTCTCCAGCACCACATCTCCAGAGTGTCTATCTTTTTTCTTTCCACCTCCCGCAACGTCCACGTTTCTGCAGCATACAGAAATATGGGTAAAATTAAAGTGCGCACGAGCCTGGTCTTCGTGGCTTTGGTGATGTTTCTGTTCGTCCATATTTTTTTCATTTTGTCCATTACTGTTCTTGTGATCGCCATACGCCTCTTTATCTCGTCAATGCAGCCTTTTTTATTCGAGATTAGAGCTCCAAGATATACGTAGGATAGGACTACGTCGCAGTTCGCGATCTGAGTAACTTCTGACGAATTACTGTTAGCACGGTCCACAATCATCACCTTGGTCTTGCTGCGATTCATCTTTAACCCAAATTCTAGACTCACTTGTTCCATTTTGCGTAGGAGTTCTTCCATATGGCGAGCACTAGATGCAAAAAGAGTGGTGTCATCTGCGTAACTCAAATTCGCAATGTAGTAGCCACCAACCACAACCCCATCCGTCCAATGTTCCAAAGTTATGCGCATTATAAGCTCTGTGTAGATATTAAATAAGAGCGGCGATATAATGCTTCCTTGGCGGACACCTGCACTGGGGTGGAAGTTACTGGACAGAATGGCATCTGTTCGTACCGAGGCTGTGCTTTCTTCGTACAACCTCCTCAGAAGATGAATCAGGTGATTTGGCGTGCCCATGTCAAGTAAAGTTTTCCACAAGATTGGCCATTTTACTGAGTCAAATGCTTTGGAGAAATCAACAAAGCAGATGTTTGTTGGCTTGTTGAATTCACGAGCTTTTTCAATAATCTGGCGAACAATAAGAATCTGTTCCCTTCACAAATCCAGCCTGTTCTGATGCGATTTCTTTGGACAGATACGCCTTCAGCCGCTCATTTAAAATATGTAACAAGATTTTGCTGGCGTGGGATATCAGTGCGATAGTTGTTACATTTCTTTGTGGAGCTTTTTTATGTAAACGGGTGAAGACTGTATGAGTCCATTCAGATGGCCAAGTTTCTGTCTGCCTTACTCTGTTACAAATGGCATGGAAGATATGGACGCCACGTTCTCCTAAAGCCTTTATGGTTTCTATGGGAATTCGGTCTCTTCCTGTGGCTTTTTAAGTTTTAAGATGTTTTATGGCGGCCGTTACTTCAGACAGAAGAATATCCGGTTCCAGCTCCTCCCTGTTTACCTCTGTATTTGGAAAAAGACGCGACTGTGGGTCCTGGAACAGTGATTGACAGTAGTTCTGCCACGTTCCTGAGATTTGGTCCAGTTTTGTTACAACTTCGCCTTTATCGTTCTCGATAGCCGATATCGTTCTCGATAGGAGTATGGTAAGGAGTAAAATTTAATAATTTAAAATTCCGCCAACTCATTTTTATTTCATGCTGCATAATTTATCTAGCAGTAGACACGCTTCAATCGAGAATCTATTAAACACGTAATTATGACATGATATCTTGCGAAAACACCCACTTAAAACAGTAAAACCTACGTGCTTTTGCTTATTTCTCGTATCTCCGGTGTGAGAAACAAAAAAATATTCCAGAATAACCATAACTTTTAAACGGCTGAATCGATTTGCATCAAACATTGCTAAGAACACTCTCGATAAAGTCACTTTTCAAACGAAAAAAATCGAAATCAATTCATCCGTTTAGGAGCTATGATTCCATAGACAAATACCCGTCAAACTTATAACACCCCTCTTTTTCCGTCGGGGGTTGAAAAGGAAGATGAAGACCGGTTTCTTTTTTACAAATATTACATGGTCAAAATATTGCACTTGGCGCTGCCACCGTAATGTCAGTCTGCCGTTTGACACCCGTTTCAAACACTCGAGGCGACCGAGGGGCCTCGCGGCTACGCGGGCTTTTCGGCCCGAATTCTCGTAATTTTATACGAGAATTTGTGCAGAAAACACAACGATTGTACGTTTCAATAAAGCCAACTAAGTACATACTAAAATAGCCGCAGTAATTAAAAGCAAGGCGAAACTTAGACACCAATTAAAACGACTTATAAATAACTTCAAAGCTCTGTACGTAGCACTTACGTAGCTCTCGTAGCACCGTAGCACGCTACGCCGTAGACACATTATTACAACAGAATTTGTCGTAGCACACTGGCGAAGCTTGAAAGTATTATTAAACAAGGACGGTGGCGGGTCATCGTGACAGCTCGAAAGATGCCCCCGTTTCGTCACAAACCAACCAGTGTTATTGACACACAGACAACGAAAACACGACTCTATCCCAAATATTTAAAACTCACTTTTGTTTGCACTTAGGTTGAGTTATACTGGTATACCGAAACGTGCGATTCCAAAGCGAGTCTTCTATTTTAAAATGCGTGGAACCACTGAACTTTTATTCGAACCTTAGTTTTAATGAGTTAGTTCGTGTAATCTGTTTTATCTGCGTCATTGTAGAGGAAAATTTCCAACGTATTTACTTGAATTGCTTAATGACATTTTGCGATAAAATGAAAGTTGCTGAGGCGAATGAACTGACCTTTGGAAAGGGTTTTATATACGAATGATTGATAACTGGTATTACTGGTTATTAGATTAAGTAGGTATTTTTATTTATGTACCCATTTTAGTTATTGTGTTTTGCCCTTTCTCTTAAAGCCAAGTTATTGCGTTGTTTTTTGGAATATACTATCATGACCTATCAAATCTCTTCTTGAGAAATATATCTGTAATCGACCAAACAAAACCGGGACGGGTCACTAGTATAAATAAAACACTGCTTTTTCTCATTACAGTGATTGTTCCATAAAAGATTAACAAAATCTTTTTTCCTTTCAACCGAGCAATGATCATTCCGTTCTTTTTATTTAAGCATAAAGGTTGCCACCAAATAAAAATGTATAAAAAAACATAATATTTCACAGCGGAACACTTTAAAATGGCCGCACTCGAGTCGTAATCCCGCACATTTCAAAACAGCCGGCAGTTTTATTATTGTGCCAACAACGAAACTTTTTTTAAACTTGGAAGGAAAAATAAAAAGTATTCGGAGCGCAATTCGTATTCCGTAAACGGAGTATGTATGCATGAGTAGGTATCCGACAGAGTCCAAGCCTTAGACACAAGTTGTTTTCAGGAACCCGTTACTGACTAAGAAAATCTCCTACTTTGTGATGTTGTAAAGTCTGAAATTATTCCAAGTAGTACTGTGATAAAATGTCATATAGAAGGACATGGAAATGATCTATTTGTCGCATCAAGGCTGGCGGATAGATGCAAACCATATAGAAGTCAGGATGTCTTCCCTTAGGTTAAGACATCGTGTGTGGGCAGGTCGGTGGGTACAGTCGTGAAAATGATATCACACAAATTATTCGATACACTGGGTTTATTCAAATATTCACAGTTAAAATCCTACTTACTAATACAACGGATCAACACTGATTCTACAACGTCTTAGCTCCAAGGCTGTCAGTACTCAACTGCTATATTCTGCTAGTGGTTAGGAAAAGCGCGCCAATGCGTAGTTGTTCTTGCTTTGCCACCAGATGGCGTACTTGCGATTTGTTTTGACATCCGTACTATTGACTAAACCCGACATATTCATATTTCAAGTTACTTTCAATTCTGTTCAGCCAGTGTTCATTAACAAACATCCAAACCTACAGACTTTCACATTTTTATGTATTATTAGTGTATTTTCTTCTTAATTATCTCACGCGTGGACGGAACAGCAATGTGTGCTTAGTTTTATCGGAACGTTAGCAAACACTACATCAGTGCGAGTGACCTTTAAAATCTGTATCACTACCGTACGATTGTGTTTTCACTCATGAAACGAAAAGGATACGCAATTACAAAAACTTTATGTAAGTACTTTTTAGGTTCGATAATAAAGTATATTTGTTTGTTGTTGAAAACAATCAGGCACTTGATATTTTAATTATAGTATATTGCAAGTGTATATTATGTCGTGGACCAAGTAATTAATCAGGGTACTATGTACGTATATATATAATGCCCGGGAAATATGAATCAAGTCAAGTCAAATCGGGCTACGTGATTAATACTGTTTTAAACTGCATTATTTATCTCGTTGTCTGGTCATTATGAATATTGGTATGTACTTGTTGGGCAATCCGATATTTATGTTACATTAGTATGGTTTTTATTTTAAATATTCGGTCATTGATTCACACTCACACAGAAAAATCAGTCATCAAGTTATTTTCACTACCAAATTATATAATTTGGTCAGCCGGATTATATAATCGGTTAGCATAAAATAAAATTATCTATAATTAATATCTCATTGAGTATAATAATAATATTTTCAACACACTTGCTCATAAAGTGACTCTAATTTCACCGCAATTAGGCACATAATGACACCTGTTATCAAACTGTGACTTTTTCATTACTATTATTCACAAGTGAGATAAAGAGTTTCTTTTTTTATTTATTGGTTGAGTTACTTTGTTCTTAAAAAAGTTTCGATACAAAAAAGATCGTGCTCAGTAGTAAAAATGCAACACATTTCATGCAACTTCGTATTTAAATAGATAATTTCAACTTGTGCGTGTTTATTAATAAAACTTTCACTTAAATATAACTTTTGTTTTTGTCTGTAATAAATAAAACTTGAAATTCCCTATTTTGTACGTGGCTAAAACGGTATCCGCGAAAATCCAAAAAAAAAGATAACTCATTATTTTTAATCTATGGCCGATCGCCATTGTTAGATGCGCGCGATGCGTGCGAAAACTGATTAATTTTGCCCGCCATTGCGAAAAAAAATTCACAGCTCGTTTTTACTGTTGGAAATGATTTTTTTGTATTATTTTCTTCACAAGTGTGTTGAAAAAAGTCGTATGATACACGTGTGTATTGATGATTACCGTCCTCAGCTCTCTTAAGACCCTCACCTGACGGCTCGGGTCTCAATGGCGCCTCAGCGGTAATCACCAACATTACACACTTGTACCATAATGTACTATTACCCTATTTTCAACAAATTAATCCAAGAATTCATGTATTTAGGGAGACTTGACTTTTGACCCTGCAGACGTACGAATGTCTTTGGTACCTCTTGTTTTATCATTTTGCAACACCGACTTCCGAAACGAAAGTTATTTTTGTACTTTAAAGCCGCGTTTCCACTAGGCAACAATTGACGCGCAACATGTTGCACAACAAGTTGCCCAACATATTGAAAGACAGCGGGGAACTTTTGTTGAACAACGTGTCTGTCTACGCATCTACTACTTTAAACAAATAACAAGCCGCGCGTCACATGTTGCGCGCCAGTTGGCAACGTCGAGCGCTGTTCTGCTGCGTTGCCGTACGTGTTGAGCGACACGTGTCGCGCGCCAAATGTTGCCTAGTGGAAACGTGGCTTTATTTTTTAGTGTTTGGCTTTGGATGTTAGTTTTTTTTTGTGATATTTTTATTATTTTTAAGTTTATCTTAAAAAGTCGATACAGTTTCATGCACCGAATCGAATCTCCACGGGATTAAAACGACCAAAATGTAGCGGTGTATCGCACCATAATTGTACCAAGTTCGGCTTCTGTTACATATCTACTCTTGCGGCATGTTCGGTCGTTATGAACACATGGGGAATGTAACTGTGTAAATTTATACGATATTCGCGACTAGAAAATTGCAAGTTCGCATTGGGGTTTTCCAGTTTATTAAGTCAGGTCACTTGGTAGAGTGCTTTTCTTTGTATGAGTAATGCGTCAATATTTTATACGTTATATGAAAAGGGCCTATCTCGAAGATTGAATGGAATGGATTGGTTGGTAAATAAATGTCTAATAAGTAAATGGTATGTCAAAATATCAGGACTCAATTTATCTGTTTGTATTTGTTTTTATTTTTCATGGAAGACTTCTTCAAGAATTAGCGTGATGAAGCACAACGCCCGGAGAAATGAAAGGAATGGGGAGAGAGGCCTTTGCCAAGGAGATTTAAAAAAATCTCTTTATTTACAGTAGGTAATTAAGAGATTTGTAATAAACTAACTTACTTCTAATTCTAGAACACTTATAAAGGTTGAATTATGTGGGAGGAACTCGTGGCTAAATAATAACAGCCGCACTGGTCGATCATCAAGGTTAAGCAACGCTTGACGAGGTCGGTCCGTGGATGGGTGACCATTTCAACATACAGATATTTCTCCGTGCCTCATAAAGCACGTTAGGCCGTTGGTCCCGGCTGTCATCTGAAACTCTTTGACAGTCGTTACGGGTAGTCAGAAGCTTAAGATCTGATGCCAGTCTTGCCAAGGGGTACCGTATTACCCAGTAACTGGGTTGTGGAGGTCAGATAGGCAGTCGCTCCATATAAAACACTGGTACTCAGCTGAATCCGGTAGGACTGGAAGCCGACCCCAATATAGTTAGGCTTAGGCTAGGCAGATTAATTGATAAAGGTTGAGTTATGCTAGACGGTAGCGAGTACAAGACGAGCTCCGTGTGAGGCAAGAACGAGGCACGGATTCAAAACGAACATTTGATATGATGCGGTCCATGCTATACCGTGCGGAATCCGCGTTCCAGACGTGGCTCGGACATGCCCCGACGACGCACAGTTCTGGCCCGCACCCTTCTCTACTCATTGTATAAACACATAGCACGTACTGGGCTTGGAAAACTCGGACACGGCTCGCACCCGCTACGGTCTAGCATTATTCGACATCCTTTAATTGTCTTACCCAACAAAAGCTTCAACCAAATAGAAGTTAAAGTAACACACACTCAAGTATAAATCGATAATTTTGTATCAGCGTTAATATTGCTTTTGATCTTAAAACATAAAAGGCTTCGAAACACAATGAACTTTTAACTTATTTGGCACCATTTGTTAGGAAGAACAGTTAATTTTCAAAACAAAACGTTGAAACAATAGTCAAGTTAACTACCTTGTTTTATATGCCTAATTTAATTTATAGCTAGAACTAGGAAAATTGCTTTCAATAATGACCGTAGATAATTAAAACGTAGAAACTTTTATCCAGCTAATAATATAACTGTCTCGTTGATTTCTCATTGGTAAGTGCGACTCTTGAGCGAGAGGTCCCGATTCGATACCCAGGTCAGGCAAAATTGATCTTGCACTAAGTCCGCCATTGTGTTAGTTTAAATAAATATAGATTAGATTTTTTCCCATAAGTCGTTTTACAGTAGCAGCCCGAAGTATGGAATTTGGTGGTGTGACACTTTTCTTGTGTTTAAGATGTGACTCCACGCGAGACACAATCACAGAACAGAGTGTTTTGTCTGTTCTGTGGATACAATGGCTTTTCTATTGTTTCGCTAATTACGGGCACAAGACCGGTTAACTTTTTCGCTGCAATAATTATTGATACAATTAGAAAGCCATTGCACCTCGCGCGTGGTGAATCCTTGGCAGCCAATGTGTTAAGCCGTTGGTCTTAGGCCTGATCTCTGAGTGTCAGTTAGGGATATTTAGTCCGTTAGTTAGATAAACTAAAATTATTAGATACTTTTTTTTATTTTGCCACGTAAACAAAAATACGACGATACAGTGCGTTAAAATATCGTGTGACGTCACGGTGTGCTACACTTTTATACCGAAAAAGTGATGTCACAAGCCCCCACTCCTGAACTTTGAGGTGCTTTATCTATGTCAATTATTTTTATTTAATAAAGCAAGAATTACGAGTCGAGTATTATTTGATAATCTCACAGACGGACTAAATAGAATTATCATTTTTCTTCCCAGGAGACATCCCTATTGTGATAAAATCAAACTTCTTATCGTACTGTACTCAGGATTAGTATTTCCATTTGAGTTCAAAACTACTTCTAGCAATCCCGAAATATACACGTAGAGACCTTAAAGTAAAACAACTATGAACCGTTTAAATTGCACTCAGTACCACGGTTAACTATAAACACGAATTTATTTCTAGCTTAATACCGAAACCCAATGCGGCCAGAGCTAATTAACTCTAAAAACCTGTTAATATACTAAACCACAACGCTTAAACTGTTATAAACTTACCTGGGTATTGGAAATCTGGATATATTCTAACACTTTTAAGCTTTCCACTTTCAGAGATTTAAACTGTCTTAGATTTTCACTACTAAAAGTTTTACTATATTCTTCTAAATAAATTAACTGGTAATCTGATTTAGTCGATTAACTTTGTATCGATACATTGATGTATTTGTATCTGTCTGTGTTTTTAGTAAACTGAAAAAATGTTTTCACTAAACGTGTCTTCTCACTTGCCAAATAAGGCGGTCTGATTAAATATTTTACTCTGTTCAGAAATCTATTTTATTATTTAACTCAAACATGGGAATGTAATGGTTTTTCGAGAACTCCTAAGTCAAAGTCAAATATATTTATTTCAACTAGGCCACTAAGTGGTACTTTTTAAACGTCAACAATTAAAATTTACAAGTAATAAAAATTGTTTCCACCGTCCATTCTTAAAAGTAGCTTTTTTATCTAATATAGGCTCGCGCTTGACCACTATCTCATCTGATAGTAAGCGATGATGTGGTCCACAGTGGAGCACGCTTGCCTAGAAGTAACCTATTCACTCTTGACTTAAAGACCCCTAGATTGTAGCTATCGGGAAACACAGACTCCGGCAGGGAATGAAGGACGGACAAGCAACTCCATACTTACTCTTTTAAAAACTAAGTGTTTTACAATATTTACATAAGTACATACATTAATAAATTCATATAATATGTGAGGACGATGCTCCCAGAATAGAACTACACACTATACTACGTACAGGTTTAAAGTATTAAGAGTACTCACGCATTTACTGTGCAGTTATATAATAGGTACTAGAAAAACATTAACATCCGAAACAGTTAATTTATGACCCATCCCAACTGACGGCGCCCGTTCACGAACATGACGCATGAATCGGCACCATCCAGCTCAACAATTATGAAGGGAATCGAATGATCCAACAAACTTGCCACTATCAGAGATATTTGAGAGAGCATGATACACTCAACTGCCAGGGCACACAAGTCAACGAACGACACAAACCTAAACATGCTATTCCTAAAATTTAAGTAACTTAGAACTCTCTCGAAACTTCTGAGAGATTTCCGTATAGCTAATCAGAAAGCTCATATGATAAACATGCACTCAAACACGCAAATATCATTATAATATGCGAGAGATAGCAGGATAACGTGCTTATCACAGAGATTGGTTCTCTAAATAGCGCAACTCCTCCGAGAGAAAGCGAATTAGGGCAAGAGTTTATTAACCAGAAAGATATGGTGGCTTCTGGCCATCGGTTCATTTATCAAGAGGTACTCACGTGATAACTGCCGAGCTATATACCACAGATAATGGGAAACAGTAGCGTGACAGTGAAAAATCTAACCGTTTTAATGCTCTCAGATACGTGGCACTTGATTAAATATTGTCTTGCTAAGCGAAACCTTTTTGTGGCAGATTTTAAATGACTTAAAAGGTTCTACGAAATCCATGACGCTAAATTTGTTGACGTAATATAACCATCATTTATCTCAATTATTCATTTCAATTCAATCAATCTGCCTAGGTTTTTTACCCAACTGCCAAAGAAGGGTAATGTGTTTATCAGTCTATGTATGTATGTTTGTTCCTATGTGGCTTTCTAGAGACCAAAAGCGTTGGCCGATTTTGATGATTATTACGTCAATCGATTCGTTTTAACCTTGGGAGTGTCACTGGCTACATTAAAACTGAAAATAGAAAAATGGCGGCTTTTAGGCGCCATATTGTGGGGGCCAAATTTTTTGACAAAAAATCTGGTTATGGTCAGCTAGCTAGCGAATATATGTATCCTGCGACTGCACAGCATGATTTTCTTCTTGTTTACGTATTTTTAGTTCGGTTCTTAAAAAGTCGGGTTATTTGATTTTACTTTTTTGCCTCAATTCTGTTGGGGTCGGCTTCCAGTCCAACCAGATGTAACTGAGTATCAATATTTTACATGAAGCGACAGCTTATCTATTCCTCCACCACGAAATCCCTTGGCAAAACTGGTCTCAGATTATCTGGCTGCTGACTACCCGTAACCACTGTCAAAAATCGATAAATGAGAGCAGGTATCAACATTTCGACGAGCTTACCATTGTTCGAAGGAATCTCCATACGTAACGATGGTACTCCATCCACAGAACGACTCCGCCAAGCATTGCCTAACCTTGAAGATCGACCTCCCATGCGGCTGCTATAACTTGGCCACGAGCTCCTTATCCTATCCCTATTCATTTCAATTTATCAGAATAAATAAAACCAGACGGCCAAAGAATTCACCAAAACACCCGTGTTGATACCCTAAAAACACAGACACAAATCCTCGGCATTGGTTACAGCTAAAGTACTACCGAATATACTGTTCTTGAATACTTTATCAGCGACACACGTCGTACGCCAGAGAACATACGAACCGAATCGGCTGTGCCTACCAAGTTCCGCTACTGTTTGCACTTTACTGTGTACCTACGCTGAAATACGGCCGTGTAAGCCAGTGCTGTGTACTAAACTCGGATATATCCGCTAGGCTTTATATCTAAGGATTATGCTTAGACTGGGACGGATACCTAATACTATGGTGAATAAATTCATGAAAATTATGGGTGCCTCTGGTAGCTAGACGGAAAATGCGCCCAAAGTTATAAGTAAAACTAGCTAGCTAGTATCTAGGTTAAATACAAGTAAAGCTACCACATATCAACTTATTTTATCTGGTGTATCGTTTACCGAAGAAATTTATATCTTTCATTTTTGTGCTTCAGAAAGGGCTATGTTTGTAACTTATTATTTGATTTAAAATTGCACCAAGTGCAACTCCATGTCGTGTCCAGGATACCTCTCTCCATTCTGGGTTGCCTGGAAGATATCGCAGAACGCGTTAAGGCCGGCTATTGTATGTTTGTTTTTAGGGTTCCGTAACCAAAGGGTAAAAACGGGACCCTATTACTAAGACTCCACGTCTCGTCTGTATGTCTGTCTGTTCGTCTGTCTGTCCGTCTGTCACCAGGCTGTATCTCATGAACCGTGAATGATAGACAGTTGAAATTTTCACATATTATGTATTTCTGTTACAATCAAGTATATAATATAAATAATAAAGGAATTAGTCCAGATTTTTCAGTCAATAAGATAATTTCACTACCAAATATCGGATAGGAAAACAATATGCATAATGCATTTGAAGAAATTTACGAGAGAAGAAAAAAAACTCGAGGCACAATATGCATTTTTACCGAAATAATAAATGGAAAAATATTGTGTCGTGAAAATGCATACATGAGGCATTTCCATTCGTTTCCTCTTTCAATCTTATCGGTATTCCAATATTTTAACACAATGACAACTGTCGATTCCTTTGAGAGCTGAAAAACGTGCTATAATGAAGATTACGATATGATAAACTGCCTGCATTGAGATATAGTATCACTTCCTAGGTTTGGTGATGTTTTTATAGGAATATATTTTTGTATATTTGTTATTTTCATACAATCATATTTATTTCAAACTATGTGTTGGATGAGTTAGAAAACAATACAAAAACCAACGCTGTGGCTCTGTCTCGCATGCGACTCCCAGCATTATGCTGAGCGATGGCCGTTTTACATACTTTCCTTATAATTTGTACTTAAGATTTTTTGTTATTTTTTATGATATGCGTCAATGTCTGGCGCAAATAATATGTTCTTTCATCATCATCATCATCATATCAGCTGAAAGACGTCCACTGCTGGACATAGGCTTCCCCCAGGCGTCGACACATTGACAGATCTCGTGCGTCTCGTATCCAGTGGATCCCCGCTACCTTCACCAGTTCATTGGTCCACCTGGTTGGAGGCCTTCCAAAGAAACGTCTTTCGTTTCGCGATCTCCACTCCAGAACTCTTCTACCCCATCGGCCAACAGTTCTGCGATGCAATATGCCCTGCCCACTGCCAATTAAGTTTGGCAATGAATCAAAACTTCTATATTTCATTCTTATTAAGCAAAACAAATTACAGAACTACTTTTTTTTAAATATTCCATAAAACAAATGACAACTGCTCAACAAGAAATCCACAATATCAAATCCCTTGTTAGTTGAAATGAATATTCTAATAAAGCCCGTGTTAGCAGCTATTTTGAAACGAAGATATTACCTACCTATGTAGATACAATTTGACCGGGGACTCAACCCTCGAATAATGTATGCGGTATTCCGTAATCGGAGCCATCTTGTCATTACCTAGAGAGCGTTGGTTTATTTAAACGGACTGCTGCGGCGGGAGAGAGTTAAGGCTAAGAGATTTGTGTATTCTGTTCAAGGACTTGATAACTGGTACAAGTAACATATTTATTTTATAGCCTGGAAAGCAAAATTACTTGTAAAAATAGCCGATCAAGTGCGAGTTGAACTCGCGCGCCGAAGGTTCCGTACCTACCCATCTTAATCGGCGTCAATTATGTATGTATGGGGGGGGACACGCTTTAATTTTAAACTTTTTATATTTTGGAATTTTTCCTTGATTTGTGCTGTAAGACCTTACTTGTTGCCAAATTTCTTAATTCTAGGTCAACAGGAACTACCATAATTATAGTTTTTCGACCCAAAACCTATAGGATACTTCCGGTTGACCTAGAATTGTCAATTTTAGTTAAAAGCAAGGTCTTACAGCACAAGTAAAGGGAAATTGCGAGAAAAAAAATAATTATAATTAAAAAAATATACACCTAATAGAGACTGTATACCTCAGTATCTGGTATAAATTTCAACTTGCTAGGTCCTGGGTGGACCTGTTCCTGAGAAGATCGGTGGTGACACACGGACAGACAGACGGACAAGAGAGTGATCTTATAAGGGTTCCTTTTTTTACCTTTTGAGGAACGCAACCCTAAAAAGTAATCGAACTAAAGAGGTCTTTGCGGAAGAGCTTGCTTGGAGGTTCCGACTACCACCGCACCTACCTATTTCTGTCACAGAGCAGCATTGCACAATTCACATAAGGCATTCACAATTGTCTCTGTGATGAAAACGGGCCTGTGATCCCACCAAAAATGTCCATAGGCAGGTCGGTGGCAACTAGTGGTGGGCGTTGCGACGACGAACCGTTTCTAAAGACCGTTTTTTTTCTGCGACGGTGCAACCGTTTTACGTCCTGGGATAAAGCAGTCTTCGTTGCACAAACCTGTCTTCGAATAACTTCGTGCGATTTTTTATTTTACGTCTCAGAAAATACAGTCGAGATTCGAAAGCGTACTGATTCAACTACGACACACGCCGGTCGTCGCAGACGTCGCGTCATCCTTTATCGTTCCACGTTCGTTCAAAAATAGTTCTTGCGACGGTGAAACAGTTTTTAAGTCCGTCTTCGTTGCACAAACCAGTCTTCGAATAAATTGGTGCGATTTTGTATTTTACGGCTAAGAAAATACAGTCGAAAGTGAATTGATTCATCTACACACAAACGTTATCGACTCGTCGCGAATGTCGCGTATCGTTCCACGTTCGTTCTGTCCTCCAAGTTTCGTTGTCCAAGACGTCTTCAAACCACTTGCGACGAAGACCGTTTTCTGCAACCGTTTTCGTCGTCGGGAAAACGGGCGTTTCATCCGTCAAAAATACGACAACGACCCACCACTACTAGCAACTTATCATCCAAGTGCCTGCCACTATGTTGCCAGACGATACACCCTTTATTCATCAACTGCGGTTAAGCTATGTTCACATTTAATAATTTACCTGTCTTTACTAGGCCGAATTCCTAAACCTTAGGAGCATTCAATATTCCAAATTCCCAGGGGAATAATCCTCCAAAATGTTAATACCAATTTCGTTCGTAACAGGTTTACAATTCGATCCAATCTCCTCAATTATATTATCTATTGCTTTACTACTGTTCACGAACCAAAACAAAATAAACTTTCACAGTCAAAATCTGTAATTACGATCTATTTATCCAGCTTGACGTTGTTAGAATCGAATTGGATATAATTGCAGCAATTTATTGAATAAGGTGCCCCATGGCGTTTCACAAAAAAAAACTTTTATCGATTGAACAAATTAAAGACCATAAAATAATTAATGTTTTATCAGTTACTAGCACTCCGCCCGCGACTTCGTTCGCGTGTTTTCGTATTTTACTCTACAGATGGCTTTCTTATGTGCAGTTATTGAAGGCGACCAAAATAGCTATCGTTAAATCAATAAAAAAATGGGTTATCGTAGATATCTAGGGTTTATTGGTTTGGGTGGTGGGTATTCGTTATTTAATTTAAATAATAAAAAGTTAGGTTACCGCCACAAAGTTAAATCCTCCCCTAAAAACTTAATAACCCCTTTTGCCCCGTCCTGTCTAGTTTTTAACAACCCAAAATTTTATTCACTCTTTTCTTCTCTTTATTTTTCGTTTATGTTAGTCAGATTGCGCGGTGAGATTACGCAAAAAAATTTAACATCCCGTAACCCTATTTGGAAGTAAGTTTAAAAAAAAATATTATGTAAATTTTAATTATTTACATTATGCCCAAGGAATATGTATTAGCTTGCATAACATGAAATGGAGTCCTTAAGAAGTCCTTTCAGAAATTGTAAACCTTATTGCTGTTGGTTGTGCAGTTCGTCCTAGCCTCATTATCAGCCTTTTAATGTTCCCACTGCTGGGACACAGGCATCTCTTGAGAGGGAATAAACGTCCTAGCCTAAGTAATTGTAAACTGCCTAGGTACGTTTGCCTTTATATTTGAAAATTGGACACAATTGATGTTTCATAACATGAATTGAAGTGTTTAAGAAGCCCTTTAAGAACGTATAAACCACATCGCTGTTGGTTACTTGGACCGTTTTGTCTCATCCACCTTTGAGACAGCATGACAAACTTTGTGCAGTCAGGCAATGTGTTTTTTATAGAATAGAATATATAATATAAAACCAATTAAACGCAACTTTATTGTACTTTTATCAAATTAGTTGTTGATAATTGGTTGTTATAATATTTCTTTATAAACAACATTTCTGGTCGTTCTAGAGGAATCTGCTAAAATAACCAGGCTAGAAGGTGAGCTAACACGTGAGCATGCGACGTAGAACTGGCCATGGGAGAAACAGGGCTGTCGCAGGTCGACGCCAGCAAATTTAAGGGTTTGGCCCTGTGACTTATTAATGGTCATCGCAAAGCAAACCTTTAAAGGGAACTGAATTCTTCTAAATTCGAAAGGTAGATCATTGGGGATTAGCGGGATACGCGGTATAAATACTGATTCTCCCTGGGCAGACCCGGTTATAACAGTGGCCTCAACAATATAGCGGTGCAATGCCTTTACTTGCAGCCTAGTACCGTTACACAATTTCGGAGGTTTTAAGTTTCTAAGTAAGATCACGGGTGTGCCTACACGCAGCGTTAGTTTATGGTATGGAAGGCCAGCTGGATTGATTGTGTTTAGAAACTCAACTGGATAATGGACTGCTTCGTCTACATTTATTACAGTATCTATGGAATTGTACACCATTTCTTCAGCTTCAAATGATTTCAGCAAAATATCATTTATTATTTTTGCTTGGTCATTTTTAGGGGTCAATATAGCTCTTTCACTTAGCCATTCTAATGGTTTTTCATTTATTTGAGCTACACCTGGATAAATTCTTTCAATTAGTTACTCTACCGTAGTAATTACAGTGCATAATTTTTTTGGTATGCCTATAAACCCATCTACATCTGGATACATGCCGTTCCCTAGTTGGAGTAGGAGGTCTGAAAATTCGCCTGCAGAAACGTCCCCTTTCAGATGTACCCTCATATTTTTAGATAATTTTAGTATTTTAGTACAGGGCCATAAGTTGGATCTCTTTAGACATGCCTTTATTTCATCCGCTCGTGTTCCTTTTGGTACTATCGGTAGAGTTTGGCGAAAGTCTCCTGCTAGTAAAACTGTCATACCACCCATTAGGGTATCGTTGTTTCTAATGTCTTTCAGAGTTCTGTTTAACGCTTCAATAGCGCTTTTGTGCGCCATAGTGCTTTCATCCCAGACTATTATTTTTGTTTTGCGTAATAATTCGGCAAGACTACTTTGCTTCGAAATGTTGCACATTGGCGTCTCTACATTACACAAATTAAGGGGCAATTTCAAAGCAGAGTGTGCAGTTCGACCTCCTTCTAATAACGTCGCAGCGATTCCAGAAGACGCGACAGCAAAGGCAATACCGCGAGTACTTCTAATTTTTGCCAAAATTAAATTGATAAGGTAAGTTTTACCAGTCCCACCTGGGGCATCCAAAAAGAAAATTTTTCCCTCGTTTGAATTTATACTCGAAATTATTTCATAGTAAACTAACTTTTGTTCATCTGTTAGTGAATTCTCATTGTCATATACGAATCTTTCTAAGGCACTCACATCGTAGTTCATTTCACTGATATATGCTCCTAATTCATTTCCTAACACTTCTGACCTACTCGGTTTTGGTAAACCATATGTTTCTAATCCACATCCACCAAGTGCTAGACATGCTCTTTCTATTTCCAGTAGACAACTATTCAAAATCTCATCCATAAAATTGTCTATAGCACTCTTTACCTGCCTCTCCATCTGCCATTTAAAATCATCCGAAAGTTGTTCTTTGAACTCATCCCACAGACTGAATGGATCTGCTAATTGACAAAAAACTAACATTACAGTGAAAAGCTCTCTCATCATGAACGGAGATTGACACAAGGCTGCCTCTTCTAATGTTGTACGCCAATTTTGATCATCTTCAAGTAACCCTAAAGCCTTGCAAGCTGATTTGAAAGTCGGATGTACCACACCGTTGACTGTTTTTAATGCTTCAAATGAAAATGGGCCTCGGACTGCATGTAAAAGCAAACGAAGGTGATAGCACTCTGTATTATTTGGATGTACGGTGTATACTCTGCCTAAAGCACTGTCCTTTTTAATACCGGGCCATCCATCTACATCTACTCCTCTTTTCCTCCTTTCGAAGCGATTGTTGCTCCAAACATAGTATGCCGGTACTTCGCAATACAGGAGGGATTTTGCGAAATCATCTACTTGACATAGCTCGAAAAAAGACGTGAGCGTCGTTTTTGGTGGACAGGACACTTTATCTGCTAAGTTTTCTGGATTGAAAAACACTCTCTGACCGTTTTCTAAATGCACAGCGAGATGAAACACTGTAGGAAAATGCTCATGAATAGGAAACCCGAAAATTCGCCATACTGCCTCTGAACTACTTATGTACCTTCCGCTTTCATACATTTTCACTTCATCTTTTGAACTCTCTATTGAAACAGTAGCTTGGTCGGACCCTTTATTCACATATTTGCAAACATATTGAATTGACTTTACCGAGTTACAGTATTCCACATTAATGTGGGCGTTAAATGTTCTTAAAAGTACTGGATTAAAAGGAACTACCCAACGGTTATCAAGCTCTACTCCATTTATATTTACTGTATAACCACCTTTATCTGAAGGACGTCTTCTGTAACTTGGATAGCCATCATCGCCGGTCTGCGTTTCTGAGAGTAAAGTTCGAGGAAACTGTTTGGTACACAGCTTGTCTTTCATGCAAGGTGAGTTGTAGTTGAAATTTCCACAGGGGCCATGTATCATATTAGATTTGACAATCTCATAAAGTTTTGGATCAAGATTAGGGTCTGGAATTTCTGCACAAATTATATTGTCAACAATCTCAGAAGAAATGTGATTTATTAGCCATACCAGAATATGAATATGTGGAAGACCACGTTTTTGGTATTCTACTGTATACATGTAGCATCGAACTTCCCCGAATATTTTTCCCTTTGTTATCAGGTCCATAATTTTTTTTACTTTGATGCGAAATACCCTTGCGATGATACCGTGGCGATCGTGAGCTTTTTGGCCTGGAAACAATTTTTCTGTAATTTCTTTCCACCGGGGGTTGCACGTGAAAGTGACGAATAAGTCTGGGCGACCATAGTGACGAACGTATGTCATGGCGTCTTGTGTTCGCTCGTGCATGTATCTAGGCCCACCGGTGAAGGAAGACGGTAGTACCACCATTTGACCCAACTGATGAGCGTCTACATCTTGCCTGCCGATTGCGTCCTTAAGGTGAATATAACTGTCTGAGCGTAACTTGGCCTGATTATTTCTTATGAAATTCAGTCTCTCCGTCTCTATTTTAGCGTACTGGTCGACCAAATATTGGCAGAAAAGAGCTCTAAAGTAAAGAAGATAATTTTTCTCCTTGTCCCTGATCATGATGGAAAATGAATAAAAATTTGATGCGGACACCGTCTTCTTCAGGGGTAATTTACTTGCCGGGTCTCGCTGTGGAATGGCAATGGAGTAACCGTCTTCTCCGTGACTGAACATTAGAGGATACTGCAAAGCATCGTATGAGCGATGTATTTCACTAATTCTTTGCAAATTACTACTGCGGCTTTCTAATATAATATCCCGACGCTCAAACTGTTGGTCTAATAACACCAAAGCAACTTCATTTGTCGCAGGATTATTATAACGTCCCCTGTGAGTGCCTGGTGGTTTTTTTTCGGCATGTATAACTACCTTAAAAGTATTGCAGGAAGATGGAATTCTGTCAATGGTACTCTTCAGGTCCCTGATATAAGGATTGACTTCGTGTAACATATTTTGTAATTGCTTTATTAAATTTGGTTTTAATACCGGGAAATTAGAACATCTTAAATTTGCTTCCCTTTCATCTTCCCCCACGAAATAAATTTGTAAAAACTGAGCTCTTTGACCGGCTTCTGGCAATAAACTGCCAATTAAATGGTAAACCTGTCCCTGCACCTTGAAGGTCGGCATGAATCCATCAGCTCCACCAACTTGTTTGCCACCAAATGACGTCATTTGGAAACAATTGTTGTATTTACGGATATTCGTCATAAAATGCTTGTGATCAGGATGGATATCCATTAGCAAACTAAAAAGTGGTTCTGAAGGTTTACACAATGGCTCAAGCTGTACTTTTCCATTATTACAACACATTGCAGAGGTTTCGTCCTTCCATTTAAGCGCATTACACCATTCACACTTGTGATTCATATTGCCAATAGTCACAAAAGAATCACATTCATAATTTATTTCAAAATTGTATGACATTCCTGAGAGGTACTTAGCCGACCATAGGCGTGATGTTGCACGCTTATTGTATAGAGATTGAGCAGTTCTGTGTGCTTCTGGATGCATCATTTGGTATTTAGCGACGAATTGTTTGTGAGGATCAGGATGCATCTTTTGATATTCTGCGACGGCTTGTTTGTGGGCATCAGGATGTGTCTTTTGATATTTTGCGACGGCTTGTTTGTGGGCATCAGGATGTGTCTTTTGATATTTTGCGACGGCTTGTTTGTGGGCATCAGGATGTGTCTTTTGATATTTTGCGACGGCTTGTTTGTGGGCATCAGGATGTGTCTTTTGATACTTTGCGACGGCTTGTTTGTGGGCATCAGGATGAGTCTTTTGATACTTAGCGACTGCTTTTTTGTGTTCTTCTGTGCTAGGATTATTATCTGAATATATTTTCCGAGCCTTCCTAACTTGATTCTTTCTTGTTTTGTCTGTGTATCTAGCTCTACGTTTCTTTCCTTTATTTTGTGATAACGTACACTTTGTTGTAGCATCTGATTCAGAAGAATACGTAACAGCATGGTTAGATATTTCAATGCTTTCGTTTCTTTTTGCTGTAATACAATTCAAAGGTACTGTAGAAATTATATTTACAACAGGATTTAGTTCTACAAGAGACAGATAAGCATCAAAATGGCCACTTGATAGGTTCTGGGAAAAGCGAAGGCGTTTTATTAGACGACCGCGAGTGCCTGCATCCACATACAATTCGCCATTGCGATATACTTCAAAAAAGAAATTATATATCTTGCCTGCCGCAACTAATTCACATAACCCACCGTATGTTGCAGGTTGAATCATATCCTAATAGTACTCGTCTGCAGTATTGTAGTTGTCACCATTTCTATTGTGCGACATAACGGAAAATTCATCCCAATTATTAATAACGTAATTGACAATTTCTTGACGTACGTTGAAGGCATTACCTTGATTACCATACATCAAAAAAGAAAGAGATCGAAATAAGCAAGCACCATCTCCAACAATGGGTACTACAATTTGCTGTACCTGTTCCCCGTCAATATTTATAAGTTCTACATTCATTTTGATAAATTTACTACAAACGATACTACTTTATGTTTACTAAAATTAACGAAACGAAAGAAACAATCTTGAGATAAAGTCTACCACTAAAAACAGATTTTTTCTCAAGGTAAATTGAATTTTATGAAAAAACTACGAATAATAAAGGTATTTTTACTTTGACCGATAAACTCAAACGAAAACGGATTATTAGAAGTATTTCCGTTTCCCCTTGAATCGATCTAAAGCAATTGAAAATTGAATAACCAACCAAACTGAACGAATTTATCCAAACGACAATACAACAAAACGAACAAAATAAAGCATTAGCAAACCACCAAAAACCAACGATTCGACAAGAAGCGACTTGTGAACCAAGACAAATGAAATTTAATTAGCGGTTTCGGGGTCATGATTTGGGAAAAAATCTTAACACCGCGATGTAGAAATTGTTTCACACGGTACAGCGCCATCTAGCGAAATTTCAAGGAAAATAAACTGCTGGGTTTAGAAGCATGAAAGAACAAAGGCGACCTCCTAAACAAATTTTTGTTGACATTTTTTTAGCGTCTGCCTATGATAAATATGTTAAAATATTGAGTTTGAATTGTTGAACAGTTTTGTTAGATTTACAGGCAGTCTTGCATTAAAGATATTCCAGTTTAAAGTTCTAGAATCGACCGTGTAATTTATTAATACCTATTTGAAATGTATTCAAGCATATTATGAAACTATGAAACGGATCGTAGGTACTCGTTACAATTTAAACTCGTTTTACTAAACTAAAACTGAGTAAGGTTAGTTAAGTTTTTCGTGCAATTGGAAAATTATTTCATCGGTATTTATTACGGCCATATATGTATACGCTTAATAATTCCCTTAACAATTTTATCGCCATTGTTCTTGGCACAATTATTTCTTAAATGACAATGACATGACTTTCGTAAATAGCACTAAGAAAGGCACTAATGAAGGGTTAACATAAGTGTTGGAAGTTTATATTAAATTTCGTCCTTTTTTGGGTTCCGTACCTCAAAAGGAAAAAAAACCAACTCATAAAAAATCACTTTGTTGTCTGTCTGTACGTCTGTCACAGCCAAACTACTGGACCGATTGAATTTAAATTTGGTACACATATGACACATTTAATAAGTCGGTGACCCAAAGACGGACGTGTAACGTAAATAAAAGTATTTTAACTATTTGGGCGATTTTTGGGGGGACAACATAAAAAAAAAAATTACAATCAATATATCGTGTAATCAAATGAAAGGGCTTATTGTGAGAATCTCAATTATTATTTTAATGATATTAAGATAAATACTTTTGAAGATATAGAAAATAGGCGAAAATTTACCATTCCCTCCCTTAACTCTTTGATCTCCTATTTTATCCCCACAGGGGAAGTATTATTTCTGGAAATAAATAAACCCATTGTTTTATTTATTAACCAAGAGCGTAAATCTACAATATCGGATGTTTTACTTTCAAACCGAAGAAATTTCTTAAAAAAATTCAAACCCTATTTATTAATGCCCTTTGAGGGGTAGAATTTACATATACCAATAAATACATGAATTATTTTTATCAATCAAAAGCGTAAAGCTAAAATTTCACTCGTCCATCTTACAAACTGTAGGAATTTCATCAAACTTTCAACCCCCTTTTTATTTCTAAGGGGTAGAATTTCCGAAAGTGATTAAACTCATTCTTTCATTCTTTTCTATTAACCAAGAGCGAAATTCAGATGTTTTACCTTACAAATCGGAAAAACTTCATAATGAAGATTCAATCCCTATTTTATCCCCCAAGGTCGTGATATTTCCAAAAACTAATAAATACGCGATATTTTTATCAACAATGGGCAAAGATTAACATCTTTAATTTCCCGTGTCCAACTTACAATCAGTAGAAATTTCTTACAAACTTTTAACCCCATTTTACTTTAGGGGTGGAATTGCCGAAGGTGATTAAACATATTCTTTCATTCTTTTCTATTAACTAAAAGCGTAAACCTAAATTTTCAGATGTTTCACCTTACAAATCGAAAAAACTTCATAATGAAGTTTCAACCCCTATTTCATCCCCTTAGGGCGAGAATTTCTAAAACGTAATAAATACAAAAAATATTTTTATCAACCAAGAGCGTTAATCTAAAATTCCATGTTTCCAATTTATAAAGTGTAAAAATTTCATATATACTTTCAACCCCCTTTTTACCCCTTAGGGGTAGAATTTCCAAAAACCAATAGATACATTAATTACTTATATCAACCAAGAGCGTAAATCTAAAATTTCACGTGTCCAACTTACAAACTGTAGAAATTACATACAAATTTTCAACCCTCTTTTTACCCCATTAGGGGTGGAAATTTCAAAAACCAATGAATACATTAATTCTTTTTATCAACTAAGAACGTAAATGTAAAATTTCAGGAATCCAATTTACAAACTGTAAAAATTATATACAAACTTTCTTTCAACCCCCTTTTTGCCCCCTTATGGGTCGAATTTCCAAAATCTAATAAATACATTACTTCTTTTATCAATCAAGGGCGTAAATCTATAATTTAACGTGTCCGTCTTACAAACTGTAAAAATTACATACAAACTTTCAACCCTCTTTTTACCCCATTAGGGGTGGAAATTTCAAAAACCAATAAACACATTCATTATTTTTATCAACCAAGAGCGTAAATCTAAAATTTCACGTGTCCAACTTACAAACTGTAGAAATTACATACAAATTTTCAACCCTCTTTTTACCCCATTAGGGGTGGAAATTTTAAAAACCAATGAATACATTAATTCTTTTTATCAACTAAGAACGTAAATGTAAAATTTCAGGAATCCAATTTACAAACTGTAAAAATTTTATACAAACTTTCTTTCAACCCCCTTTTTGCCCCCTTATGGGTCGAATTTAACGTGTCCGTCTTACAAACTGTAAAAATTACATACAAACTTTCAACCCTCTTTTTACCCCATTAGGGGTGGAAATTTCAAAAACCAATAAACACATTCATTATTTTTATCTACCAAGACCGTAATGTAAAATTTCATGTGTCCAATTTGCAAACTGTAAAAACTTCATACAAATTTTCAACCCCCTTTTTACCCACTTAGGGGTCGAATATCCAAAAACTAATAAATACATTAATTCTTTTTATCAACCAAGAGCGTAAATCTAAAATTTCACGTGCCCAACTTAAAAACTGTAGAAATTACATACAAACTTTCAACCCCCTTTTTACCCCCTTTGGGGTAGAATTTCCAAAAATCCTTTCTTAGTGCTCACTTACGCGATATGAGGAATCTTTCTGCCAAATTTCATTCTTCTAGGCCTAGCGGTTTAGGCTGTGCGTTGATCGATCAGTCAATCAGTCAGTCAGTCAGTCAGTCAGTCAGTTTCTTCTTTTATATATATATATATATATATATATAGATTAGGTCTATTATGTTGACATTAATAGATATTGCCCGGTAAGTGAAATATTTCAAAAGATATGGAAGGTATTATTGGCTGATACGGGTGATAAGTGAAAAAAATAGAGAACTTTATCAGAAATTAATTAATCGCCCAACGAGGAGAAGTAGTGACCCAGTGGTAACGGCCCCGACTTTCGTGTCGTAGGTTGTGGAATCAAACCCAGGCAGGCACATTACTTTGTGTAGATTATTTCATCACCACTGCTCTAAAAACGGTGAAGGAAAACATCGTGAGGAAACCGGCATGTCCGGCAAAAAATCGAAGGCATGTGACATCCACCAACCTGCACTGGGCCCGCGTGGTGGATTATGGCCCACTGCCTCTATCAGAGGCTTGAGAAGGCCTGTGTCTCGGTAGTGGACGTTAAAAAAAGGCCGATAATTAATCAATCGCAGTTTGACTTGACTCCTACAAATTGAGTTGGATTTTTCAGCAAGATTTCCTATACTCGGAATTTTAATTCGATTCCAGATTTGACAATTTCAGTGTTGCAACGTTATGACAAGTACTAAATAGTGACGTTGCAAAATTATTCGATATGGAAATGGAATATTTCCGGATCGATTCTTCTCGTTTATAATTTTACTCTCGTAAACTAAGTATATCAGGAAATTAAATATTTCTGAACCGATAATTTAGTTTTGACGATTAATTAACGATCTGAGACTTTTCTTTTATAATTGTGTGTGAAATAAATAAAAAAATGTGATCATGAAGGAACATGACAAATAAAACAGATAGATGTATTAGTCTTTAATAATTTAGTCTTTAATTGGCACACTGATGGCACACACACTGATTGTTTATCGATTTTTGTGTTCATCACTACACTATTATATGTGGTATCATTATTTCACAAAATGACAGTAGCTAATGTCAAATCTGGAATCGAATTAAAATTCTGAGTTTAGTTAGTCGTTTCAATGATAATGCAACCACAGACCGATGCGAAGCGAGTAGCTGGTAGTGAAAACGCTGTGACAACACATATTCATAGAAATAGTCCTACGAACAGCGCATTCATGGAAAATTTTCTATAAAAACATTTTTACATAAAATACAACCGACCGAATTCCAGAAATCGGTGTTCCTGTTTTCATGTCTTCGTTTTTTGACAACGACTTTTGAAATTGAAGTTATTTTTCACCTTGTAGTGTTTTTATTTGGAAGTCGGTTGTATTTTTTGTAAAATGTTTTTATTTTACTCTTTTTAGTTGTGGTACATAATGGATCAGTTCTATAGGCTAGGTACATATAATGCCAGAATAGATTAACTCAATAACATGAATATAAAAAAAAGGTGGAATGAGAGTATACCAGGATGAACTGTTCACACCAGCGTACCTATTTAGAATATAGCAGTGTGATGTTATGTTATGAAATGGTATAAACAATAAACAGACATGCGATTGCAGCTATCCCGAGTGATATGCTGTAATGTATTGAAGTGTGCTGATGTATATCTCTAAAGTTCTTAAATGGGACCACATGACAAGCACCAGCTTTCAAATAAAAAAAGAATCATCAAAAAGAAAAATCAGAAAAAGTTCTGAGGGAAAACAAAAAAAAACAAAAAAAAAACAAATTGAAAACCTCCTCCTTTTTGGGAAGTCGGTTAAAAAGGATCGTTGTCGCACTGTTACGTCGAGCCTGTCTATGGCAGCCCTAACACTAAAGTACATACAAAAACACACACATACAAGAGTAGATAATTAAGTACACAAAGATATCATATTCGTCCATTGTTTGTAGTGATTTATTACAATACTTTGCTCAGAGTTGAGTACTCGGCATCAAATGACACGAATGCTCAACTCAAACAGATTTCGTAATAAGGTATTAGAGTCCTGAAATAAGGTCAGGTTTGATATAAAGAGACTGAATTATTTACTGTTGTTCGGAGTATATTCTGTTTGTTAATAAGTTATTTAGTTTCGAAAGCTTTTATTTTGGACAAAGTCGTGTTTGACCGTTTCACTTCGTACCCTAATTACGTAACTACGTATCAAAGAACGCGCTCATGCTTTCATTTTATCAATTCAACTTTGCGTGATTTACGCTGAAATTAATACAAGAATGCGCGCTTGTGTGCTTTCTTATATTCATTGCTTTTTAAGTAATACAAGAAAGCACACATGCGCGCGTTCTTTGAAGTTACGCATGCTGATGTGAAAACAAAAAACCTGACTGCTAAAAAGCACCGATGGCAGCACCTCATAATATTTATTGTATAAATTATATCTAGTACTTGTTTTTCTCTTTTCAGTAAATACATTTTTTGCAGTCGGGTTTTTTGTTTTTATAATCATTTGTTTTATTTCAGACTTTTTAACCGACTTCAAAAAAAGGAGGAGGTTCTCAATTCGTCGGAATCTTTTTTTTTTTTTTTTTTTATTTATGTTCCCCGATTACTCAAAGACGCCTGGACCGATTTCAAAAATTCTTCTTTTGTTTGAAAGGGTATACTTCTTAGTTGGTCCCATAATCATCAGGTCAGGATCTGATGATGGAATCCTAGAGAAATCGAGGGAGCTCCTCAAATGTTATAGGTAAACATATAGCGATTTTGGTATTTTCATCAACAATGCAATCATTTGCACTCAGAAAGTATCATTTGGTGAAGTGGAACTGATGAAGAAGACCACAGGTGGCCACTGGAACTCCTAAATGCTAAATATGTCACGGGCATAAGATATCTCGATTAGTTAACCGACTATAATGAAGCAAATACTTAAGCAAATAAATAAATGTAACTGATGAAAATGGCACCATCGAACTGATCTGATGATGAAGCCGGAAGGTAGGCACTGGAACTCTTATATAAAACAATGTATCCTAGTCGTGTTTGGGCTTATTGGAATCGTCATGAGATGTACTTCGGCTATAAATGATAATCATGTTAATTGGAGGTACCTACCAAAACTAAAAAGAGAAAAATAAAAACTTTTTAACAAAAAATCAAACCGACTTCCAGAACAAAAAACTACAAAGCAAAAAATAAATTTCTTTTCCGAAGTCGTGGTCGAAAAACGGAAAACAATGGGTAGGTACAAAAGACACCGACTTCGGAAAAGAAATTAATTTTTTGCTTTGTAGTTTTTTGTTCTGGAAGTCGGTTTGATTTTTTGTTAAAAAGTTTTTATTAGTTTTAGTAATGAACGAGTTCTCCAAATAAGTTATGAGGTAAAAGATTATTTTTCTATCAAAGATACGCTTATCTTGAAATTTTGCCAAAATAGGAACATAAAAGTGTTATAATATATATATTTTTGGAATGGCCTATTTAGGAGCTTTCATTTGATACCCAGTTAGTGTTAGGATAATGAAATATAAATATTGTATCACCCCGTTTTTTTTAGGGAGGACGCCATTTTTATAAATTATATAGCCTATGTCACTCCCAAAATTAGACGTCCCTCATATGTCATAATCTGTCAAGCCGTTTAGGCTAAAGAGCGTGCTAGATAAATAGACATACATACTTATGTAACTACCTTATAACACTTTTAAAGAAAAGTGTGTGTAACTCTACTACACACTCATTTTACTCGAAGACAATCCTTGTTTTGCTTCTTTAGAGGGTGAACCACGGAGAAGTAAAGTAGGTACCAAGTCTTTTTGGACTCTTCTTGTCCATCAGTTGCTTCTTCTGCGTACTTGCTGTCGATTAGATGCTGGATCTGCCTGTTATACACCGTCTACAACTGAGGATCCTTGTCTATCTTCTTCTCAATGTTGAAGAGGCGGTTCTTGGCGGTTGGTACCTCTCCCTTGTCTTCTTGCAGGAGCTTGAACGAGTATCGTTCAATTTCTTCTGGAAGAGAGTAGCCCAAGACCTTGATGACCCCGTCCATGAGGACGATACGACGGATGCTACGACCCGCCTGCTCAGTGAGAGTAGCGTGTTAAAGTAAAGTGTATTAAAGTGAGTGTATAGTAACTCTACTACACACTCACTTGACTACACTTTACTTTAAAAGTGCTATAAGGTACTTTCATAATTATCTATACGTAGCTATGTCTAATTTACACACCACACATGTGGTAAGAATGTGTGTATTTTGACTGGAGTTGCTTAGTAATATTATTTTATATAAAAAAAATTTTTGCAAAAAAATATTACCGACTTCCAAATACAAAACTACAAAGTAAAAAATAACTTAATTTTTTGAAGTCGGTGTCTTTCGTAGGTACCATTTTTTTGCGTTATGGACACCGACTTCAAAAAATTAAGTTATTTTTTACTTTGTAGTTTTGTATTTGGAAGTCGGTAATATTTTTTTGCAAAAAGTTTTTTTATTTTTCACTTTTTAGTTGTAGGTACCTAATAGGCAAGTTAGTAAGGGAACTATTTCGCCAGAATAGATTTCATGAAACTTGAACATAACCGGTGAAATGAGAGGTCTGCTTACCCCTTAAGAGCGAACTGGCGTGATGTTATGTTATGAAATGTTATAAACAACAAACAGACATGCGATTGCAGCAATCCCGAGAGATTTGCCGTTATTTATTGAAGAGTTCTGTTGTATATCTCCAAAGCTCTTCATCAGATCTTCACCAAAAAAAAAACAAACTTGAAGTCGAACATAGAACCTCCTCCTTTTTGGTAAGTCGGTTAAAAATATAGCCTACATTTTACTTAGCTCAGCGTACGAATTTAACGTATCGTGAGAATATGAACAGACATAAATCACTCTCTCAAAACACATTGACCCGGAACACACATTCAACCATAGGCTTATACCTAGTGGGTATGTACGGTGTAACTGGTGATACGAGTATATAATATTATATGAGACATTAGATTCTTCCGTGGCTTTGGGTCTGTGGCCTATTCCATAGGAACCATGCATTTTTACCCGACTGCCGAAGGAGAGTAACGTTTTTATCAGAGATTGTATGAGATAATGTTTGTTCCTATGTGGCGTTCTAGAGACCAAAAGCGTAGACCGATTTTGATGATTCTTACGCCAATCGATTCGTCTTAACCTTGCGAGTGTCACTGCCCCACATTAAAGTTAGAAAATAGAAAAAGGCCAATTTTGGGTGCCATATTGTGGGGTTAAATTTTTTTTCTTCCAAATCCATCATGTGGCCTAACTAAATAAAAGGATTTAAGAGGTGATTTCAAAAATATGCAACTAATTCGACAAAAAAAACGTTAACTAAAAAGTTACAAATAAAAAAAGTTATTTCAGAAAATTAAAAAGCGAACTAAAAAGATGTAAATAAGAAGAAAATCATGCTGTGCAGTCGGAGGATACATCTGGTTTTGGCCAGCCAGCTCGCGAATGTGTATCATTCATCGCAAATATTTGTTTTTTTTTATTAACTTTTTTTATTTACATTAATTTATCGTTTTATGTATAATAGGTTTAGGCTTTAGTATATTTAAGTAATTTATAAATGCTCATCTACGAACTCGTTATTTAAAATGAAATATAAACTAATAAAAATACATTAAATTTCTACATATTATTGATTTCAAAATTGTAGAATTCTTTTTTTTTAAATGTAGTATATGTTTCACTAATCTCCTTCCAACAAAACCATAAAAATGAGAAATAATGATTGATAGCATGCATCTCCTCGTAAAGTGTTCATTAATATTTTTTTGTACTAACACAAATGGATAGACAATTTGATAACGAACATTTTGGTAGATTTATTTTTTTCGAAAGACCAATATTCGATTTTATAAAGAAGTTATTCTAAAATCTGGGCGTATTCACTACTGTAATTCATGCGCCACCAGTGCCGCTAGGCCAATAGGAATGCTCAAATCTCACGCTGATTTTTTGGTCAGGGTACGGCCTTAATAATAAAACATATTACCACCCATCAGGCCTAACTACATATCGATTTTACCGATAACACAAGAATTACTATTTTCCGTGGCAACAACCCTTAACTACTCAACCGTAAAACAACTGGATGTAAACATTTTGTAAAATAACTTCAAAGCCAATATGAAACAAATACAAACCCAAGCCACTCAAACAAAAATATACTAAAACTTCATTACTACAAAGTTAATTTTAAAATCACAATAACGATTTAAACGGTCACAAAACCGTTTCCTTTGCGATGAAAATGGTTTATGGTACCGTATTCAACAAAAATAGGATTTCATTGCCCAAAGCACATTAGTTGTAAAATATAAACTAACTGAAGATATTTAAGTCCTTACTGACATCGCTGGCAGAAGGTAGTCTATTAATACTTCTTTAACTATACCTATACTAATATTATAAAAAAGGAAAGATTTGTATTTTTGTATGTAACGAATAAACTTAAAAACTACTGAACCCCTTTCTAAAATTATTTCACCGTTGGGAAGCTACACTATCCCCGGATGATATTGGCTATTTTTTATCCCTGTATTCCCATGGAAACGGGAACAACTCGGGTGAAACCGCGAGGCGTCCGCTAGTAATAATAATAATATTATAAAGAGGAAAGATTTGTATTTTTGTATGTAACGAATAAACTTAAAAACTACTGGACCGCTTTCTAAAATTCTTTCACCGTTGGGAAGCTACACTATTCCTGGGTGATATAGGCAACTTTTTATCCCTGTATTCCCATGCAAACGGGAACTACGCGGGTGAAACCGCGAAGTGTCCGCTAGTAATAATAATAATATTATAAAGAGGAAAGATTTGTATTTTTGTATGTAACGAATAAACTTAAAAACTACTGGACCGCTTTCTAAAATTCTTTCACCGTTGGGAAGCTACACTATTCCTGGGTGATATAGGCAACTTTTTATCCCTGTATTCCCATGCAAACGGGAACTACGCGGGTGATACCGCGTGGCGTCCGCTAGTAATAATAATAATATTATAAAGAGGAAAGATTTGTATTTTTGTATGTAACGAATAAACTTAAAACTACTGGACCGCTTTCTAAAATTCTTTCACCGTTGGGAAGCTACACTATCCCTGGGTGATATAGGCAACTTTTATCCCTGTATTCCTATGGAAACGGGAACTACGCGGGTGAAACCGCGAGGCGTCCGCTAGTAATAATAATAATATTATAAAGAGGAAAGATTTGTATGTAACGAATAAACTTAAAAACTACTGGACTGCTTTCTAAAATTCTTTCACCGTTGCGAAGCTACACTATCCCTGGGATCACCCCATATATATAGGCAACTTTTTATTCCTGTATTCCCATGTTTTTTTTATTTTTTTTATTACGAAAGATATCACTTTTTCCGCGATAACCAACATTCACGCGAACGAAGTCGCAGGCAAAAGCTAGTAATAATATTATAAAGAGGAAAGATTTGTTTTTTTTGTACCTACCCATTGTTTCCCGTTTTTCGACACCGACTTCGGAAAAGAAATTTATTTTTTGCTTTGTAGTTTTTGTTCTGGAAGTCGGTTTGATTTTTTGTTAAAAAGTTTTTATTTTTCTCTTTTTAGTTTTGGTAGATACCTCCAATTAACATGATTATCATTTATAGCCAAAGTACATCTCATGGCGATTCCAATAAGCCCAAACACGACTAGGATACATTGTTTTATATAAGAGTTCCAGTGCCTACCTTCCGGCTTCATCATCAGATCAGTTCGATGGTGCCATTTTCATCAGTACCATTTATTTATAAGTATTTGCTTCATTATAGTCGGTTAAATATTCGAGATATCTTATGCCCGTGACATATTTAGCATTTAGGAGTTCCAGTGGCCATCTGTGGTCTTCTTCATCAGTTCCACTTCACCAAATGATACTTTCTGAGTGCAAATGTTTGCATTGTTGATGAAATTACCAAAATCGCTATATGTTTGCCTATAAGATTTGAGGAGTTCCCTCGATTTCTCTAGGATTCCATCATCAGATCCTGACCTGATGATTATGGGACCAACTAGGAAGTATACCCTTTCAAACAAAAAAAGAATTTTTGAAATCGGTCAAGGCGTCTTTGAGTAATCGGGGAACATACAAAAAAAAAAAAAAAAAAAAGATTCGATTTTTTTGAAGTCGGTTAAAAAGACATAATAATATTATAAAGATGAATGATTTGTATTTTTGTATGTAACGAATAAACTTAAAAACTACTGGACCGCTTTCTAAAATTCTTTCACCCTTGGGAAGCTACACTATCCCTGGGCGATATAGGCAACTTTTTATCCCTGTATTCCCATGGAAACGGGAACTACTCGGGTGAAACCGCGAGGCGTCCGCTAGTAATAATAATAATATTATAAAGAGGATAGATTTGTATTTTTGTATGTAACGAATAAACTTAAAAACTACTGGACCGCTTTCTAAAATTCTTTCACCGTTGGGAAGCTACACTATCCCTGGGTGATATAGGCAACTTTTTATCCCTGTATTCCCATGGAAACGGGAACTACGCGGGTGATACCGCGTGGCGTCCGCTAGTAATAATAATAATATTATAAAGAGGAAAGATTTGTATTTTTGTATGTAACGAATAAACTTAAAACTACTGGACCGCTTTCTAAAATTCTTTCACCGTTGGGAAGCTACACTATCCCTGGGTGATATAGGCAACTTTTATCCCTGTATTCCTATGGAAACGGGAACTACGCGGGTGAAACCGCGAGGCGTCCGCTAGTAATAATAATAATATTATAAAGAGGAAAGATTTGTATGTTTGTATGTAACGAATAAACTTAAAAACTACTGGACTGCTTTCTAAAATTCTTTCACCGTTGCGAAGCTACACTATCCCTGGGATCACCCCATATATATAGGCAACTTTTTATTCCTGTATTCCCATGTTTTTTTTATTTTTTTTATTACGAAAGATATCACTTTTTCCGCGATAACCAACATTCACGCGAACGAAGTCGCAGGCAAAAGCTAGTAATAATATTATAAAGAGGAAAGATTTGTATTTTTGGATTTTCCACTACACTATCCCCGGGTGACATAGGCTACTTTTTATCCCTGTATTCCCACGGGCACGGGAATTACGGGGGTGAAACCGCGGGGCGTCCGCTAGTGTTAAATAAAACGGTGAATTTTCAGAGCCAATAATCCGATATAGACTTAAAATAATTGCTTTTAAATTACTCATGGCTATAATTTATTGAATATTAAGTTATTTGAATTATTTTACTGGTAGTTATAATGAGCCGATACAGTGTCGGGTGAGTTTGTGTAATAAATTAATAACAGACCCGTGCCGTAATAAGATACGATTAAAAACTAAAAGCTGTAACTTGTCAGCATGTTCTAACAATAAAAAATCGTTTAAGTTGGGTGATCCCCGAATCGAATGATTGCTTGATGTGACCATTTCACATTTTATTTAAAAAAATGCTGCTTAGAAGTTGGCTGAAGGGTGAACTTGCTTGAAAGGTTCACCTTTTTGCAGTAAGTACAGTCAGAGCCCAGCACAACCTGACCCCTCGCAAAAATCTTCTTCATTCTAAAAAATATCAGGCAATGGAAGGGACTGACTGTATCTACTGCAACGACTGTTTAAAAATTGAGAAAATCTTTGTTAAAAAGGGTTTCAAATTATTATTTTTCTTCTTTTCGATTCGATGGTTACGGCGACAATATTTAATAATGGTTATCTATCAATTATTAAATATTGTTATACTGTAAACATTCGGGAAGTTGCGCTGTTTCTTCTCGTCCAACTTACCAAAGTGTCTCAAAACGAAAATCTATGATGACGAAAATGTATGTGTTGCCAGTGGATGACCTATGGCTCTGAGACGTGGTCGCTCACAATGGGGCTCATCAGAAAGCTTACAGTCACCCAAAGAGCAATGGAGAGGGCAATGCTTGAAGTGTCCTTGCGTGATCAAATCAGAAATGTAGGGATCTGCAAGAGAACCAGGGTTTCCGGCAGGGCACATTGCTCGCAGAACGGATGGCCAATGGGGCAGAAAGGTTATGGAGTGGCGATCGCGAACCGGAAGACGTTGCGTTGGAAGGCCTCCCACCAGATGGACCGATGACCTGGAGAAAGTTGCGGGGTTCCGCTGGTTGCGGGACGCACAAGACTGGTTAATGTGGCGACGCTTGGGGGAGGCCTATGTCCAGCAGTGTCAGTGTCAGTCTATGTCAGTCTTTCGGCTGATATGATGATGATGATGATGAAAGATTGTAAATATATTACTTGGTATTAACAATACTTAGTACAAACCAAATAACGTGAATCGTATTATATTATTTATAACTGTCTACGTTGGGACTCACTGGCAATTACATATATGTAATTTAGTTGTCAGTAATATAATATTCCCACTTGTTTATAACTGTGTACGAACTGCCATCTGAATAATAAACGATTATTATTTCTATTCTTTAAAAGAGAGTGTTCTTAGCTATGTTTGAATAAAATCGGTTCAGCCGTTCAAAAGTTATGCGCGTTTTACTGTTTAGATCGTGATGTTTCCGCAAGATAAATGTGTCGGGGGTTTTTAAATTTTGAAATTTTACTTGTTTATCTTGCAATGTTTGTAAACTTGTATGTAAGTTTGTACGGGTCAAATATTGCAACTGAATTTTATAGAAGTTATCCTCCACCGATTTAGATGAAAGTTTGGATACACGTTTAGTTTGGATGACAATGCATGGTTAGCTAAGTGACGTCATTATAAATCCAATATGGCGCACCACCCAAGATGGTGGACTAGTTATTTTTTGTGCACAGCCATGATATGGGTATCAAATGAAAGGGTTTGCTGAGAAGAATATGAAAAATTATGTTTAAAAAAAGTAAGTAATATTTTTTTATACTTGTAATTTAATAACGGAACTATCAGGTGTACTTCTTCTTTTTTTTATAAAACGTTGCCCCACACTAGGAATTTCTTCCTGTATCGTGGGCGCGTTTACAAACATTTACAAACACAACACCCAGAGCCGGAACAACTATCTGTAGGTCATACAAATATTTGTTCCGTGCGGGAATCGAACCCGCGACACGCAGCGCAGCAGTCAATCGCTCAACCACAGCGCCAATCGTGCGCCCAAGTGTTC
Source organism: Orthosia cruda (assembly GCA_964057195.1). Taxonomy (NCBI): domain Eukaryota; kingdom Metazoa; phylum Arthropoda; class Insecta; order Lepidoptera; family Noctuidae; genus Orthosia; species Orthosia cruda. Next base: position 38,934,680 of record OZ059828.1, on the reverse strand, counting down.
TGGTTGAGGAGTTCCTATGACCACCGACTCCATCATGAGACCAGCTACATAGTACCATATTCTTTCAATGTTTTTAAAGAAACATAATTACGCCAAGTTTCAGCTCAATCGGATGTTCCTAACGTGCTTGAAACTTTGATTATTAGTTGCTGGACACACATACAAAAACAAGGTAATATAAAGCTTGTAATAATTCAAAAATCAAAAACCCGACTGTTTAAGAAGCGAACTAAAAAGGTGTAAACAAGAAAAAATCATGCTTTGCAGTCGGAGGATACATATTAGCGAATGGGCTGACCCTTGCCTTATCCTCCGACTGCATAGCATATCTTGTTTACAGCTATTTAGTTCGCTTCTTAAACAGGCAGGTTTTTTCATTGTAGTAATCTTTGTTTTTCGAATTTCTATATGTTTAACATATAAGCAGTATATATTTTTGTAATCACCTCTAAAAATCTTTTATTTTGATACCCTACTCGATGGCTTTGAAAAATATAAAAATTGGAACTCGCACTATAATAATATGGCGTCCAAAATCCGCCATGTTTGTTTTTTTTTAACTTCGCCACTCTAAGAATACTTAGGCGGTCAAGACGTATCTAAAGATGTCTTAATTATATAAATCCGTCTAGCGGTTTGAAAGATATGAGGTAATAATGAATATTATATACATAAAAACATACAAAGAAAAAAACGTACAAGATACGCGCGAAAAACATAACCCTTTCCTTGCAGTCAGGTAAAAAGAATACTGTCCAGTGAAAAATTAAGCAAAGAGGATGCATGATACCTACCTAATAATACGATCTTAAATCAGCATTCTTGCAAAAATAAACCAATTGTAGTGGTTAGTTTCCAATCGTATCAAACAGAAAAATGTTTAGTACGATTGGAAACTTGAATGCTAAATTGGCTACTCTATCTAAAACGTTAATCATAATTATATTTATTCTAGTCGGTTTGTATATGGTTTGAATGTATCTGTTGTAACCACTCATTAAGTACATAACGTTCATATCAGCAATCAAAACTCATCATCGCTGTTTGCACTAAGTCAGTTTTCTTCAAATATAATATTAGTTGACATCTTCGACAACAAGCTATCGCAATTTCGCGAACAATTGTTGCTGATCCACAGTGACCGCAGTTAATATCTACATTATTATTATTAATATTATCACTTACTCATTTAATATTCTATTCTATTTATTTTATCATTGATTGTGTTGATTTTTGGAGCAGCAGAATAGATGTATTTCATTTTTTTTAAATTTATTTTATGTTTTCATGTAGTTTCTTTTTTTTTTGTTAGCCTATAAGTCATCATCATCATATCAGCCGCAAGACGTCCACTGCTGGACATAGGCCTCCCCCAAGCGTCGCCACATTGACCGGTCCCGTGCGTCCCGCATCCAGCGGATCCCTGCAACCTTCACCAGGTCATCGGTCCACCTGGTGGGAGGCCTTCCAACGCAACGTCTTCCGGTTCGCGGTCGCCACTCCAGAACCTTTCTGCCCCATCGGCCATCCGTTCTGCGAGCAATGTGCCCTGCCCACTGCCACTTAAGTTTTGCAATTCTTCGGGCTATGTCGGTAACCCTGGTTCTCTTGCGGATCTCTACATTTCTGATTCGATCACGTAAGGAAACTCCGAGCATAGCCCTCTCCATTGCCCTTTGGGTGACTGTAAGCTTTCTGATGCTAGATTTAGCCTATAAGTACTATGTAATATTATAAAACTTGAAACATGTAAGTGCTGTGCACACCTGTAAGTGACAAATTCACTCTAGATTTAAATTTAATTTGTTACAATACCCCAAATAATGTATTAGTGAATAAGTCGTTGGAGTGCCATAATTAAATAAATAAATTAGTAATTTTCTATTTCCAATATTAAAATAAAGATTATTCCAATTATCATGCAACATAGCAAGACTGTGTGTAAAAAAATGTCACTTTGTCAGTTACCCAAATTAAAAAATTGTCTCCAAAAGATCTTTACGTAATACAAAACAATACCTACCTATATCACGACTGTCATAAGCCCCAACAAAGTACAAATTCGCGAACAAAGTTCCTTGAGCGCAAGTTAGTTGGTATTATGCTTGCAATAAAAGAGAATTAGGTTCCGAAATGCTATTTTGAGTCGGGATCATGCCTTGAATTTTGATTGGGGTGCTGAAGCGAGGGTGGGTGGCCTTTCAATAATACAACTTATTTCACCCAACGGTATGCGAGTGGGAAAGTAACTTTTCAAAATATGCGTCTTTCATTAAAAATCTTTCGTATTGAAATGAAGATTGTGGTGGCAATTTTGATAGCTTTTAATAATAGTGGAATCATTTGTGGCTGGAAATTAATTTCTTTCAAATATATTTAATAAAAAATATGCGATGATTGAAAAAGTTTTGAACGATAGCAAAAGTGTGCGATTACATTATAAGAGACACTATTAATATTTTAGAGATGTTTCTTTTGTTATCTTTTTAGAAACGCAAGGCCCTTTTAACGAATACGATAAGGATGATATTGATCTGTGTAATATACAAGTAAAATTTAAAAAACCCCCACCCATTTATCTTGCGAAAACATCACGATCTAAACAGTAAAACGCGCATAACTTTTGAACGGCTGAACCGAATTTATTCAAACATAGCTAAGAACACTCTCGATACAATCACCTTTCAAACAAAACAAACTAAATCAAAATCGGTCCATCCGTTGAGGCGCTATGATGCCACAGACAGACACACAGATACACAGATACACAGACACACTGATACACAGATACACAGATACACAGACACACTGATACACAGATACACAGCAACACACCTCAAACTTATAACACCCCTCTTTTTCCGTCGGGGGTTAAAAAAATAGCTGCACTTAATTAAAAAGATTTGTGATTAAATTGTCTTCAAAAAATACAACTGCAATATTTTGAGAGATATAAATTTAAACTATTATAAAGAACAATATTGTCGCTCGATATACTTGTAATGGTAAGTTATTTTTACAAGCTATTATGTAACTTGCAATACGTTATGTATGTGTTCGGGTCAAATCTTGCAACAAAATTTTAAAGCTTTAATTTTAATCCTCCACCGATTGAGATGAAATTTTGCATACACGTTTAGTTTGGATGATAATGCATGGTTAGCTAAGTGATGTCATTCTAAATCCAATATGGTGGTCGGCCCAAGATGGTGGACTAGTTATTTTTTGTGCACTTCCATGATATGGATATCAAATGAAAGGGTTTGGTGAGAAAATACATAAAAGCTTATTTAAAAAAGACTTTTTAATTAATCATTTTATATAAAGTAAATACTGATCTGATATTAAGTATTATTTCATTGATAGAAAGTTTCAATCGCAAACTATGATCATTCGTCATCATCAGCCTTTTCAATGTTTATTTATCTACTCCGGTTTCGTTATATTCGAATTATAAAATTGACAGCGGTTTCATTATGATACCCATAACGACATCGGGTTGCATTATGTGAATCGTCATAAATTCATAAACACAAGCAAAGACATTCTGAACATACAGCCAGGTACCTATAATATTACTTCGAAATCGAGACAATGTAAATGATTAAAAAAAAAATGGAACAAGTTTAGAACAAAAGTATCGTATACTATTTGGCTGTTGCGGCTACAAGATCTTTGCCTTATACCTAATAATGACTAAATAAAAAATAAAATAAAAAATGGACGCGGGAAAATAATTATGAGTGAAATTTTGATCCAAATTTTATTAAAAATGTCTTCAACATCAAGTGATATTGAAAATACACCACCAGATATAACAAGTAGAGTAGTTGCGGCTACAAATAATTTACTATCAGAAAAATCAAGACATGTATATGAGAAATGAAATACTTAAACACACTTCCTGAAATACTTATTTGTCTATATCTGTGTTTTATTCCTTCCTTCGTAGATAAAATCTTGTATGCAACTGTACGTTATTGGTATTTTAATAACTCGTGCCCACCTATTTCGGTACGCGCTACGCTTGTACTGAAAAATGGCACTCGTATTAAAAGACTGTCTATAACGTAACAGTTGCATAAATAGCTATTATTTTATACTTTATTGTACACCACAATAAAACATACAGGACAAGCTTTCAAATACACAAGTGTACAATGGGCGGTCTTTTCGCACTAGGCAATCTCTTACAGACAACCTTGCAATGTTCTTACGGCTGGGACACAGCCTTCCTCCCTCAACCACGCGGGCCTAGTGCGAGTTGGTGTATGCCATGTATTAAAATTTTTGGTTCTGGTTTGGACCAGTTTTCACGATGTATTCCTTCACGGTTTTGAGAGTGGTGGTCATCAGTAGTGATTAAATAATTTACATAAAATAAAGCGCCTGCCTGGGTTCGAACCCACGCTGCCACCACTATTCAGCGGCCGATACCATTGGGTCACCACTACTCAACCTATGATAGTCTATTTTTATCCCGGAAAAAACACGGTTGGTGTATAAATGGTCACAGGAGTGAAACCGGCAGAAAAAGCTAGTCTTTTATAAAATCGAAGAAAGTAAACTCTTGCACAAATAAGAAGTTCACAAAAACATAAATCGGTCTCACAATCTACTATTTACTTTTTTTTTTGGGACAATCCCACCGCACTATTCCCAAACCACTGCAACTCCTGAAAGCCAGAATCAACAGTGGCTACCACCAGAAAAGCGCCACACACAGCACACACACAGCGCACTATTTACTTAGACGTATATCTATTTACCTCTAAGCGAAGCCCTCATATTTACCCATAAAAAATCATATTCCCTACACAATATCTTTCTCCCTATCCCATCATCAGAAAGATGAAAAAGTAATTTAAGAAAGTAAACAAAATAATAAATATTCTCTGAGCTCAGATCGAGTACTCGTTTTTTACGTGTTTGCTAAGTTATACAAGATTGTTTCGTCGCACGGAATAAACGTAAACTGTAACGCTATTCTGTAAGAATCTCACCCTGAAAACTAAGAATGGCAGTTCACTAAAGGACAAATCTAACGGCGCGACGCATCTTAAATCGCGTCCATGGGCAATATCGTGCACGTATTTTCTAAGAACATAAGTGCAAATCGATCGAATTGTATCGCATTGCATACATTAGAATAGAATAGAATATACTTTATTGTGCACCAAAAAAAGAAATTACGCATATATTTTACAGCAACTTAATACTATGGGTACAAAGGCGAACTTATCACTGATAGCGATATCTACCAGACAATCTTTGGATAGACTTAAGAACTAAAGATAAAACAGGGGTAGCCTACGGTGTACCACTACATAAAACAAAATATGAATACATAAAAATTATATAGCTATGTAAAATACTACACACAAACTTACAAATAAACATACTTAAATAATATTACATGTAACAACATTTCATAGAAGGGTTGAACAATGATAAAAGCAATTAGATAGAAACAGAAAAATATTAAAGAGAAAGTAAATGGTTCTTAACAAGGTTTTTAAAAGATGCTAGTGACTGGGCTTGTCTTATTGATATCGGCAACTCATTCCACAATCGCACAGCCTGGACCGTGAACGATTTATTGTAGAACTTAGTAGAATGAGCAGGCATCAAAAGTATCAAATTCTACGATGATCTCTAGTGTCATGAAGGAACTTAAAGCGTTCTTTGAGATAAGAGGGGGTTGTAGAAATAAACAGAACACTGTAGAGTAACGATAAAATATGGGCATTCCGGCGAAGGCGGATTGGCTGCCACTTGGGGTAAGTACGAAATTCTGAAACATGGTCATATTTGCGTAAACCAAATATGAATCTAATGCAAAAGTTTTGGAGTCACTCAAGCTTATCTAGCTGCACTTCAGTTAGATCTAAATAACTGACATCTGCATAATCTAGGATTGGGAGAAGGAGGGATTGGGCAAGTATTATATTACATTGTGAACGTTCTTGTAATTTCACTTAGGAAAAATCGTTTATCGGGGTTATATAAATGGAATCCCGTCGTTCCATCAAGAAGGTAACTAAGAAACAAATTAAACAGATATTAATAGACCAGTAGCCTTATTGTGAAAGTTAATTCGGCAAGGCAGAGGATTGGGCGCAGGCCACATAGAAATGGCGTCGGGCGCTGACATGGCATGGGCGGCTTCCTATTCCATTCAAATTTCATACAAAATGCATGAAAATAAAGCGAAATTAAGGACACACAGAATGTCGTTGCTCGGACGTGGTTATGACGCGCCATTTCAGCGCCCACGCCAGATCAAATTGCGCTTTATTTCCATGCGTTTAGTATGAAATTTGAATGGAATAGGAAGCCGCCCGTGCCACGTCCGCGCCCGACGCTATTTCTATGTGGCCTGCGCTGACTCCAAAAATTATCGGACGCTTTCGTTGGTGAAGATACGCTTATCGAAAGAGTCCAATAATTTTTGATAATACTTAAGTATTTAAAGAGTATTTGTCATACTCTTACATGGCGTCAAACCCTTTGCCTAGCGGAATTCACTTACGCGATAAAGCTTCAGGTGTTCAACATGGTTGTCCTTAACAGCCACTTTAGTGAGTTTTAATGGTACGCTTTAGTCAGCACCATGAATCATCGAATTTGTAATCGTTTCGGTCTGCATCCTGAAGGCTTCCTATATGTCCTTCCACTTTAACAAAATGATACACAAAAATAAAAAATCTTTTTTGCAAAAAAATCCTACCGACTTCCAAATAAGAAAACTACAAAGTGAAAATAACTTTTTTTTTGGAAGTCGGTGTCCATAACGCAAAAAAATGGTACCTACCAAAGACACCGACTTCCAAAAATAAAGTTATTTTTCACTTTGTACTTTTCTTATTTGGAAGTCGGTAGTATTTTTTTGCAAAAAAGGGTTTTTTTTTTCGCTTTTTAGTTGTATCTACCTAATAGGCAAGTAGTAAAGTAAGGTACCTATAATGACAGAATAGATTACCCGAATATCATGAAACTGGACATAACCGGTGAAATGAGAGTGTACTAAGGTGTAGTGTACTAACGTGACGTTATGTTATGAAATGGTATAAACAATAAACAGACATGCGATTGCAGCAATCCCGAGGGATTCGCCGTTATTTATTGAAGAGTTCTGTGGTGGTAGGGTAGGTAGGGTAGGTAGGGTAGGTAGGGTAGGTAGGGTAGGTAGGGTAGGTAGGGTAGGTAGGGTAGGTAGGGTAGGTAGGGTAGGTAGGGTAGGTAGGGTAGGTAGGGTAGGTAGGGTAGGTAGGGTAGGTAGGGTAGGTAGGGTAGGTAGGGTAGGTAGGGTAGGTAGGGTAGGTAGGGTAGGTAGGGTAGGTAGGGTAGGTAGGGTAGGTAGGGTAGGTAGGGTAGGTAGGGTAGGTAGGGTAGGTAGGGTAGGTAGGGTAGGTAGGGTAGGTAGGGTAGGTAGGGTAGGTAGGGTAGGTAGGGTAGGTAGGGTAGGTAGGGTAGGTAGGGTAGGTAGGGTAGGTAGGGTAGGTAGGGTAGGTAGGGTAGGTAGGGTAGGTAGGGTAGGTAGGGTAGGTAGGGTAGGTAGGGTAGGTAGGGTAGGTAGGGTAGGTAGGGTAGGGTAGGTAGGGTAGGTAGGGTAGGGTAGGGTAGGTAGGGTAGGGTAGGTAGGGTAGGGTAGGTAGGATAGGGTAGGGTAGGGTAGGGTAGGGTAGGGTAGGTAGGGTAGGGTAGGTAGGGTAGGTAGGGTAGGTAGGGTAGGTAGGGTAGGTAGGGTAGGTAGGGTAGGTAGGGTAGGGTAGGTAGGGTAGGGTAGGGTAGGTAGGGTAGGGTAGGTAGGGTAGGTAGTGTAGGGTAGGTAGGGTAGGGTAGGTAGGGTAGGGTAGGGTAGGTAGGATATTTAGTAGATGAATGTTTGGTGTTTTTATGGCAAAACAAAGTTTGCCGGGTCAGCTAGTAATTATATAAATCTGTCTACCGGTTTGAAAGATATGAGGTAATAAAGAATATTATATAAATACAAACATGCAAGATACGCGCGAAAAACATAACACTTTCCTTGCAGTCGGGTAAAAAGGATACCGTTCAGTGAAAACTTAAGTAAAGAGGATACATTATACCTAATAATGCGATCTTAAATCAGCATTTTTGTAAAAATAAACCAATCGTAGTGGTTAGTTTCCAACCGTACCAAACATAAAAATGTTTAGTACGATTGGATACTTGAATGCTAAATTGGCTACTCTATCTAAAACGTTAATCATAATTATATTTATTCTAGTCGGTTTGTATATGGTTTGAATGTATCTGTTGTAACCACTCATTAGGTACATAACGTTCATATCAGCAATCAAAACTCATCATCGCTGTTTGCACTAAGTCAGTTTTCTTCAAATATAATATTAGTTGACATCTTCGACAACAAGCTATCGCAATTTCGCGAACAATTGTTGCTGATCCACAGTGACCGCAGTTAATATCTACATTATTATTATTAATATTATCACTTACTCATTTAATATTCTATTCTATTTATTTTGTCATTGATTGTGTTGATTTTTGGAGCAGCAGAATAGATGTATTTAATTTTTTTTTTTTTTTTTTATGTTTTTCATGTAGTTTCTTTTTTTTTGTTAGCCTATAAGTACTATGTAATATTATAAAACTTGAAACATGTAAGTGCTGTGCACACCTGTAAGTGACAAATTCACTCTAGATTTAAATTTAATTTGTTACAGTACCCCAAATAATGTATTAGTGAATAAGTCGTTGGAGTGCCATAATTAAATAAATAAATTAGTAATTTTCTATTTCCAATATTAAAATAAAGATTATTCCAATTATCATGCAACATAGCAAGACTGTGTGTAAAAAAATGTCACTTTGTCAGTTACCCAAATTAAAAAATTGTCTCCAAAAGATCTTTACATAATACAAAACGATACCTACCTACATCACGACTGTCATAAGCCCCAACAAAGTACAAATTCGCGAACAAAGTTCCTTGGGCGCAAGTTAATTGGTATTATGCTTGCAATAAAAGAGAATTAGGTTCCGAAATGCTATTTTGAGTCGGGATCATGCCTTGAATTTTGATTGGGGTGCTGAAGCGAGGGTGGGTGGCCTTTCAATAATACAACTTATTTCACCCAACGGTATGCGAGTGGGAAAGTAACTTTTCAAAATATGCGTCTTTCATTAAAAATGTTCGTATTGAAATGAAGATTGCGGTGGCAATTTTGATAGCTTTTTAATAATAGTGGAATTTGTGGCTGAAAATTAATTTCTTTCAAATATTTTTAATAAAAAATATGCGATGATTGAAAAAGTTTTGAACGATAGCAAAATTGTGCGATTACATTATAAGAGACACTATTAATATTTTAGAGATGTTTCTTTTGCTATCTTTTTAGAAACGCAAGGCCCTTTTAACGAATACGATAAGGTTGTTATTGATCTGTGTAATATACAAGTAAAATTACAAAATTTAAAAACCCCCGACCCATTTATCTTGCGAAAACATCACGATCTAAACAGTAAAACGCGCATAACTTTTGAACGGCTGAACCGAATTTATTCAAACATAGCTAAGAACACTCTCGATACAATCACCTTTCAAACAAAACAAACTAAATCAAAATCGGTCCATCCGTTGAGGCGCTATGATGCCACAGACAGACACACAGATACACAGACACTCAGACACACATATACACAGATACACAGATACACAGACACACTGATACACAGATACACAGCAACACACCTCAAACTTATAACACCCCTCTTTTTCCGTCGGGGGTTAAAAATAGCTGCACTTAATTAAAAAGATTTGTGATTATATTGCCTTCAAAAAATACAACTGCAATATTTTGAGAGATAAAAATTTAAACTATTATAAAGAACAATATTGTCGCTCGATATATTTGTAATGGTAAGTTATTTTTACAAGCTATTATGTAACTTGCAATACGTTATGTATGTGTTCGGGTCAAATCTTGCAACAAAATTTTAAAGCAGTTATCCTCCACCGATTGATATGAAATTTTGCATACACGTTTAGTTTGAACGATAATGCATGGTTAGCTAAGTGATGTCATTCTAAATCCAATATGGTGGTCGACCCAAGATGGTGGACTAATTATTTTTTGTGCACTTCCATGATATGGATATCAAATGAAAGGGTTTGGTGAGAAACTACAAAAAAGCTTGTTTAAAAAAGACTTTTTAATTAATCATTTTATATAAAGTAAATACTGAACTGTATAAATGGCCACGGGAGTGAAACCGTCAGAAAAAGCTAGTCTTTTATAAAATCGAAGAAAGTAAACTCTTGCACAAATAAGAAGTTCACAAAAACATAAATCGGTCTCGCAACCTACAATATTTTTTTTTTTTTGTGACAATCCCACCTCACTATGCCCAAACCACTGCAACTCCTGAAAGCCAGAATCAACAGTGGCGACCACCAGAAAAGCGCCACACACAGCACACACACAGCGCACTATTTACTTAGACGTATATCTATTTACCTCTAAGCGAAGCCCTCATATTTACCCATAAAAAATCATATTCCCTACACAATATCTTTCTCCCTATCCCATCATCAGAAAGATGAAAAAGTAATTTAAGAAAGTAAACAAAATAATAAATATTCTCTGAGCTTAGATCGAGTACTCGTTTTTCACGTGTTTTGCTAAGTTATACAAGACTGTTTCGTTGCACGGAATGAACGTAAACTGTAACGCTATTCTGTAAGAATCTCAACCTGAAAACTAAGAATGGCAGTTCACTAAAGGAGAAATCTAACGGCGCGACGCATCTTAAATCGCGTCCATGGGCAATATCGTGCAGGTATTTTCTAAGAACATAAGTGCAAATCGATCGAATTGTATCGCATTGCGTACATTAGAAAATAATAGAATAGAATATACTTTATTGTACACCAAAAAAAGAAATTACACATATATCTTACAGCAACTTAATACTATGGGTACAAAGGCGGTCTTATCGCTGACAGCGATATCTACCAGACAATCTTTGGATAGACTAAAGAACTAAAGATAAAACAGGGGCAGCCTACGGTGTACCGCTACATAAAAAAAATACGAATACATAAAAATTATATAGCTATATAAAATACTACACACAGACTTACAAATAAACATACTTAAATAATATTACATGTAACAACATTTCATAGAAGGGTTGAACAATGATAAAAGCAATTAGATAGAAACAGAAAAATATTAAAGAGAAAGTAAATGGTTCTTAACAAGGTTTTTAAAAGATGCTAGTGACTGGGCTTGTCTTATTGATATCGGCAACTCATTCCACAATCGCACAGCCTGGACCGTGAACGATTTATTGTAGAACTTAGTAGAATGAGCAGGCATCAAAAGTATCAAATTCTACGATGATCTCAAGTGTCATGAAGGAACTTAAAGCGTTCTTTGAGATAAGAGGGGGTTGTAGAAATAAACAGAACACTGTAGAGTAACGATAAAATATGGGCATTCCGGCGAAGGCGGATTGGCTGCCACTTGGGGTAAGTACGAAATTCTGAAACATGGTCATATTTGCGTAAACCAAATATGAATCTAATGCAAAAGTTTTGGAGTCACTCAAGCTTATCTAGCTGCACTTCAGTTAGATCTAAATAACTGACATCTGCATAATCTAGGATTGGGAGAAGGAGGGATTGGGCAAGTATTATATTACATTGTGAACGTTCTTGTAATTTCACTTAGGAAAAATCGTTTATCGGGGTTATATAAATGGAATCCCGTCGTTCCATCAAGAAGGTAACTAAGAAACAAATTAAACAGATATTAATAGACCAGTAGCCTTATTGTGAAAGTTAATTCGGCAAGGCAGAGGATTGGGCGCAGGCCACATAGAAATGGCGTCGGGCGCTGACATGGCATGGGCGGCTTCCTATTCCATTCAAATTTCATACAAAATGCATGAAAATAAAGCGAAATTAAGGACACACAGAATGTCGTTGCTCGGACGTGGTTATGACGCGCCATTTCAGCGCCCACGCCAGATCAAATTGCGCTTTATTTCCATGCGTTTAGTATGAAATTTGAATGGAATAGGAAGCCGCCCGTGCCACGTCCGCGCCCGACGCTATTTCTATGTGGCCTGCGCTGACTCCAAAAATTATCGGACGCTTTCGTTGGTGAAGATACGCTTATCGAAAGAGTCCAATAATTTTTGATAATACTTAAGTATTTAAAGAGTATTTGTCATACTCTTACATGGCGTCAAACCCTTTGCCTAGCGGAATTCACTTACGCGATAAAGCTTCAGGTGTTCAACATGGTTGTCCTTAACAGCCACTTTAGTGAGTTTTAATGGTACGCTTTAGTCAGCACCATGAATCATCGAATTTGTAATCGTTTCGGTCTGCATCCTGAAGGCTTCCTATATGTCCTTCCACTTTAACAAAATGATACACAAAAATAAAAAATCTTTTTTGCAAAAAAATCCTACCGACTTCCAAATAAGAAAACTACAAAGTGAAAATAACTTTTTTTTTGGAAGTCGGTGTCCATAACGCAAAAAAATGGTACCTACCAAAGACACCGACTTCCAAAAATAAAGTTATTTTTCACTTTGTACTTTTCTTATTTGGAAGTCGGTAGTATTTTTTTGCAAAAAAGGGTTTTTTTTTTCGCTTTTTAGTTGTATCTACCTAATAGGCAAGTAGTAAAGTAAGGTACCTATAATGACAGAATAGATTACCCGAATATCATGAAACTGGACATAACCGGTGAAATGAGAGTGTACTAAGGTGTAGTGTACTAACGTGACGTTATGTTATGAAATGGTATAAACAATAAACAGACATGCGATTGCAGCAATCCCGAGGGATTCGCCGTTATTTATTGAAGAGTTCTGTGGTACATCTCCGAAGTTCTTCATCAGATCATCACCAAATTTCGGAACATACTCATTCAAACAAAAAAAGAATTTTCGAAATCGGTCCACAATTGACGGAGATATCGGTGAACAAATATAAAAAAAAACATACATTATGTCGAACATAGAACCTCTTTTTTGGTAAGTCGGTTAATTAACACTTCTCTCACAGAACTCCATACATACTGACATTGACATGATCGTCTGTGAACACATCATAGTCAGGATTCGCGTCCACGAGACCTTTGAGCACAGAGAGAGAGCGAGGTTCACAGGACTGGGCTCGTGCAAGAATGTGACTCACAAGCACAGCGAACAAGCCAGCACCTGTCTCCTGATGCGGGTATATTCTTTTGCTAAGTAACTACATTTACAACAACTATCAATACCCAAGAAAATAAGGTCTTCCCCGCGTCCAAAGCGAAAAATTCTTAAAAATGTTTACTCCCCCCGGTAAATATTTCTGTGCAACTGGTCTGAGTGTTATTGCTTCAGAATTTAGTGTCTGTAAACACACTCACAAAATAAAATAAATCCCAGCGTAGGGTATCATTTTATTTCCACAGTGAACACACAAATCTAGTTGGAATTAAACGAACGAATGATAGATGTGCATATATAAGCGAATAGAAACGGCACTGAAACTATAGACAAGGTATACCATAACCTAGATAAACATCAAAGACCTATATCCCACGCTCCGATGAGCACATTAAATGGCAAAACTTTGTGAAAATGGCGTCGTTTATAATTAAACTAGCTTGTGCCCGTGGTTTCGCCCGCGTAAACAGTGTTTTATCATCCTCAAGGAACACTCTATCGGGATAAAAACTATACGTATTCTATGTCCTTCCCAGGGTCTTAAAATATCTCCATACCATGTTTCATCTAAATCTGTTCAGCACTTTAAGCGTGAAAAGATAACTTACCGACAGACCGAATTACTTTCGTATTTATAATAGTACTAGCTTCTGTCAGCAGCGTCACCCGTGTGAAAGTCGAAAATTATCTCAAGGGAACATATTCCCGGGATAAAAGTATCCTATGTGCTATTTCTGACTATAATAAAATCTCTGTGCCTTTCATCCAGATCAATCCAGCCGTTTGAGGGTGAAGAAGTAACAAACATACACACACACACACACACTCACGAACTTTCGCCTTTATAATATTAAGTGTGATTAGTAGTGTGATGTGACAAACGTGTACAGACCGAGAAATTAATTTTATTTATCACCTTGAGGTTAAATGCCACTTCAACATTCTCTAACTATAACCTCACCCCTTTCCAACCATATCTCCACTTGCACTTGCATTTATACTACGTTCTTTTTAACCCCCGACGGAAAAATGAGGGGTGTTATAAGTTTGACGTGTGTTGCTGTGTATCTGTGTGTCTGTCTGTGACACCATAGCGCCTAAACGGATGAACCGATTTTGATTTAGTTTTTTAGTTTGAAAGGTGATTTTGTCGAGAGTGTTCTTAACTACGTTTGAATAAAATCGGTTCAGCCGTTCAAAAGTTATGGGCGTTTTACTGTTTGAATCGGGGTGTTTTCGAGATATCGTGTCATAATTAAGTGTTCAATAGATTGCCGATCGAAGCGTATCTACTATGTACTAGATAAATTATGAAGCATGAAATAAAAATGCGACGGGGGTTTTTTAAATTTTGAAATTTTAGTTGTTCTTCATATCGCTGATAAGACAGCCATTGAAATCTGTTTGGCCTAAGTCTTTGCCACTTCCACGACATAGTCATAGTCTGCAGGTTTTGGGGCACGGGACATGAGCTGGAATATGGTTTGCGACTTAGTTCCACATGCATATCCTACACCTGGTGTTCCGTTGAAGTAGTCACATGTTGTGAGGTTGGAGTTATACCTTCCTACTTGGGTTCTAAGGCGATTTAGGGACTTTCAAGTAGGCCATAGAAGGTTGGACCCTGCGGGAAGATGTTCGCTTGGTGATAAATAATAAGTGAGTGTGGGAAAAGTGTCACAGTTTGGGCGTTCTTGATATCATGGTTCATGCAACATGCATGGTTCGTGGCACTGAAAACTTTTCTCACGCTGGTTTCCTCGTTTCTCCTCATCACATGCCCATGCCAACGGGTTGCCAATAATTGATTTTCAATTGCATTAATATGGCATTCCGTCAGCAATAATTTGTCGAAATTCAAAATGTTTGTTTTTTTTTTACTAATGTTTATAAACATTTTGAACATCAGTGTGAGAGCATCTTTATAGAACATAAATATAGAACCCAGAGGCAACTTTGTATTTGCGTCGGTTAGTTAGTTTCAACCTTAGAAAACATTCAATTCACTAGGAATTGTTGCCAAAAATGGTAAATAATTAATTTTACAGACTACCTGGGCTGCAACTATGTACCTACAAAGGAAAGTAACTACCGTAGTTTCATCTGGATTACGATTAATTCAGTTACAACCGAATTAAAGGACTTTAGGAAACTACTCATTATTACTGGGACTTGGGAGCTGCCTAAATATCCTAATGGTTTCTGCAGATGTAACACCAAGAGAATTACCGATACGTATCCGATCTCAGAGACAATTTAATGGTGTGTGTTAATTTAGTATTAAGAAGATGAAGCAACCTGTGTAATTGTATAAAGCTAAGTATTTAGATTTTCGTTTTTCGCTTGCTAAAGCCATCGAGGGTGTTCCAGAAAGAGGTGGCGAGATGACTTGTACTCGTACCATAAGTGTTGGTTCAAGGTGGTGCGTGATAAGAGTACCTACATAGAAGGACTTGGGTGAGGCCTTTGCTCAGCGGTGGGACAGCAATTGCTTTATCAAAAAAAAAAGTTTATTAAAAAAAATAAAAAAACCCGACTGCCTAGAAAGCGAACTAAAAAGACGTAAACAATAAGAAAATCATGCTGTGCAGTCGGAGGATACGTCTGGTTTTGGTCAGCCAGCTCGCGAATATGTATCCTCCGACTGCACAGCACGATTTTCTTCTTGTGTACGTCTTTTTAGTTATATGTTTTTGAAATCACCTCTTAAAACCCTTTATTTTGATACCCCACACGAAGGGGTAGGAAGAAAAAAAATTTTTCACCCACAAAATGGCGCCCAAAATCCGCCATTTCTTTCTTTTCCAATTTTTATGTAGCCAGTGACACTCGCAGAGTAAAGACGAATCGATTGACGTAAGAATCATCAAAATCGGCCAACGCGTTTGGTCTCTAGAACGCCACATAGGAACAAACATACATACATACTTACATACATACAGACATAGACTGATAAACACATTACCCTCCTTCGGCAGTCGGTTAAAAATAGAGCCGATTGGGTTAGCTGGTTGCGGTATGATTAAATCGTCCAAGCTTAGGTTTTCGGGCAACTGGAATACTTATCAATCGTCACCTTCATAAACTGGAGTAGACACAATTCTTATACAATAAAGAAATCGTTCAACTACCCAACCTTAAGACGCCCCGGCAACAGTTACTTAGCAACATATTACCGAAAATAATTGCTCCATCTTCGCAAATGATTGTGATAATCGTGAAGGCCGAGATGACTTATTTCTCTCCTCTCTTTGAAGACGATTAATCAAGAACTCAAGTGCCGAAGGACAAATTTACAAGTCTTCTGATTGACCAATATTTAACGAATGTAATCTATTATTTGCCTTATATTAAAAGCTTGCCTCTAGAACTTTCGAGATTGAATTTTCAGACAGATTAATCAACTTCAGTCATCAGTGAAATTACTTTGAATTTGTTGAAACTAACTATGTTTGTAGTTAAGTAGGTTAGATATGTACAACTCTAAGAAGACGAATAGTAAAGATACATTTTAGTAAGGAATACCCATATGGTTGTTGAAAGATACATAGTTAGGTCGGTTGTTCACGAGGCACCGCACGACACGATTTGCTGTGACGATTTTTAACACACGACACACTGCAGACGGTCTATCGTCCGTTCGTTTGTTCACTAGACATGATTCTGCAACGACACTGCAGTGCATTTGTATTGTAAGTGTGTTGTTGTGTGTGTCATAAGTGCGTGAGTGACAAACCACGCGTGAGACGTGCGGTGCGTGTGTCGTGTCGTCAACAAGCTCATACTTGTCGTCACTGCCAAAAAAGTCGCGACGACAAAGTGGCATCGACAATAAAGCTGCAAAATAACATTACGTGTTTTATAAGTTTAGTTTGGCGGGTGTAAAAATATTTGACATAGACCACTTTTTTATTGTTGTCTCACAACAAAAAGTTTAAAACCGTTTATAATCGTGTAGTGCGGTGACGTGCAATGAACAAATGGTCCATACAAATATATGACGCTATGAATCGTGAGCTCATTTTGTCGTGTCGTGTGTCGCGTCGTAAACAAACGGACTGACGTTGGACAAATCTGAAAGCCTAAACAGGCAAAACTAAAATATGTAAAAGGAAAACAGCACACAATAGAGATGATACTAAGTATTATATTGGATAGAAATAGACTTTTCATTCTGATATTTTTTTTATTTTCGTTAAATATCTCAGTACGCAATTTTCCTTATTGTAATCGTGACAATCTAAGAAGCCTGATGACGTTTCTTATTTTACATTCCGCGATAACTAATTAAGTAATATACCAATTGTTAACTAACTATAACAACTAGTTTCATTCGTAAGGTTCTGTGTTCTCGTAAGTTTAACTTATACTACGTATTTTTATAGCCGTCAAATCCGACTTACTTACAATACAAAGCATTATTAGATCGGACTAGTCTTTGTATACGCCATAAGAAGAGATATTACAAAGACTATACCCTCTACCTTTTTCCATTACCTACCTCACTAATGGGCATTGATAAAAGAGAAAAACACACACGCATACAACCTTACGCGTAAACAAAGGCTTAGGGAGCTTTTCCACCAGAAATGTAAGAGGTAGGTAGGCGTTACAAGAGGTAACTATCCACCAATAGAAACTCTTTATTTTGCCTGCCTGGCTTAGCGCTGCTCTATTGGAAAATAGCTAGAGTAGCTAGGTATTTGTAGATACAGACAATCTTAAGATATGTTCAAGGAACGCAAATGGTCTACCACAGCCCACCTTGTCCGAGCATTGTTGAAAAGAGCCCGCTACACATCCTCACACCACTCAACTTCACACCATTTCACAGTTTTGCTACACATCCTCACACCGCGTAAGCTCCTCGCTCAACTATGGTGGTGTGCGTACAGCTAAGAGTGCTCCAGTCTTTATTTCTAGATAGTCTGGGAGTCTTTTTGTTCTTTTTCTAGACAAGCGTGCTTCATTGTCGACCACATCATCGCTTACCATCTGGTGAGATAGTGGCCAAACGCGGGACTATAAATAATAATAAAAAAACCATAACATATTTTTAGAGCACCGCTACACATCTTCACACAGCCTAGCTACCTCGTACATCTCCTGTGGAAAAACATTCTTCCCGTATATACAAGCACCCTAATACAATAATGTGGAACATATGTACCTACGCGGAAGTACAATACATTGATTAGACGGTGCACCCTCCTTTCACCCAGTTCCCTACTTTCCTATAGCGTATCTGAGGAAGCGGAAACAAGACGGATGTCGGCTGTCTTTGTACTTACAATGCTATCTATATAAAGGTATAGTTATACACTCTACATACAATTTTACTCGAAAGATCGTGAATTTGTTTTGTTTTCGATTCAAAATGAAGACGATCCTACTAGGTACTGTTTTAAACGCGAAATTTTGTGAGGGTGGAGCGATGGATGTTTGTTACTCTTCCACGCAAAAACTACTGGACAGATTTTGATGAAACTTTACAGTTATATAGCTTATATATCAGAATAACATATAGGCTATAATTTATATAGATCGAAGTTCTAATTCTTCGTGAACGGAACCACGGGTGGCAGCTAGTACTGCAGCAGCGCTGCAACTGCCTACAGTTGCAGCGCGGCGAAGTGTGAACAGGGCGAACTCACACATCGCCAAATAAAATGTTTATGTATCTATAAATGCAATATGTAAAATATTTCAGCGATTTTTGGTCTTAAAATACATATTTTTCAAACCAAATGCTTCCAATTTTGGAGGATTCTAAAAACGTTTTGCGCTTTATAGACCAAAGTATTGTAGACATCATAAAACAATTTTAAAGTAAACACGTCTAGTAACGTACAAAGTTTATACCCGTCTCTGTTATTAATAGAAACGGGTCATAAGGACAAAGGATTAATTCTCCATTTCTCTCTCCAACGATCGATGTAAAAATTTGAAACTTGTCTGTTGCATCAATATTTATTTTTGGTAAAAGCGTGTAACGGTCGCTGTTGTAAAGCTTTTTTCACAGCGGAACGGTAAAAGCACGTGATTGCCATGCATAAAAATACAACCTTAATTATTTTCACACGGCAATTCCAAAAGCCGCTTCAGGTGCCTGCATCAAAATAATTACTTTCGAAAAAGGCAGAATCTTTTCAGCATTCAATCCGCTTAATCAAATTGCATAAAATTAATTGGATCCATTTATAATTGGCAGAAACTCCGGTTATCAGGGTAGCAGAATTAAATGAATAACGTTTTCCTTATCAAGCAGCCTGTCGGAAACTTTGGCGTTATTAAAAGGAAACTGGATATTATTGTTACAGGATTATATTTTGTATGGCTCCTATGGGTGGAAGAAGCTTCAAAATTTAACTTAGAAAACTGTAGATGAAATTATGACTGTAACCATAATATCGTCAGAGTTTAGTATTTTACTAAACATACAAAAGAACCGGGTACCTACTCCTTTTTTTAAATTTTCCGAGGCATACTGGTGACTGTTTTTAACCCCCGACGGAAAAAGAGGGGTGTTATAAGTTTGAGGTGTGTATCTGTGTGTCTGTCTGTGGCATCATAGCGCCTCAACGGATGAACCGATTTTGATTTAGTTTTTTTTTGTTTGAAAGGTGATTGTATCGAGAGTGTTCTATGTTTTAATAAAATCGGTTCAGCCGTTCAAAAGTTATCCGCGTTTTACTGTTTAGATTGTTATGTTTTCGCTAGATAAATGTGACGGGGGTTTTTTAAATTTTGAAATTTTACTTGTTAACTAAATGAACATCAGAAAAAACAGCTGGCAAATCAGTAAATTTTCTAAGAGTACTTGAAAAATTAAAAATGAAAAAAGAATACCTTTTTTCCCGGGCATATGTTACCTTGGGATAATTTTCGACATTCACGCGGTCGAAGCCACTGGCAAAAGCTAGTCTTCGATAAATATGGAAACCATTCATCATTAGGATACCTATCTTCATCATGAATGTGACTCCATGGAGTTTCTTGTTCGTTCTTCTCATTATACGACATCTACGCTTTGGAACTAATAACGGGACTAACTATAAAACTTTATCATTCCTACTGACCGACATTATGATAATAATCTATATATATATATATATATATTTTTTTTTTTTTTTTTAATTCTCCGGTTTTCATTAAAAAAAATTACAATTAAAGCAGTTATGAATAGAAAAAAAGCTGCCGAGACCACAACCAATCAATCTGCCTAGTCTTTTCCCAAATATGTTGGGGTCGGCTTCCAGTCAAACCGGATTCAGCTGAGTACCAGTGTTTTACATAGAGCGACTACCTATCTGACCTCCACTACCCAGTAACTGGGTAACACGGTACCCCTTGGCTAGACTGGTGTCAGATCTCAAGCTTCTGACTACTCGTAACGACTGTCAAAGATCTTCAAATGACAGCCGGGACCAACGGCTTAACGTGCTTTCCGAGGCACGGAGGTAACTCGATATGTTGAAATGGTCACCCATCCACGGACCGACCTCGTCAAGCGTTGCTTAACCTTGCAGATCGACCCGTGCGGCTGTTATTATTTAGCCACGAGCTCCTCTGCCGAAACTACAACCGAAGTATAAAATAAATAAATGGTAAAAATATCTGACATATGTTAGTAAAGATACTGACCTATATTTACCTACTTAAAGATAAGACCTCTGACTCTATCAAAACATTTAAAACACATATTTTATAGCGTTTACACCAACGCCAGTACTTTTATCTCCCCTTCCGAAGCTAATCGTCTGGCGACCCCCGATTTATCACACATGTACGAGTAAAGGAACTGCCTAATACGAACACAATCCATCAATTTTGACGTACGGAACCACCCTGATGCCAAAATATAGCTTTTAAGCACCTCATGTTTTGTAATTATGTTTCTAATGTTGGGCATGGATTTGATGAATGAGATTTTGTGATAATGTTTAAAGTTTTAAAGCCTAGTTCCATTTTAAATGTCTGAGGAAGACCACGAGACTTACAGAGAAACAATTCTTGGAATACTCATATAGTTTTTCTGCTTGATGTCATATTTGTCTTTGGTGACTGGTAAGTATTTCTATTTTAATTTGACGTTGAAACCGTAAACATTTTATATCTTAATCCCTTTTTTCTCGTCTCCATAAATAGAACAGTAAATCCGCCATAACTGCAGCTAATGGCAGCCAACTTAAAAAAATACGCATTGAAAAATAGAACGCACAGCATTTCGCGCCAAATCGTCTACAGCCAGCCATAGACGTAATAAGGCTGTCCATTCATTATCGGTCGGGCGGGCGGTCGCCCAGTTGGTCACGTGACACAGCGACCTTGGCACCCGCGCGCCGAAGCGTTTCGCCCACGAGTCTCATATAGCCGCCTAGACGGCGCCTGATGTTTGTTACATTGTGAACAAAAATAAAAAAAAACCGTCTCGTCCTAGTGACGACGCGTCCTGGCTGAATGTCTTTGTTTCCTTTGCGTTTTACTTTTTAATTGTCGTGTTCTAAAATTGTGTGTTCCACTTTTAATATGTTGTTGATATGGCTGAAAATTGCTAAAAGACAGAGTTGATTGAATACTGGAGCTCTTTTTTTTTAATTCTTACTGTACTGTGATTTTTAATTTCGTAGACTAAACTGACATTTGGGGGTTGTCACTTTATCGTTACATACTAATAGTGACGTATCCTGACTATCCTAAATGATCGAAAGTTAATCGAAAATCGAAGTTAATCGAAAATGAAACAATTTTAGGGCAAAAAAAAAATGTTTAGAAACTAGCGGCTCTTATTTAGTTTCAACTCACTTATGTCAGACTTAATTTTATTGATCGCATTTATTTTATTGTTGGTATCATATTTAACACAATAAAAGTTTATGTGTATGAATACTGTTATACTTAAATAAATTTATTATATTTAATAAAATAAACGTTTATATTCATTAAACATTTATTTATACCAATTAGTAAAATTAAATTGAGGAGTCATGTTACATCGATTCGATGAATCACTTATGATTGAGCCTTACCTACAACACTATGCTCCATGCTTGCAACATTTTTTTAAAAAAAGGTCATTAGCAGCTGTCAGTTTAGTCTACGAAATTAAAAATTACAGTATAATTTAATAGCGCTTTCTTGAATGATTGTTAGGAGAAGGCAAAGCTGAAAAAATAGGGGTAGGACATTGCCCAGCAGTGGGATTAAATTAATTTAGTAAAAAAACATATGTGTAAAATAAAATACCTGGGTACCATCATAGATGAAACCCTTTCCTTTAAACAGCACATAGAAGCTTTAAATAATAGAATTCGTGAGCTAATTTTCGTATTTAAAAAGCTACGATATATTGTAGACCCACGACTAATTAGGCAAGTTTACTTTGCTCTATGTCCGTCAATTTTGACTTACTGCATTACCTCATGGGGTGGAGTTGGCAAAACTTTGTTACTACCCATCGAGAGAGCGCAGAGAGCGATCCTCAAGGTGTCTACTTTCCGCCCGATCCTATTTCCCACTAACCTCCTCTATAAATCTTGTAAAGTACTTACAGTTCGACAATTATTCATAATGAGCATCGTATTAAAACAACACGCAGCTCTCCCCTATCGCAATGAATATACTAAAAAAAGACGGAGTGATGTATCTCGCCTTCAAAAAAGTACGAAACATGCATTCACAGACAAATTTTACCTGTTCCTCGTACCACTATTTCACAATAGACTAAACGTAACAGCAAACATTTATTCCCTAAATTCTTGTAACTGTAAGAAAAATCTCAAAGAAACCCTACAATGTATATCCTATGAAGACACAGAAGTTATTACTTATACTAAAATAGGTATTGTGCGAATTTTATGTATTTTTATATTTTAGTATCTATGATGTTAGAAAATAAGAATTTTATTATATTATTTACACTCTTAAAAAAAATACCTAAGACTACCTTATATTTGATTTTCAGTGATTATTTAGAAAAAATTATGTAGTTTTTTCGCCTGAAACACAGGATTACCTAGTTCAGGTACATAACACGTGTGAACATGACATATATTTAAGCAAAAATTGTAATTATTGTTTTACCTAATGATTTTAAATAAACTTTATTATTATGTTTAAGTATTAATTAAGGATTTCTACAGAAATTAACAACCTCGGCAATAATTTACCCGTTTCTATTTCATTAAGCCCTTTAACATCTACAATTCAACTGTCCTAAAAGTTTTTAAAGCTCCGAATAAAAGATAAGGTAGTAAATGACTTTCTAAGTGGCTATTTTAGATGTGATCACATCAGATAACGTAATGGAAAAGCAAAGGAAATAGATCGCTAGCGTCTGTTACCGCCACAGAGCATAGTTCAGAAGCGATGCGGCGGCTGTGTCTGGAAAAGGCAGGATTAAAAAAAAGTCGTGTGGCACACTTTTTTATTTTTATTTTTTTTATAAACTATAGGCTAGCGTTTGACCACCATCTCGCCTGATGTTAAGCGATGATGTGGTCTACGGTGAAGCACGCTTGCCTAGAAGAAACCTATTCACTCTTGACTTAAAGACCCCTAGGTTGTAGCTGTCAGGGAACAAAGACTCCGGAAGAGAATTCCACTCCTTAGCTGTGCGCACAATGAAAGTATTAGCAAAACGCTTTGTGCGTATGGGAGGGATGTCTACCATGTACCGATGGCGCATGGCCGTACGCCTTGTAGTCCGATGATGGAAAGGGCTAGGCGGAATCAAATTGTGCAGTTCCGTCGCACACTCCCCGAAATGTAACCGATAAAAGACCGACAAACCGCCGCGGTAAAGCTATTGCATAGCATTTATTCTAGATCCAGTCCTGGAAAATGCGTCAAAAAAATTAAAAACGTTAAAACTCGAAAACGTAGCGAGCCAAACCCGCATTTATTTACGATTAATAAAACTCTAAAAAACAAAACAAAAATACCCTTATTCACATTGAAATAAGGTCGCTTTTCTTTGACAAGCAAAAGTGACCCTTATTCTCATTAGCATAAGGTCCACATTGATCACCATTGTCACAGAAACAGCTCAGAGAGACCGATAAAAGGCAAAAAAATTACGACCAACAAAAATTTTAAAACCCTCATATTTCAGAAACGGTTGGAGTTAGCGCATTTCCGACAAAAAATTTGCCCCCCTGCCGCCGCTACTTCATCCAGGAGAACAAGATAGGATTTACCCCCCCCCCCTTAACCGTTTACCTCCCCCCGCAAAAAAAATCTCATTCTAAAAATACCAACACGGAAATCGAAAACACGTGCAACAAACCTCCCCCCCCCCCACCCCCCTGCCCCTCACCACTCAGATTCCACAGAATTCAAAAACCTTATTAAAACTGAGTTGTGGGGGAAATGCGTATCTGAATACGCAGTCACTTCATGTAAAATGACACTCGGCTGAATCCGGTTAGACTAGAAGCCAACTTTAGCCTTTAAATAATTAGGTTTTGCGGAAAAGGCTAGGCCGATTGATTGTTTCTAAACCTTTTCTTTTTTTAAGGGCTTTATCTTTAACTTTTCCCGTGATGCGATTGATAGCACTGTTACTATTAATATTAGTAGTTGCAATATTGAAACTAAGGCGTCAAAGAGACGAGCAGAACTTTGCTTTCGACAGAGGCAACTGCTACTGTTGACAAAAGAGCCTGATGTACTCTGCCTAAGCTTGGCAAGCTATGGTGCCAACATGACGGCAAGGGACACGTTATAGTGAAAGGTCTATAAGCGATAACGTCGCCCCGTATCGTCATCATAATCACTTAATAACAACCTTCAGTTAAAATTATCTATTTTAAAACATAAAATGCCAGTTTGTACAGGATTCTGGCTTGATCTGGTAAAGGGCAAGCCAGGATAGAATTACACTCTCCAATATCGTAATTATAAATGTGGATCCAGTTTGTGTCGTAGTGAGAGTCGTATGGTCATATATGCTTTGTTGGTATTGAAAGTGTTGACAGGGCTGACGAGGCATCTCCGTGCTCTGTGGGTACTCCAAACTAAATTGGATTACCTACTGCGATTTTCTCGAACATGAAGAAAAAGTGGGTCTGTTTAGAAAACTCTTAAGATAATCTATTATCATCTAGGATAGGTTACCATCTATTTTTACCTCTGCTTAGCAGATACACTGGCTTTATTTGCAACTTAGGAGATGATATTCATGTTGATTAAAAGAATTGATGTGTTAATCAGTACATAGTACATGTTTGTGCTATCTGGTACATCACAAACATCTTCAGAAAGTTTTACATTATCATTAAGTAGGAATTTACAAGAAGTAGTGATCGCCCAGAAATTAAGGCCTCGTCTCATACAAGAGGTGGGATGGGATGAGACTGGTCTCAATTCAAATGTACATTATGCGTAAAGCGTACAGCTAAGGAGTGGAATTCCCTGCCAGAGTCTGGAATTCCTGATAGCTATAACCTGGGGTCATTTAGTCAATAGTGAATAAGCGTAAAAACGCAAAAATAGTTCTCATAATTATGTACTTACTGATGTAAACTTGTAATGTTTTTTAAATCCTAAATTGCTTGAAAGCTACAAAAATCTAGCACACATACTTTCTGGACATGCCTCGTATTATATTCCAAACAAACGTAGGTATTTTTGAAGTTAATCTAAGACAAGGAAGGAACAAAAAAAGATCAGAAAAAAAAGGTTTTTTCTTTTAACCTATAAAAAAGAACGACCTGTACGAATGTGGAATAAACCATCAGAGAACATTACTCGTATTTACTGATCTGACCTAACCATAGATTCTCGAAAATCAGGACATGTAGCGTGCCAAGCTCAACAGCCAAGCAGGCGCCGATCTGACATACTTGAGATTTGTGCCAAGTCGAATTTATATCTTTTTCTTTATCGGTTATGGGATACGAAATGTCCTGAAGGAAACCAACAAACTATTTTTTACGCCTCCTCGGACCTACCCCAGTTCTCGTGAGAAGGGTCTTGGGTCACAAATGTTTTACCGTTGAAGTTTTGCATTGTTTCAGTTAGATTCTATCTCATTTCCCCCTCCTTGGGTCAGAGAGAGACAAGATGAAGGGAGCGAGAATGTTTATGTTCGTTTGTAATGTATGTAAGTTTCTTAGTAAAATTGCAAATGAAAGTTTTAACAGTTCCTTATGTCTTATGCTCTTGGGTATTACAATTAAAGCGATAGATAGACGGTGTTAAAAAGTTTAAGAAGGAAACTTGCTGGCTTCATTACATGTTAGCACTTAAACAAAAGCAAGGATAAGTGTATTAAAACCGAGACGACCTTGACTCTGAACAGGTCACGCTCAAGGAGTATCCTGCGTGGACCTTTGAGCAGCAGGTCTTGGTCGCCAGGATCGGGCGAGACCTGTCTTTGCCAGCAGATGTGAGGGCCATGCTGACAGAGGCAGAAAATTGGAGAGAAATGATGGAAGCCGCCAAGCGGGATAGTGAGAGGGCCGATCCCGCTCGGAGAAGAAGGCGTCGTGGACGCAATCACCTCGACACTTAAAACGCCAAAACCCCGCCTGAATTATAGATAGGTGGGACTCCGGGGTCATGGGCGGTCAGATTGGGGACTCTGTTCGCCCACTAAGTGACTCCAAAAAAAGACAGTGGCTCAGTGATAACGTGCTGCCGTGCATAGTGAGGGGAGGCGCTCTTTTAGTCTCCCCAGGGATGTGCCCTAACAGGCGTTGCTCAGAGGGAGTTCCAGGGTGCTCTTTTGAGAGGTCACCGGACCCCTTCTACGTGCTGATGGTGATCACTGGGGCGGTTTTAGTGATGTAAAAAACCCACAGTCCCTGGTCTTTTCTCCAAAAGGTATCCCCAGCGTCAAATAAAAATGGTTGATTAAGCCCGGTAAATTCAGGAGTTACTCGGTAGTTATATCGTTACCGAGATAGCTGAGCTTAACGTCCTGGATTTGATACTCAGGCGAGGGATTTTTATTTTGTTTTCCATAACATTTGTTTCAGTAACAGCAGTAGCTCGGAAACTGAATTTGAGCTTAGTCAGTTTCGATAGGCGTACCCTGTATTATATTTTTATACAAAATCTGATGAAAATTTGGTAGGTACATCATAGTCTAGCCCTTAGAGATATCTAGGCGTGATATTATTGTCTCAAATTAACGACGTAATAAAAATTCAGAATCGCTTTAAAATATGTTCTTCAACAAAAATACAAGGGTGTTAATTTTACAAGAGAGTGTGTATCGAGATAATTATATGCGGTAATTAAGTTTAACCTGCCGTTAATTATTAAAGTCCCTCATAAAGTATCGGGATTACTTTATTATTCTCATATAAATTATAAAGGAAGCTCGCAAAGGTAATATTTTATGTTTGGTATAAAATTAACTTCAAATGTTATTAAGAAGTTGTGTGATATCGGGAGAAGAGTGATTAGGAATTGTTTTATTTTTAGCAACACCTGGTGAACACGCTATAAAAGAGCCTGCAGACAAACATGACATTGCGACAACGATGCAACAGCCTTTTTTCATTCGAATACTATTCTATGGATATACCTATAGAACAACTTCTATGAAAACGCGTTTTTGCATTTTCGTGGCGTGCCTTTCTGTGGAAACCTTACTAACGACAAAAGAGAAATTGTTTCTTTAGAAGATCGATCATTAATAACATCTGAAACACTAATTTATATCTCATATTATAAATAAAAAAATTATCACTCTTATATTATAAAGGCGAAAGTCTGTGAGTGTGTTTGTTACTTCTTCACGCTCAAACGGTTGAACGGATTTGCAAGAAATTTGGCACAGAGGTAGATTATAGTCTGGAATAGTACATAAGATACTTTTTATCCCGGGAATATGTTCCCTCGGGATAATATTCGACGTTTACGCGGGCGAAGCCGCTGGCAGACGCTAGTCTTTCATAATATCTAATGTAACCATTTTCAATCAAAACAAATTATTTCGCCTGTTGCGCTTTTCATAATGTAATATTCAAAAGCGAAAACACGCCAAAGAGATATTCATAAAATTAAATTATTTAATACAGCAGCAGATTTTACAAACAAGTAACATGATTCCAGAAAGTTATTAATGATGCGTCATTCTCTATTTGAAATTCATCCTTAAAATATTAATATTCCAGAGACATAAAAAAAGTTTATTTTATCTTCAGCGACAGAATATTTCCGCTCTGGAAGGCTTAAAGGAAATCGTTCACAAGATACATTGCTCGAGAAAATCGTCGGGTTTTCATAAACCCTGATAGCCAATATCCTATTTCATTTGCTCTAGGAAGTCTGAGAATATACTTTATAGGACTAGGATCTATATTTGACTGGTTTGTAGTTTAATATCAAGAAAACACTTCAGTAATTTTACAAAACAAACTCTTGTGATAGCATCATCATCATCATGAGCCTTTTAATGTTCCCACTGCTGGACATTGGACACATGCCTCCTCTCTGTGGAAGAGGGAATGGTCTTTAATCCACTACGCGGGCCCAGTGCGAGTTGGTGGATGTCACGTCTTAACATGTTTCCTCACAATGTTTGCCTACATCGTTTGTGGAGCAGTAGTGATGAAATAATTGACACAAAGTAAAGCGCCTGTCTAGGACCACGACGGACCTCGGACCCACGACCCACAACACGTAAGACAGGGCCGTTACTACTGGACCACCACTGCTCAGTGATAGCACCCGCCATTGATAGCATGGGTATGTCTAAACGGCTTACAAGCTCCTTGCCTAATCTTGAACAAGTAATTGTCAAATGTATTCTTGGTTTATCGAACGTGTGCATACGCAGAATATTTGACTTCTATAGCCCTGTCGCCCGCAAATCTGGTGACGTCCTTCTAAAGTATATTGTCAGTGGTAAAGTTGAAAGCAAAACACCTAGAGGAAAAAGTCCTATACACTGGTTAGACCAAATCCGAACCTTGTTGAAAATTAAAGCCTCGGAAGCCAGCCAACAAAGTTGCTGAAAGAGCAAGTGGAAACATAAAAAAGAGGAAAGTTTGGAAAGCATTGATGTGGTTATGAGCCCTAGCACTGTGGAAACTACGCAAGGAGAAGCAGGATTCCTAGTTTTATTAATGATCTATGTTTGTTTCTTCTATAAATTGTAAGAACACTAAACAAGGTCATGTTAAATAAGCTGGTAAAACTTCGCAGACGTGATGCGTAAATACGATAAAACAAGAAAAATAAAATTATTTTCTAAACACACATTTCAAATAAATACGGGATCAACTACCGGAGATCCGTCTGTAGAACTTTGTGTTTCAAGCAGAAATATTGTTTTCAATAAACAAAAAATCTTACTCAAAAACCAGTTTGTACCTGCTACTTGTTATACCTATATACGATTACGTAGAACAATAACAAAAACGTACGCTGTCACAGACAAAAGCAGTGTTACATTGCAACTCACCAAAAAATGCATGGACAACAGTATTGTTCTACGAATTGTGTCCGTACCAGAACAGTTTGGTACAGTCTGTTTTTTTTTACAATTTCGTGGTGTTCCCCTTTTTTAACGAACCCGCTTTTCCTGCAACAGGATCAGGCCACGTAAATGTAGCTTGTTTGCACTTTTTCTGACTTTTAGTGAAAAAATTGCAAGCCACGAACACCTACGATCATTCATCATTCCTTTTTTAAAAGAGATAAGTTGATTTCCATGTTGGTGTGAGGCTTATATAAAGTTCATCGAATGAGCAAATGCTCTGTTAAAATAATTGTTAGTAAACAGAGAAAATCCTTCGATTTTTCAAAATACAACACACGTCTTCTTTCAGATGAAATGATAATGTTGACAAAGTACTTACCGAAGGGTGGCTCGAACCTGCAGTCCAGTAGCAAGGCATTGCCAGTGGGGCCCGTGGTGCCGACGACAGCGCCACCTCGCATCATCACCTGCGCCTCCAGTTCCACCCACCGCCCCCCACCGTCCGACTGCAAGGGGAATAGTGTGGTTATACAAATACAAATAATTTATTTCGGTTTTACAGTGGCGTATAGGCAAGATTGCATGTGTTAGAGCACAAAGGAGTTAGTATGGTACAGATTTTATAAACTATAATCGTGATAATCTAAGAAGTACACAGTACAGTATACTCGTAGTGGTCAAACACGAGCCTATCTATACCAATACTATAAAGAGGAAATATTTTTTGTTTGTTTGTACCGAATAAGCTCCAAAACTACTGGACCGATTTAAAAAAATCTTTCACTTATGGAAAGCTAAATTATTCCCAAGTAACATAGGCTATAATTTATTTTCCCGAAAATTAGAACATCTTATAAAAATTGCAATAAAGTAGCTAAATTTTGTCTACAAAATTCTTTATTTTTCGTGCGCTGACAAAACTATTGATGATACATAAAAAATATGTATTACATGATAAAAGTAATCATTATTAATTACAAAAAGACTGAGAGAAAATATATCTTACTATCATAGTTAAATCACAAAAGCAGCCGCCGCGCCGGTAGAAACGTATATTAGTTCTTATTCAAATAAATAGTTTAACAAATTGGTAGGTAGGTAGGGTAGGATAAGTAGGGTATGTACGATAGGGAAAGTATGTAGGGTAGGGTAAGTAGGTGTGTAGGATAGGATAGGGTAGGTAGCTTGATCGGTAGGGCAGGTGAGTAGGTTGGTAGGTAGTTGGGTAGGTAGTGTAGGTAGGTAGGGTAGATAGGTAGGTGTTAGGTAGGTTTTGGCAACATTTCACATGAAAATGTTTTTGGTGGCATAATTATTAACAGGAAATTATAATGTGGATTATGGATGCAATAAATTTGTTTACAAACAATACAAAATGTTAAGCAAAAATAAAATAACAATGTATTTTTTTTTTTTTTTTTTTTAAACGTTTCCCACACTAGGAATTTCTCCTGTATCGTGGGTGCGTTTACAAACATATAAACTCACATACACAAACACCCAGAGCCGGAACAACTATCTGTAGGTCATACAAATATTTGTCCCGTGCGGGAATCGAACCCGCGACACGCAGCGCAGCAGTCAATCGCTCAACCACTACGCCAACCGTGCGCCCAAATTAATTTAATCGATTACAATATTTCTTCATTGATAAAGTCGATTGTTATAAGAATTCGATTCGGTACCACATTAGTTCATCACTAAATGATTAGTTTTTGAGCTGTCAAATATAAATTACAGGTTGGACGGAGAGTAAGTACTTTATAGCTATCGAATCCGACTTCTTAGATTGTCATGACTATGGTATCTCAGATCACATTTTTGGAGATTATATATCGAGGCTGCAAGGCAGCACTGACATCAGTAGATTAGTTTTCTGGGGTTTTTCTGGCGAATTGGAGAAATGCGTCTGAAGTTACCACTATAGGTAGGTACGCCTCTGGATAACCTTCTATGCCTTTGAGTAAAACAGGCGTCACGATACATCGATGTTACGAATTTTGCACTTGCCCAAAGTTTTCCTCCTTCTATTCGAAACCATTTCTAAGACAACCCACTGGGTTGTCTTAGAAAATTGCTAATCTCTCCTTTTGTAAATTTACACCTTTTACGACTGCAGCGTGGCCTTGCTCTGCACAGGATTTATAAAAGATAATATTCACATTCGTTATGTAGGTAAAATACACGGGATATTGTATCCAAGAACCACAGTCCTGGAGATTTTACCATGTAGTTACCAAGTTCCAAAATTCAACTGGAAAATGCGGGACACGGTTATACTGGTAATCCCCTTTCTATTAGCCAGGGACCAGGATACCAGTGTAGACGCTTAACAAACTAATCATATACTCCATGAATATGAATACTAAACTTTACGATAATTCCTTCTCATTTCAACGTACCCATTACCCCTAAAGAGTAAGGAAATGCAAATGCAAGCTCTCCCAAAGGATGGATATTGTGCTTTTAAATTGACCCCCTCTTAATAGGAATGGTAGCAGGAATTTTGCAGCGAATTGAGATACCTGCTTTTAAACTGAGGATTTTCATTATTTTAAATGGCAACTTAGTAAGGTTTAGATTCTTGTTGGGGTTTACCAAACAAAAAAAAAAAGTTTTGTTAAATATTGTGTAATTCGAGTTCGAAAATTTGTAATACGATTATAATTTTCGATATTTTTCCTAGCAATTATTAAGAATCTGAAGGTTGAAAATTATTTCATTGGAAACCACACCAGAAATCAATTTGCATAGGTACGTTATCAAATATGAAGCCACAAATACCATGAAACACTAAACTAATATTAAAAAGGTATCAAAGATCAAACTGTTTGTAGTGTGTGTGTAATCTCTGAAAAAAGTACGACTCAAACCGGAGAGTGGCTACTTTTTATCCAGAAAAATATTTTTGGTTCCGGAGCAAAGCCGCAGGAAAAAAATAAGCAATCAGGCGACTGCCGACAGAAGTGAAAACTCAAAATATTCACACATCACATTAGCATCTATAGTCTAGGCAAGATGAAGGTATAATATTTACTAACAAAGCACTGTCAGCTCAATCAGCTGACAGCAGCGGTGAATACTTTAGGTCCTTTCTTATTTAATCTTTCATTCTTATGACCTTGGATATTTTATGTTTTCAAACTATCTTCCATCTGTACTAACTCAGTTAAATCGATGTACAACCAAAGACAATATTATATATCGAACTCGTTTTATTTTTGTTGTTGCGAAGAGGGCTAAATAAGAGCCCTAAAATAAAAGCAGTTTTACTTTGTTAGTAAACATTGTATCTTCAAAATGGCTGAAGTATAGGTGATGCTATCACATTATCTTGTCGATGACGCTGTCACAATAGCATGTCACTGACACGCGAACCCATAAGTGTTGCCCCTACCTACAAGTAAAATTTCAAAATTTTAAAAGAACCCAACACATTTTTATTTCATGCTACATAATTTATCTAGTACATAGTGGATACGCTTCGATCGGCAATCTATTGAACACGTAATTATGACACGATATCTTGCGAAAACACCCCGATACAAACAGAAAAACGCTCATAACTTTTGAACGGCTAAATCGATTTCATTCAAACATAGCTAAGAACACTCGACAAAAGCACCTTTCAAACAAAAAAAGAATCGGTTCATCCGTTTCGGAGCTATGATGCCACAGACAGACACATAGCAACATACGACAAACAAATAAATTTTCACTTCAAAATCACAACGCACTAACCTCTTACACTTTAAAACACAACATTCACAGCACAATCCGTCCGTCACCATTTGCAAATGAAGGGAAACAACCAGCAAAGTACTGCAGTCAATCAGTCAGGGCCTCATTAGCATGAATACCGATCCTCATTAATATTTCAGAGGTAATCTGATCAATTGACGGCTGACGACTGGCTGGCTAACAATTACGTATTGACTGAGTCGCGTGGTCGTTCTGACGTATGAAATGGTTTTTTAGGGTTCCGTACCTCAAAAGGTAAAAAAGGAACCCTTATAAGATCACGAGTTAAGCCTTATGCTGAAACAACTGAGCCACGCCAGCCTCGCGATCGGACTCGTAATGAATATGACGAAAACAAAGTTAATGACGAACAGCGCGAAACGCAAAGTAGATATTGGGGATGTGGAGGTTGAATATGTCCATAAGTACATATACCTCGGCCAAATAGTCTCTTTCTAGGCGAGGCAAGATAAAGAAGTTGCTCGATGCACCGAAAACGCATGGAAGAGCTATTGGTCGATGAAACACCTTATGAGAGGATCACTTCCATTTTCCCTAAAAAGGAAACTCATGGATATGTGCATCCTTCCCACCCTCACCTACGGAGCGCAAACGTGGTCGTTAACGAAACGTCAAAAGTCCACACTCGAGGTCTGCCAGCGAGCTATGGAACGAAGTATTCTCGGAATCAAAATCATAGATCGCATTCGGAACAGTATACTTCGTTCCAAAACACAAATCGCAGATGTTGGCAAAACAGCCGCCAAACTAAAGTGGAATTGGGCAGGCCATATATGCCGCATGTCGCAACAGAATTGGGCAAAAGTAACCACTGACTGGATGCCGAATAACAGGAACCGGCGACGCGGTTGGCCCAGAAAGAGACGGCGTGACGAATTAGACATCTACCTGAAGGATTGGCCAGACGTAGCAAGAGACAGAAAAAAATGGAAAGACGGAAGGGAGGCCTTTGCCCTGCAGTGGGACATAACAGGCTCATAATAATAAAAAATGATAAGATCACTCACTCGACGTCTGTCCGTCTGTCTGTCCGTGTGTCACCACCGATTTTCTCAGAAACGGATAGACCTAGGAAGTTGACATTTATACCAAATACTGAGGTCCCTATTAGGTGTAAAAAAATAGAAAATATGTGGGCAAATTTAGATTTTTGCGAAAACTTGTCAGTACCAATATTTTCCTTAATTTTCAACTTTTTTTATTTTTCGGAATGTTCCCTTTATTTGTGCTATAAGACCTTGCTTTTAACCAAAATTGACAATTCTAGGTCAACCGGAAGTACTCTATAGATTTTGGGTCGAAAACCTGTATGGTAGTTCCCGATGACCTAGAATCACGAAATTTGGCAAAAAGTAAGGTCTTAACCTTACGTTATAGGCAGGTAGGTGGTGGGTAGGTAGCACAAATAAAGAAGAAAATCCAAAATTGAAAAATGTTGAAAATTAAAGGGTGTCCTCGTACATATATAGTTGACGCCGCCCTGGCTACGGAACCCTTCGTGCGCGTGTCCAACTCGCACCTGGGCGATTTTTTTTTATGATAAGTTTGTTTGTATTTTTTATTATTGTTGCAGTTTCGTTCTGAAATATTACAGTACTTTTACACAAATTAATGGAATATGACATTGCATGACCGTTTTTAATTATTTGGAATCAGAATTTAACAAAGA
Organism: Orthosia cruda; assembly: GCA_964057195.1. Lineage (NCBI taxonomy): Eukaryota > Metazoa > Arthropoda > Insecta > Lepidoptera > Noctuidae > Orthosia > Orthosia cruda. Next base: position 38,899,590 of record OZ059828.1, on the reverse strand, counting down.
GAAATATATTAACTGAACAGAGATTTAATCACGCTTACAGAAACCGGATGCAAAGGAATCTTCGTGTATCATTCAACATCCGATTTTTTACAACCACATTTAATATTAAACCTGGTTTAAAACCACAACTTGTTACTCCGTATTCATTAAAAATCTCGTCCGGTAAGCGGTTACCGTGTTAACAAAAGCGGAGCTGTGTCGACGCCACGGAAAATGCCGCTTACAGCCTTTATGTATGCAAATTCTATACAATTTGCGTACCATGGTAAGTGGATACCCCATATATCGGGCTTAACAATGATTTCCATGAAAATTAACATCCATTGTTCAGTAAATGCTGGCTAAACGGGAGTTTCCAAGTTTCCGTGCGTTTTTTAATTACCGCGTTCCGTTTTTGAAATTTCTTTTTTCTGTGGGGACCATTGAAACAAAGGAGTATTGATTGCAGTCTATATCTTGTCTTCGTAAATATTTGGCTGTGTGAATGGGCTCTTATTTCGTTTTGATTGTTTGGTAATTGTTATCCAATCTCTAGTTTCAGATTTTGTCACAACCATATTTTTATTGGACTATTGGTATATAGATATGTTCTTTTCAATTAAAGAACTTGTCAGAGGATCAAACTACCACCAAACCTTTCTGCCACCATCATCAAATGAATTTAACTAAAATTCAACTTTGGAACTAGGACTGGGAACATGTCGGATGGCGTTTGAAACATTTGAAATTTATATCTCGGTACAATTCTAGCTGGTTCAAAAGTGGCATTGCTCCAAAACTGTAGGATAAAAGTAATTGTGAGATTTAGACGGGTTCTGAGCATGAGTTTAGTGTCTTATTGAAGTGTAATTTCTTTATCCATGTCTGGTCTACAATTTTATCTTATGAGAAAGTTTTAAGCATCTGATTTGATGGTTCAGATACAATCATAAAAAAACTTTAGTGGAAGAAACTTTCTTTTTGTAGTTTTTATTTGGAAGTAAGTAGTATATTTTTGTAAAAAAATTTTTAGTTGCTTTTTAGTTGTACCTACCCAATAGGCTAGTTATTTAATAATATAAATTAGAAAATAGTAGACTATAATGCCAGAATAGATTACCCAAATATCATGCTACTTGAACATAACCGATGAAATGAGTGAACTTTACACATCCGCGTACCCCTTTAGAGCGTACTGGCGTGATGTTATGTTATGAAATTATATAAACAATAAACAGACATGCGATTGCAGCAATTCTGAGAGATTTGCCGTTATTTATTGAAGAGTTCTGTTGTATATATTCGAAGTTCTTTATCAGATCTTCACCAAATTAAAATGGGAACAAATTTGAAAAAAAGAAAATCGGCTTTCTCATTTACGAAACCTCTTTACACCACATATTACTGGCAATCACAATCAATACAAAAGAATTGGCTCTTTGACTTTCTCAAGAATTCAAGGCATTCTAACGACAAGAGAGACCGTATTCTGGGCTAAAAATACTTATTGATTTTCACTGAGTACAAGGCAGTAAGCCACGTTAGTACGCTTATTATATTTTGCGGTACTTATTTCTTGCGTTAGATGTAATAAGCCAAAGACACTATTTCCTAAGAAAAAATACTGGAATGCTATACGAAAAAAATAGACTCAAGATCTAAGAGCAAAGACAAAGTGATATTCAATAACAGTAATATTTATTTGTCAAAAAGCCCAAAATGTTTAACATGCGCTGCCTATACGTTACGTGGTCAATCCAAAATATTTGAAACTGTCACATTCGTATCGCTTAAAAGAGGGGTGTTATAAGTTTGATGTGTGTACCTACTGTGTGTTTATCTGTGGCATCATAGCTATGGGCTCGCTACGGGCAACTTGGCCTCAGATTCAGTCTCTCCGGGAGGCCATAGTTGAACGCTTGAAACTGTCCTTGAAGGCGGTCTCCGAATATGGCGATGCCAATCTGGTCAGTTTTAATGCTGCTAAAACCCAGGCGTGTTTTTTTTCCGCAAAAAATAGCTATTTCCACCCAGCTCTATCTTTCCGTGGTGTAACTGCCGTTAAAGGACCATCTCGAACTTCTTGGTGTTTCGTTGACATCGACCTTCAATTTCGGTGCGTTCATTGAGGTGAAAGCTCAGTTGGCTGCAAAAAAGTTGGGGATTCTTGCAAAGGTGAGACGGTACTTCACGCCTGAACAGCTGCTCAATTAGTATAAAGCGCAAGTTCGGTCATGCATAGAGTACTGCTCTCACCTCTGGGTCTGCCATATACCAGCTTGATGCGCTCGAGTCGACTGACAGACGGGCCAAGTGACTTGTTGTCAACGATGCACTGGTCGCGTCCTAGCTCCTGAGCCTCGAACATCGACGCCGGTTTTTATCGGTTACATTTCGGGCAGTGTACGACGGAACTGTACAATTTGATTCCGCCTAGCCCTTTCCATCATCGGACTACAAGACGTACAGCAATGCGTCCTCGGTACATGGTGAACATCCCATCCATACGCAGAAAGCGTTTTGCTTTGTGTCATAATTAAGTATTCAATAGATTGACTGATGAAGAACTGATCGAAGCGTGTCTGAATCTTGTCGAAGCGTGTGAAATAAAAATGTGTCGGGGGATATTAAAATTCAAAAACTGTAATTTTTATTTTTAAGCTCTCTATCTAAATCAAATGTGTTCCTATTTAAGTACGATAAAACTAAAAGCATAGTAACAAATACTCCTAAAATAAGGAACGAAGAGAACTCACCATTTATCAATTGAATAATGATAGCAGTTGCTTCTTTTGGTAAAATATATTGCCTATCTCTATATGTACTTTTTATCCTTGACTAAGATGGTTTCAGACTGGCATATTGCATGTGCTTATAACGCATGTATTTTCCTATAAATAATCTGATTTTTTATCATCATTTATAATTTTTTGAGTAGTAAATAAGCTGTTCCGCACTTTATTTTCATGTTAAACCAACAAAAATGTACTGAGTAACTGATTTTTTAATCATTTGCCGCCTTATTATTATTAAACACGGAATAAAGTTAAACGAGGAATAACAAAGGAATAACCATACATTTTCATAGGTTTATACTTGGTATAACTTTTTCTTTGTTTATTAATAAGGAGGCAAAAAAAACGTATTTTTGATTGGTACCTGTTAAGGCCTGGAAAAATATTGGATGGTTTAAAAATCAGGCAGTAAGGTAGATCTCAAATTTCAGATAATTTATTTGCAAATTGTACAATCTTTAATATAAATCATATTCAAACAAACGATTTCTAATTCGTTTTTCGCTCAAACGCAGAATGAAAAATTTCTAACTCTAACCCTTATAATAAGATTCCATTGTATTCCAAATATATATAAAGGTACTATGCAATACACCAAGGATTGCACAACGAAGCCCCGTTTACATTTAAGAAAGCATTTAAAAGGATTGCCCGTTTCAAGGCTGTCTAACTGTCTCAGTTGGTAGAGACACAATAAAGGCATATATATACATAGATTTTTGAAGACAATTTTAGTGAGGCAATTCTATTGACTGTGTTTTGTTACTTTAGTTCTTTGATTCATTTGTGCCTCTGTGTCGTTTGTATCCAGCTTCTACAGACTGATCAATGTTTCACTTTAGTTTTTAAGAGGAATCGGGTAAATATAAGAAGTTTTATTATAGATCCTGGCTTTGAAGTTGTAAAGATTCGTTGCGCTTTAGGTTACGCGACGAATGTTTACTCGCGAAAGACACATTTGATCGTAAGCACAGTGATTGGAATTTTATTTTCGTGTTTTAATCCAAGTCATCATCATCATTTCAGCTGAAAGACGTCCACTACTGGACATAGGCTTTCTCCAACGTCGCCACACGAACCGGTTCTTTGTTCGTTTAGTGAAATGCTGTTCAGCGCGTAACAAAGTTAATAAAATGTATAGTATCCATCAAAATGGAATACCAATTACTCGAAAGTATTTAACCCCGTTTAGAATATATACTAGCTTATATAAAGTATTAATAGTCCTTCAGCAGAAGCGATGATTGCTACTAAACCATATTGCAGACTATTTAAACACATCTTCTATAATAACATCCCACGTTTACTAGAACATAAACAGTGATAGGTTTCTTGTTTACAGCCAATATACTAGCACATGTATCTAATGCTTCTAACTCAGTTTACTTCGGTAACTTATGTAGGAGTATAAACTACTTGCACTCGATTTTATAGACCGTAAACTTTCAGTGCTGAACACAAAACCCAATAATCGGTACAAGGAACAGTTTAAGAGGATAGTGCCTTAATCACCGTAGTTAGTGATAGCAGTTTGTTGTTATTAATAGATAGGAGGACTCTAATGGACGGCTATATTTTCGGTTTTAGCACCCCCTTACTTGGGAGATTCAAAAACAACAGTAAAACTTGTGATTTTTTTTTGTTGGATATTGCAATGGGCGTATGTTTTATAAAAAAAACAAAAATCCCGACTGCTTTAAAAGCGAACTAAAAAGACGTAAACAAGAAGAAAATCATGCTGTGCAGTCGGAGGATACATATTCGCGAGCTGGCTGACCAAAACCAGATCACCGTAGTTAGTAATAGCAGTTTGTTGTAATTAGTAGATAGGAGGACCCCGATGGACGACTATATTTTCGGTTTTAGCACCCCCTTTCTTGGGAGATTCAAAAACAACAGAAAAAATCGTGAAATTAAAATTTTGAAAAAAAAAATGTTTTTTTACCCGGCTGCAAGGAAAGGGTTATGTTTTTAAATTAACTGTTTTTATTTACAACTTTTTAGTTATTTTTTTTAAATTAGGTACATTTAAACATTTAAGTGTTATATATTTTTGAAATCACCTCTTAAAACCCTTTATTTTGATACCCCACACGATGGGTTTGGAAAAAAAAAAGAAAAACCCCACAAAATGGCGCCCAAAATCCGCCATTTTTCTTTTCCAATTTTTATGTAGCCAGTGGCCAGCAGGGTTAAGACGAATCGATTGACGTAAGAATCATCAAAATCGGCCAAAGCGTTTGGTCTCTAGAACGCCACATAGGAACAAACATACATACATACATAGACTGATAAACAGATTACCCTCCTTCGGCAGTCGGGTAAAAATATACACCATTGAAGTAGAGAAGAAAACCAATATCTATGTCAATAAAAATTAAATGCTGTTGTGCATCATTTGAGGACGGCTGAACTGATCTGGCTAATTTAAAATTAAATGTTCGTAACAGTCTCAATATGGTTTGCAAGTAAAGAAAAACTGAAAATGCTTTTATTATAGATTCTGTATGAATTGAGAAGGAAAGATCAGTTTCTGAGGGATCTGCTAGTTAACAGAACGAATTTCCATATAAATAGAAAGCATATAGAATTAATTATTAACTTATTAACTCTATAATTTCCTTCTGTGACCCACTGCCACTGCAACTATAATAATTTCACGTTTTACAATTCCACACAGTATGTTGTATCTCGTTCTATCTTACCTCGTTATATGCGACGGAAGTGAGAGGCAGGTAGTGGTAGCCGAGTGCTTTGTCCCAGATGACGCCTTTGTTCCACACCTCCACTAAGAGACCCAGGTTGATGTCATTGATTTCACTGTTGGACAAAAATGTTGATGTTAGTATTAATGACAAAACTAATCTGTAGTGCTATTCTATAAAAATCTCACCGTGAAGTGGAGTAAAGACGAAGTGAGCTGTCAAACTATCCCACACACATCAGGGTCCACTATCACATATAATGAGGACTGACAGTTCACACAGTTTAAACTTAATTCACCTTAGTTTTCACGGTTAGATGTTCTCGGAATAGACCGACTGCTCAGTTTAATGCACATTATGTCGTGGCCAGATCATACGATTGATCACTTCATGATTTGGCCGACCATTTCATGAAATGGTTGTATTTCATTAAATCAAAAATAAATGCTGGCCACATCATTATATGGTCTGGCCAGATCAATGAATAATCAGCGTTTGTTTGATATGAACAGCTAAACGAACGGCTAGTTCATTATATGGTCAAACATTAGTGACCATATCGTAAAATAATTACATAATCCACCATTAAAGGTGCTGATATCGTTATGTTTTTCATTGTTGCATCCATAACGGCGGCGAACAACTATTCTGATAAAAATGCTAATAATAATGCACCAATTGAAGATAGGAGTGTCGTTACGACACAAAACTGTAGATGGTCAAGTTCATACTGCAAGTTTTCTGTGTGAGTTTGGTTTTTCCTAGTACTTTTTCTAAGTTAAATGAATACATATCTAATTGTTTCAGTAGATGCAACCTTTCTCTATTAAGTTTTACATTTTTGATGAACAATCTTTGTTTTTTATCATTTTCTTAGTTTTAACTATGTATTTAAATTCTGAGTTGAGCTGCTCGGTTATTGACAAATGCGTGCACTGACTGGACAGGTCCACTCAATTTGGCTGGTTCTTTCCTCAAAAGACCATTTCAGACATCAGTCTACATGGTCTTCACATGATCTAACCAATATTTTGTCTGGACTTTAAAAGATGCTGTGACCTCTGAGTTTGTTGCGGCCTTTCTTCTCAGAGTAGTCGTAGTAGTAGTAGAGTAGAATAGTAGGAAACGCCGACATCATCTAGTTTAAAAAAATATGTTCGACACGTAAAAGTGTTTGTACAAACCAACTTACAGAAATAAAATCATTTATCAAAACTACTTGAATTTTACAAAAGTTTTAAAGAAAAACAAATTAAACCTTTGCCATTATGTAAACCCTTCATTATATAAAGATATGGTCAAACGTGGATTGAAATATTATGAAACGTTAACGTTTAAACGATATGGTCAGTTTTAGCTAACATAACAATATAATATAATATGCACTAAACTGACCAGTCGATCTATTCTGAAAAATAATGAAAAATAAAGTATCAATAAGTAATTAAATATAAAATATTGAGTTCGTTCTTTAGTATTTCTACTCTGTATATATGTCCAATGTCAAACTGTACGCAATATTGCCTACCGATTGTGACGCATTGTTTCGACATTAGAATGCATATTAAAAATAAAACGAATTTTCCTAAATTTTATCTAAAATGTTTACAAGTACGGCAATATTACAGAAAAAAAACAAATACCCAAAGAAATAAATAGACAATTATTGATTTTAACTAAATTATTAAATATTTTTCTAAGTTTATTTGAACTTAAAATTCAATGTCGAGTGATCATTAATTTTTAAAATTTGTAAGAGCGACGTGGTCAATTTGCGATACCTACAGTCATTATGATACCAACTTGTCAGTTTGTATTCTTCTCTTTACTTTGTTGCCACTGTACTGTCATCAGGAAGTATTCTGATTCCCTATTCATAAATGATTCGACCATTGTGAAAATGTAAATTTTAACCGACTTCCCAAAAAGGAGAAGGATTCTATGTTCGACATTTTTTTATTTTTTTTTATTCATATTCATATTCTTTATTATACACTAAACAGACATACAAATACAGAAGGACAATTTATGTACAAAGGCGAGCTTAACCCACAATTGGGTTTTCTTACAGCAAACCTCAGTGTTATAGCGAGATTTACACAATTAGGACAGTGAACAAAAGCGCACAACAAAAAAGAAACTTAAAAACAAATTTAAATTCTCTTACTAACTAAATACACTACACAAATACGTGTAAAGCACACAATGCATAAACATAATACATACTTTATAATATATATCTAAAATACATACATATTTATGAGTCATGTTGACAGGAAATGTTCCCTAGTTCTTCTCCTGAAGATATCTAACGAAGGGCTATCCCGTATGGTGTGAGGAAGATTATTCCAGAGGCGGACAGCACGAACAGTAAAAGATCCACCGTAACGACTTGATGAGTGAGGAGGAAAACGAAGGAGAAGAGATGATGAGGAGCGGCAAGACTTTCCTCTCGGAACAAGATACTCAAAGCGCTCCTGAAGAAACGAAGGAGAGGTAGGATTGTGAAGAACAGAAAAGAGTAGAGAAAGAGTGTGGGTATCTCGGCGCTGTCGAATAGGCAGCCACTTCAACCGCTTCCGAAATTCCGACACATGGTCGTACTTTCGGAGGCCAAAAATGAAGCGGATGCACAAATTCTGCAAACGCTCGAGTTTATCAAGAAGTTCTTCAGTTGCATCTAGGAAGCAGACATCAGCATAGTCAAGAAGAGGAAGAAGAAGAGCCTGAGCAAGAGTAACTTTAGTCGAGAAAGGCAGGAACATCTGGAGATGCTTCAGAGATCGAAACGAGCAAAACACCCTCCTGCTTACTTCAGCAATGTGAAAATTCCAAGATAGGTTGCAGTCTAAGAAAACACCTAAGTTTTTTACTTTTTTGGAGTAGGCTATAGCGACGGCATCGTAGAAAACAGGAGGGAGAGACTGGTTACTCAATAAATTGACAAAATGTCTGCCACCAATAATGAGAGCTTGTGATTTTGCTGGGTTCACCAAAAGGCCAAAACTTTTAGCCCACAGACAGATATTTCCAAGATCATTATTGATGGCATCGATAGTTCCAGTGAGCTCTTCAAGTTTGAAGTGGCGGTAAAGCTGCAGGTCGTCAGCATAGAGATGATAGATATTTTTATGTTTGTGTTGTCATAATAATATAGTATTCAAGTTCCCATTTTTCGTGTTCCAGGTTTTTCGCTTATCCGACATCACGTGCAAAAGAGATAGATGCTGTGATGAGCAGTAAGAAGCTAGTTCGCGTACGAATAAGCACTTTTGCAAATTTGTATCGAAATGGATGATGATTTAGGACAAAAACGAGCGCGCGAAATTTTATAAACAGACCTTTGGGAGTCTAGATATCATGAAAAAACGACTAAATGATGAATTGAATGAATTTGAAAATAAAATTATTTGCATTGTTGAATTATTAATCTAAATAATCTAATCTTTTATCCCTGTATGGAGGCCGTTTTGCAATTTTCCTTCTTCTTATGGCAGGAGGAGCTCGTGGCTAAATAATAACAGCCACACGGGTCGATCTTCAAGGTTAAGCAACGCTTGATGAGGTCGGTCCGTGGATGGGTGACCATTTCAACATACCGAGTTTCCTCTGTGCCTCGGAAAGCACGTTAAGCCGTTGGTCCCGGCTGTCATTTGAAGATCTTTGACAGTCGTTACGGGTAGTCAGAAGCCTGAAGATCTGACACCAGTCTTGCCAAGGGGTACCGTGTTACCCAGTTACTGGGTTGTGGAGGTCAGATAGGCAGTCGCTCCACGTAAAACACTAGTACTCAGCTGAATCCGGTTAGCCTGGAAGCCGACCCCAAAAATAATTGGGATAAAGGCTAGGCAAATGATATGGCATTTATTTCCGCCCAAAGATGCGTTAAAATTAGTGTTGAAATAAAGAACTTTCGACGCTTATAACTTTCAAATATTTTATTTTTTTAACTTTTTTTGGTCCTTATAGGGCTAGATAAGACAAATTAATATCATTTTTTTATTTTGAACGTACATCGTCAAACAGTAGAGTAATCGACAGACTACATTTGTATGGAAGAATGTTCGACTAGTGTAACCTTAAAGGTAATATAAGACAAATACTTTTTTTATAAATTGAGAACTAAACTAACGCTAATCACGACTTTACAAGCTGCCAATATGGTCGCCCATCTCCAGCATGTAAACACCGCAAAAACAAGAAAAAGTGACCATAACTAAACATATAAACAGTCCATAAAATCAGCTCTATACGATATAATTGATCTAACACCAGCGTAGCTTCGTCCTGCCAACGGTATAAATAACTAATCACATGGCTCAGTGGATATCTACTACCTCAGCAGACGCGTAGTCGTGTGATCGTGTCGCGCCTTTTCTTATTCTCCTTATAATCTTTCCAAATGAAAATTAAAGATTATATGAACACAGGCAAGCTTAACCCAGAATTTTCATGTTTTCTTACAGCGTGTCTAAAGGAGTCTTTAAACACAGAATCATAATTAATGCTGACCAAAAACCAACAAGAGGTATCACAAACTATATAATTTTGAATCAACAAAGCAAAAACCAACCACGAATTAGCACAAGTAAAATTTAAAAATTAAAGAAACCCCCGAAACAATTTTATTTCATGCTAAATAATTTATCTAATACATAGTAGATACGCTTCGATCGGCAATCTATTGAACACGTAATTATGACACGATATCTTGCGAAAACACCCCGATTCAAACAGTAAAACGCCCATAACTTTTGAACGGCTGAACCGATTTTATTCAATCATAGCTAAGAACACTTTCGACAAAATCACCTTTCAAACAAAAAAAAAACAAAATCATAATCGGTTCATCCGTTTAGGAGCTATGATGCCATAGACAGATACACAGCAACACACGTCAAAATTATAACACCCCTCTTCTTCCGTCAGGGTTAAAAATAGCCGCCAATCTTCAGCATGTACATGTCAACGAAAAAAAAACAAAAAAGCGACCACAACTAAACGTATAAACAGTTCATAAAATCAGCTCTATACGATATAAAAGAGCTTACTTCAGTGTAGGTTCGTCCTGCCAACGGACGTATAAACCACAGAGTTACGGAAATGCTTCGGCGGCCAATACTAGAAACAGCTTTGACTAACTTTTCCATATTTTGTAATTTAGTTTCTTGGTCGATGGGACTCGCATATGACCGCGTATTGGTGGATAGTTGAAGTTTTTTATCTTGTTAGTGTCTTGAGAGAAAATGGATCCCAGACCTGATACAAGTCGGAAGACTTTTGCAAAGGTGGAGATGTTTGAGGTTCGGGAGCACGTGCCTTTCCTGGTGGAGCTGCCTCGAGCCCTTGACGACCTCGGACAATTCTGAATATCTGATAATACTGTTCTTGTTCTGGTAATGTAATGTTTGTATGTCATTTTGTGGGAATTATTATAATTAAATACTTTTTATTTCTTTCTTCTATACTAATATTATAAAGAGGAAAGATTTGTATTTTTGTATGTAACGATTAAACTTCAAAACTATACTGGACCGATTTCAAAATTTCTTTCACCGCTAGGAAGTACTTTATCCTCGGGTGACATAGGATACTTTTTATCCCTGTATTCCCACGGGAACGGGAACTACGCGGGTGAAACCGCGAGGCGTCTGCTAGTCTTTAATATAGATCAATCAATCTGCCTGAGATTTTCTTGACTATGTTGGGGTCAGGTTCCAGTAAGATAAGATATATTTATTTGCTTAAATATGGTTAACACATACAATATGCATGCAATATAACAAAAATAACAAAAGTTTCCTACATGTTTGCCACATGCTATGGCGTGCAAATATTATGCAAGTTAAATTATAAACGAAAACAATGAATAGTCTAACAGTCCAGTCTAACAGGATACAGCTGAATACCAGTATTTTACAAGGAACGACTACCTACCTATGACCTCCTGATCCCAGTAACCCTATACCCCTTAGCAAGTCTGGTATAAAGACTGGTGTTAAAATTTCTGACTTTTGACTACTCGTAATGACACTAGACAAAGGTCTTTAAGACGACGATAGTCACCAACGATCTTGAGGTAACAAAACGCGCACTCAAAAAACATTCAGTAGTTTTTTGTACTTTCCTTATCATTGTAAGACTTAAAATAAATTGCCTCAGATCAATATTTACTCGGATCAAATTATTATGAAAATGGTCTAATATAACATTTTTCTTTTTTTTTTCCAAAAAATTACGACGGGCCTTTTGGCCGTGATTCTCATTTTAAAATCAGCTACTAGGTAACTGCGCTTTAAATGACAGCTGGGACCAATAGCTTAGTGCTATCGAGGCGCGGAGGAAACTGACGACGGATATGACAACTGAAACTTTTAATACGCGGGTACGAATAATATTTATTAATTAGCCTCTGCCAGCGGCTTGGCTGGCGTAAATTTTACTCCCGCAATAAAATGTATCCTATGTCCTTCTTCAAGAATCAATCTATCTCTTTACTAGACGTGAAAACGTATCAAACATGCAGACAGGCAGAGTTACATTCACATATTATAATATTAAGTATGGATGGCATCTCTAACCACTGCCGACGCGACGTTTCGTGCTCTATGGTATAGACAAATCACATATTATGGCTCCGGTACTATTTTCATGCAGTAAAGTAGAATTGAAAACTTTCCGGGTTTAACGAAATTTATGTGTTTTGGGAGAGACGTTTCAAATTGTTGCAGCTTATAAGATGCACAAAATCCATCCTGATTTTGTGCTGCCGAGTTTCATGTATTTTTAATTTATTACTAAGTTCTGCCAGCGGCTTTTCCCGCGTGTAAAGTGTTTCTTTATCCCAAGGGAACATTATATTATTGGGATGAAAAGTAGCCTATGTGCTACTCTAGATTATAATCTATGTATGTGCCAAATTGCATCCAGATCCGTTCTGCCATTGAGTAACAAACATACATCCCCACACACATCCATCCAAACTTTTACATTAATAATATTAGAATTTTATATTTATTAGACTTGAGATAACTAGGCGGAAATATAGATAGATCGATAAGCATGCAGGTATCTAACTCGTATCAACTAAAACTCATAAACGTATAAAGTTGTAAATTAATGTCGTAATCAAAGAGTAGGTAAATACACTTTAAATGTATGAACTTCTGGAGTATGTATGTGTGCTTTCAGAACAGGTAAAAAAAACCGAAGCTGATGCTGGGTATGTTAATAAAAATCTTATTTTACTCGCTACCATGCGCAGTATATTTTCATAACTTTTAATGAAATAGAGTATTAGAAAGAACGAAAGAAAGAGTGTCATTGTCATTGATATACATTCTACCGATAGAGAAGAACATTCATGAAAGAAAATTTTTCGCTGCAGCGCTAAAATATTTATGTTGTCTAATCAAACTATTAAAACATGCAGCGCTAGATCACTTATAGTGTTAAGTTTACTCGCGATCAAAACGTCGTAAATGCCATGAAATTCATAGCACTTACGAGTTTCGTTCAAATTAGTATACCTAAAGTATGGTGTATGGATTGCAGTACAGTTCAGTCGCACTGAGTGAGAGTTCGGGTCGCCAAATCAAATGCGTAGTACATGTATATCGATCATTGGTGATTACTACCGAAAATATATAAAAGAATACAAAAAACTTAGAATAATAACGCAATTCTAAGACAAAAAGGTAAATCATATGATTAAAAATACAGAAAAAGCGCAGTTAACGAAAACGTATTGATTGTTTTAAATATTTAGTTAGAAACTGGCCAAGTGCTAGTCGGACTCGCGCACGAAGGGTTCCGTACCGTTATCACAAAAAAAAACACGTTTGTTCTATGGAAGCCCCACTTAAATATTTATTTAATTCTGTTTTTAATTTGTTGTTATAGCGGCAACAGAAATACATCATCTGTGAAATTTTCAACTGTCTAGGTATCACGCTAGGTGCTTGCACTAGTGCTGGCGTGCTGGGGTGCGTGTGGTGAGCGGCTTTATTGCTCCGGTACCATTCTGGACAAATGGTAGTGAGTAATCACGATGCGACTCACATTTTCTCTTGAGTACCAGGGGCGAGTGCTCTCGGAGGCGTGACCTACCGAAGATGGTCCCAGACACCTCGTAAGGGGTTGCCTGGTATAGTGTGCCGCCTTTTTATACCGAAAGGTGGGTAAAGGTGGCCACTATAGAAAATCTCAGTAGTTTGATTGGGTTATGTCTAGGTATCACGGTTCATGAAATACACCCTTTGGGTACGGAACCCTAATAAAAACATAGAAGTGAAATTTTGACATGATTTGAAGGTATTAAGCTGAATACACCTCAACAGAGTTGTAACCGGATAAATTCTGGCTGAAGCATCCAGGTGTTAACGAATCCAAAACTTAGTTTTCATCATTGGAATTTAGAAAGAAATCTGAGTCACGTTATAAAGAACAATTTAATTTTTTGGTGGTAATCTGTGCAATTAGAAAAATACTGATCCGATTGCGTTAATATATTCACTGATATTATACATAGCTATATTACCGCTAGGTGCCACGGACTACTTTTATCCTGGAAAAAAGTACGGTTCCTGTGAAAATACTAAAACAAAACTAAACTTCTTTTTAGGGTTCCGTACCCAAAGGGTAAAAACTGGACCCATATTTAAGCGGGGCTCAATACAACAAACGTGATTTTTTCCGATAATGGTACGGAACCCTTCGTACGCGAGTCCGACTCGCACTTGGCCGGTTTTTGTACTACAGAAGTTTTCAATGATAAACAGTATCGTAATACAATTTTGTATGTATAGTCCTCCTTGTCGATTTCGACAACGGCGATCCCACCATATATTTTCTTGCTTGCGCCCGGCTTGCTACACCGAATTTGGTTTTGTATACCCGGACTCAAGTAATGCAATGAATGGCCGGCGGGATTAAAGTTATAGGGGTTTAGGTCTCTTTTGGTATTTGGCTTTGTGCTGTGCCACTCGACTATCAACACACAAACTACCACTAAACCAGCTTTATGATAAAAACAAAGCTTCCTAATTATAACAAGCCATAGACACGCCTTCTGTGATTCACCACCGCTCCCTCTTCCACTAAAACTTATCAAAATATACGAATATTTGAATAGAGAAGCGTGTTTTTCTTTTAAATTTGTTTTCTTAGCCCGGAGTGGCAGAGACAAGAAGTTAAACTTATATTCATCATACTAGAGGTAGGAAAACGTAAAGTTTTATGAGCTAATATTTTTCTTCGCGCTAGTATCTACATATTTTTCATTTTCTCGGTTCAATTCTAAGTTTTGATTTAGTTTAAAGGACTCTTGAAAGCAAATATATACAGTTATAATATACGGTTATGTTATGTACGAGTAATAACTTGAACTGTGATTTTTAATTTCCTAGACTAAACTGACAGCTGCCAATGACCTTATTTTTTTTTAAGTTGCAAGCGTGGAGTATAATGTTGTAGGTAAGGATCAATCATAAGTAATTCATCGAATCGAATTGACATGACTTCTCAATTTAATTTTACTAATTGGTGTAAATAAATGTTTTATGAATAAAAACGTAATATATTTAAATATAACAGTATTCTTAAACATAGCACATACACTTTTATTGTGTTAAATATGCAACCAACAACAAAATAAATGCGTTTGATAAAATGAAGTCTGACATAAATGAGTAGAAACTAAATAAGGGCCGCTAGTTTCTTAACAAATGTAATTTTTGTACCGCGAAATAGTTCCATTCCATTTCGATCTACTTCGATTTTCGATCAACTATCGATCACTTAGGATATTCAGAATACGACACTATTTTTATGTAACTATAAAGTGACAACCCCCAAATGTCAGTTTAAGGCCGTACCCTGACCAAAAAATCAGCATGAGATTTGAGCATTCCTATTGGCCTAGCGGCACTGGTGGCGCATGAATTACAGTAGTGAATACGCCCAGATTTTAGAATAACTTCTTTATAAAATCGAATATTGGTCTTTTGAAAAAAAAAACTACCAAAATGTTCGTTATCAAATTGTCTATCCATTAGTGTTAGTACAAACAATTATTAATGAACACTTTACGAGGAGATGCATGCTATCAATCATTATTTCTCATTTTTATGGTTTTGTTGGAAGGAGATTTGTGAAACATATACTACATTAAAAAAAAAAGAATTCTACAATTTTGGAATCAATAATATGTAGAAATTTAATGTATTTTTATTAGTTGATATTTTATTTTAAATAACGATTAGATAGCTCCTAAAAACTGCACAAAAAACGGCTAGCGCGGTGTTTTGCTCGGGGTAGTGCCTTAAACTCCGAAATAAATAATCAGAGTATAGTACGAAATTCTACAGAGCTAATCTGTATTTCCAGTGTTAAGAAACAAAGCATAAGTATAGGTATTTGTTTACCAACCAAGAAGTTGCAGAACACATTATTATGATAAACTTAGGCTATTAACAAAGCCAAAAGCTATCCTTATATTATAGAAGCATTTCTGTGTTTGATTAAAATAAATAAATATTAATTTAATATTATTATTAATTAAAAAAAATATTAAATTATATTTATTTCTCCATAAAATTATACTATTTTGAACATTATGATTAAATTATTCAAGCTATTGCATTTAATAGTTTAACATTATCTTAATGTTTTAAGAAGTTCTTCTGTAGTTTCATAATCACAGGTAATTAGGAAGTTCAACAGTTTGGTTTTGCATTCACGTTTACTAATTTATAGATTAATTTTTATATAGTTGTTTTACAAATCTAATCTTTGAAAGAATTGAGAAACTGCGAGAAAAAAATTATATATTACTAGCTGACCCTCGGGGCTTCGCTCCCGTTAATTGCCTACCTACCCTGGCTACCCTGCCTACCTTGCCTATCCTGCCTACCATGCCTACCCTGCCTACCATGCCTGCCCCTACCCTGCCTTCCCTGCCTACCCTGGCTACCCTTCCAACCCTGCCTGCCCTGCCTAACCTGCCTACCCTGCCTATCTTTCCTACCCTGTGTATCCTGCCTACCCCTGGCTACCCTGCCTACCCTGCCTACCCAGCCTACCCTGCCTACCCTACCTACCCTGCTTACCCTGCCCCTACCCTGCCTACCCTGACTTTCCTGCCTACCCTGCCTATCCTGCCTACCCTGCCTACCCTGCCTACTCTGCTTACCATGCCTACCCTGCCTACCCAGCCTACCCTGCCTACCCTGCCTATACTGCCTACCCAGCCTATCCTGCCTACCCTGCCTATCCTGCCTACCCTGCCTACCCTGCCTACCCTGCCTACCCTGCCTACCCTGCCTACCCTGCCTTTCCTGCCTACCATGCCTTTCCTGCCTACCATGCCTTTCCTGCCTACCCTGCCTACCCTGCCTATCTTGCCTACCCTGCCTAATCTGCTTACGCTGCCTACTCTGCTTGCCCTGCCTAACCTGCCTACCCTGCCTACCCTGCCTACCCAGCCTACCCTGCCTACCCAGCCTATCCTGCCTACCCTACCTATCCTGCCTACCATGCCTTTCCTGCCTACCCTGCCTATCCTGCCTACCCTGCCTACCCTGCCTACCCTGCCTTTCCTGCCTACCCTGCCTATCTTGCCTACCCTGCCTACCCTGCCTACTCTGCTTACCCTGCCTACACAGCCTACCCTACCTATCCTGCCTACCCTGCCTTTCCTGCCTACCCTGCCTATCCTGCCTACACTGCCTATCCTGCCTACCCTGCCTACCCTGCCTACCCTGCCTACCCTGCCTACCCTGCCTTTCCTGCCTATCCTGCCTTTCCTGCCTTTCCTGCTTACCCTGCCTATCTTGCCTACCCTGCCTAATCTGCTTACGCTGCCTACCCGGCCTACCCTGCCTTTCCTGCCTACCCTGCCTATCTTGCCTACCCTGCCTACCCTGCCTACTCTGCTTACTCTGCCTACCCTGCCTAACCTGCCTATCCTGCCTATCCTGCCTATCCTGCCTATCCTGCCTACCCTGCCTACTCTGCTTACCATGCCTACCCTGCCTACTCTGCTTACCCTGCCTATTCTGCTTACCCTGCCTACCCTGCCTACTCTGCCTACCCTGCCTACTCTGCCTACTCTGCCTAACCTGCCTATCCTACCTACCCTACCTACTAATTTGTATCTATCATCAATAGTTTTCTCAGCGCACGCCAAATAATGTATTTTACAGACAACATTTTGCTACCTTGGGTTACATTATTGCAATTTTCATAAGGATCTCTATTTTTTTTGAAAATATTTTATAGCCTATGACACTCAGGAATAATGTAGCTTTCTACCGGTGCAAGAATTTTCAAAATCAGTTCAGTAGATCCAGAGATTACCCCTTACAACGTCACAAACTCACAAACTCACAAACTTTACCTCTTTATAATATTAGTATAGATTTTTCAAAATATATATGAAAAGAGCAATTAAACATAATGTTATTAAAATAAGGAAAGAAAATCAAATTCGTACCAAAATAACACCTTTTGCGAGGCTTGCTAATCTCTTAAGAAAATATCATATTATCAGATACATAAAAGCACATTTACGCTATCCTCTCTTGAAACAGTTAATTCGTTTACTTTATAAAGAGCAACCTTTGTTCTCGTAGCAAATAAAATTGTATACTTTTTATTATTGCTGTGCATTCAGAGAAATAACTGACAAGAGAGAAATCTAGTTTATTGTTGAAGTTAGTATTTCATGTATTTTTATCTCAGGAGTCTGTTTTGTTATGCTACTGCTTTGGAGTTCCTGTGCTAGCGAATTTTGATACTCGTTTTTCTTTATAAGCTTTTTATTAAGTGTTTAGGTAGCCGTACATATCTGCCCTGCTGAATATGTCTGTGTTAATTAATACTTATTTATTAGAAACTCTATCCTTATAACCTGAAAAAATTATAACTTTAAATTCATTGGAAACATTTTGAAAGTAAATTGAATATAAACAACTTATACAACAGGATCAACTCTGAAATAGTTATTAAAACAATCAGTAGTTCGACTTTTTCACTAGAGTTGTTATAGCGAATAGTCGTATACCGATTAATGACGAATAGTCGAATATTCGCCAATATTCTTCGACATAAAAAAGCAATATAAAAAATTGGTTTATTTATTCTCAAATAATCTATACTAATATTATAAAGCTGAAGAGTTTGTTTGTTTGTTTGTTTGTTTGTTTGAACGCGCTAATCTCGGGAACTACTGGTTGGAATTGAAAAATTCTTTTTGTATTAGATAGTCCATTTATCGAGGAAGGTTATAGGCTATATAACATCACGCTACGACCAATAGGAGCGGCGCATAAATGAAAAATGTTGCAAAAACGGGCAAAATTATTCCTTTTTGAGAGCATCCGTTGCGTGCGCTGCGTAAACGGTTTAAGTTACGCAACAATCATGTATGTAGGGTAGATGGGTAGGTACCCAGTTGACGGGAGCGAAGCCGCGTGGGACAGCTAGTAACATTATACTTATAGTAGCCCCTTGAATTTTCTATAAACTTACTGTATAAAAAAAACTATTTTTACTGTACCACAATCTGCCCCTTTTGGACTTTAAATATTAAAATGATTAATTTAAAAGTCTAGCTAATTAACTTCGACATGACTGATTATTGGCTTACTTTTTATATTAATAATAATAATAATAACCATGGCAACCCTAAAATGTCAGCATGTAAATTTTTTTCCTGCACTCTTTATTTAATTACAAATTCATACAACTATCAAACTTAAACAAATTATACAGCAGAAGAAACCAGTTATAAAATACCCATATATAATATACAGTTTAATAAATCCACAACAAATCCCATAAAATATCAGAAAATTACAAGAAACCGGTTGTCGTTGTCACTGACAAACGTCAACAAAACAATTTCTACTATGGAAAAGTGTAAGGAAAGATAAATAATGTTGACGAGAGCAGCTGCCAGTCGCGCACGCCTTCCACCCCCGGACTCGTCGCTCAGCTCCGCCTCGCCGCCGCCGGACCTCGGATCGCCAGTGTCATCAGCGGCTGCAGTTGCGTCGAGCTCGAGCGACGAGTATTTTTCCCCACCGACGTCGCCAACACCTGTACGTCGGCAGGGGAGAGGCCGGCCACCGAGGAGCTTGGGATCTAGGGGCCAACCGGCCCCGAGCCGGGTCCCCGCTGCCGGTGGTTGTGTGCAGCGCATGAGATGGACTCAAGGTATGAATGAGAACGTCATGCGCGCATATTACGGGTCTACAGAGGGGGGAACTAACCTCACTGCGTACCGTGTTAGGATGCTGTCTCTGTTTCGGGACCTAGAACCAACCATTAACGTCTCGGCCCAACGATTGTCGGATCAGGTGCGGGTCATCCAGCGTAATCACAGGTTGGATGACGCCGCACTTGATAGGCTGCGCTCAGAAGTGCTGAGCAACCAAATCGTCTCAACCCCGACCCTGACCGCGGCACCGCCAGCCACTATTGTGATCCCGCCGCGGTCCAATCCTGTTAACGATGTGGTAGATGATAGGGTTGCCACAGTAAGTAGCCAGTGCAACGAAAGATTGAGGAGCGCACTGGAGGATGCGCTTCGCGAGTATAGGTCAACACCGACTGATCTTAGGCCCCGATTACCACGCTTGCCTATGCACAAGAAGAATAGGGCGCTGGTGTGTGCCTTGGACTCGCTGCTTAAGAACATCTTTGAAAGCAGCGAGAACCTTGTTGATACGCACTCGATCCTGTATTGTGGGGCTGTTGCGGCATGTCGTTTGGCCAATGTTAAGTTCCCAAACGAGGCTATTCGGCCAAAGCCTGCCGTGCCAGCCTGGCAGTGCAGGATCGAACGGCGTATCGATGGGGCCAGGGTACTCATCGGCAAACTATGCTGTTTCAGGGAGGGCAATACACGACCACGTGTGATGCGCTTCGTGAGGTGGGCATTTTCGGGGACTGGAATCAGCCCTCGAGAATATATGTCACATGTCACGGAGCGCATCGACTTCCTGAAGCAGAAAGTTTGTGCATGGGCCAGCCGTATTCGGCGGTATAAGCGGCGGGTTGACCGCTACTCGCAGAATCGCATGTTCCAGAGTGATGAGAGGTGGGTATACAGAACTTGGGAGCGACCTGAACAAATTGTGACTGACGTGTGCCGCCCGGATGATGTCGCCACGAGTACATTCTGGCGAAGCATATGGTCGGTACCCGTCTGTCACACTGAGGGTGGCTGGATGCGTGATGTCGAGCGCGTGTGTGAAGCTATACCAGAAATGGAAAAAGTCATCATTAGTCCATCGGATGTAGCCAAAGCAGTTCGTCCGCTACCGAACTGGAAGTCTCCGGGACCGGACGGACTGCATAACTTCTGGCTAAAATGGTATAGCAGCTCACACGCGTTTCTGGCATCTCAATTTCAGTCATGTTTAGAGTCTGGGTCGCTTCCGCAGTTTTTAACTACAGGCGTTACCCACCTGCTCCATAAGACAGGTAGTCCCGCGGAACCCATGAATTATAGACCAATTACTTGCTTATCAACGGTTTATAAACTTCTTACATCCATCCTGAGAGTAAAAATTGATAAACACATTGAAGGTAACTCAATAATGTCTACCTCTCAGAATGGATGTAGGAATGGGTCCCGCGGCACTAAGGAGCTACTCCTCATTGACATGGCCATAAGCCAGCAGGTTCGACGTTCCCGCAAGGATCTGTCGACATGCTGGATAGACTACAAGAAGGCCTACGACTCTGTGCCACATACATGGCTCATGAGGGTGCTGGAGTTGTACAAAATAGATGCAACTCTATGCACCTTCCTTGAGTCATGTATGGGGCAATGGAAGACAGTCCTTCGATATCCAGGATGTCGACCGATTCGGGGGGATGATGAGCCTGTATGGATTAAGCGGGGGATTTTTCAGGGCGACAGTTTGAGTCCACTTTGGTTCTGCTTGGCCCTGAATCCTCTAAGTACACTTTTGGAGGATTCAGGACTAGGCTATCGGTTAAGAAGAGGTGGTCAGATCATATCTCACCTCCTTTACATGGATGATCTGAAACTCTTTACCCCCAATAAATTCCAACTGACGGAGCTACTGAAGGTAACTGAAACCTTCAGTAACTCCATCAGGATGGAATTTGGTGTGGACAAATGTGCAGTCATCCATGTAAAGCAAGGGGAGATTATGGAATCCGAGGGAATTCAACTCTCTGATTCCATACACCTTAGACACCTCTCCTCGACCGAAACATACAAGTATTTGGGTATGTCGGAAGCGTTGGGCATCAACAGTACTGACATGAAGCAACTGCTGAAGGAGCGTTTCTTTGGCCGCCTGAAAAAGGTATTAAATAGCCTTTTGTCGGGCGGAAATAAGGTGCGCGCCTTCAACAGTTGGGTCATGCCGGTTTTGATGTACTCTTTCGGCATACTCAAATGGACTCAGACCGAGCTCGACGCCCTCGATAGGAGGGTCCGGACACTGCTGACCGCAAACCGGATGCATCACCCACGATCATCGGTGATGAGACTGTACATCCCGCGGAAGTGTGGGGGTCGCGGCTTTTTAAACGCCAAGACTCTTCACGGCCGCGAGGTGTGCAGCCTCAGAGAATACTTTTTAAAAGCTGAAGTGGGTATGCACCGGGATGTGGTCGCAGTGGACAAGGGCCTCACCCCGTTGTCCATGGCTAAAGAGAACTGGCGCAAGCCTGTAATACTATCGACCGATCAACGCAAAGAGGTATGGCAAGGCAAGGAGCTACACGGGCGCTTCTATCGGGCTCTCCATGGGCCCGATGTAGATTTCCCAGCGTCCGTATCCTGGCTACGTTTCGGCGACCTTTTCGGGGAAACTGAGGGCTTTGTCTGTGCAATTATGGACGAAGTTATCCTGACGAATAACTACCGGAGACATATAATGAAGGACGGGACGGTTGACATATGTCGGGCATGCCACCGTCCGGGTGAATCCATCAGACATATTATCTCTGGTTGTTCTCGTTTGGCTAACGGCGAGTACTTGCACAGGCATAACCAAGTGGCCAGGATTATTCACCAGCAACTTGCATTGAAGTACAATCTAGTG
Source organism: Orthosia cruda (assembly GCA_964057195.1). Classification (NCBI taxonomy): domain Eukaryota; kingdom Metazoa; phylum Arthropoda; class Insecta; order Lepidoptera; family Noctuidae; genus Orthosia; species Orthosia cruda. Next base: position 38,877,021 of record OZ059828.1, on the reverse strand, counting down.
GAATCGGAGGTACCGTATTACAAGTATGTGCCCGACCCAGTTCTCGAAAATGACCATGTCACGTTGTACTGGGATCGGTCTATCATCACTGATAGGACTATTGTTGCCAATAAGCCGGATATAGTGGTGATAGACCGATTAGCGCGCCGCACAATGATAATCGATGTCACCATCCCGCATGACGAGAACCTCGTGAAAGCTGAGAAAGAGAAACAAATCAAGTATCTCGACTTAGCACACGAGGTTGTCGACATGTGGAATGTGGACTCGGCGATCATTGTGCCGATTGTCGTTACGGCCAACGGCCTGATGGCCAAGAGCCTCGACGACCATCTGTCGAGGCTGTCATTGGGCGGTTGGATCAAGGGTCTGATACAGAAGGCAGTACTCCTCGATACGGCTCGCATTGTGAGGAGGTTCCTGTCTCTGGAGCCCTAACCACCGGTAGCTTGGACCCTGTTCCCGATACCGGTTGGCCTCTATTTTTTATATTTTTAAATGTTTTTAAGTTTTCTTTTTTTAAATATTTAAAAATGTATTAAATAAGAATATAAATCAATAAACGAAATAATAATAATAAGGCCCACTTGACCGAAAAACTTAACGCAGAGTTAGTTGTTAACGCGGGGTTAAATTGACAGGTTGTGATACAATATTTAAAGAAAGTGAAAGATTTTAAAGAAATAATTCATTTAATTGCAAAATACATCATTAGAATTCATAAGTGTAGTCTACTATCGGAAGGGCACCACTGGAAGTGTTATCTAAGAAATAACCCTTGTCACTCATGGATTATGACAACAACAGTGCAAGAATATAATTGGTAGTGAACAAGGATTAAAATCAACAGCAAGCCAGCAACTTAACTATATCAGGTTGGCATTCTTTTTTTTAACACACTTGTTCATAAAGTGGCTCTAATTTCACCGCAATTAGGCACATAATGAGACCTGTTATCAAACTGTGACTTCTTCATTACTATTATTCACAAATGAGATAAAGAGCTTTTTTTTAATTTATTGATTGAGTTGTTTTGTTCTTAAAAAAGTTTCGATACAAAAAAGATCGTGCTCAATAGTACAAATGCAACACATTTCAAGCAACTTCGTATTTAAATACATAATTTGAACTGTTACAGTGAAAGTTTTGTTTAATAAACAAAACTTTCACTTAATTATAACTTTTGTTTTTGTCTGTAATAAAGAAAACTTTAAATTCCCCAATTCGTACGTGGCTAAAACGCTATCCGCGAAAAGCCAAAAAAAAGATAACTCATTATTTTTAGTCTATGGCCGATCGCCATTGTTAGATGCGCGCGCATAGGAAAACTGATTAATTTTGCCCACCATTGCGAAAAAAAAATCACAACTCGTTTTCACTGTTGGAAATGATTTTTTTGTATTATTTTCTTCACAAGTGTGTTGAAAAACGTCGTATGATACACGTATGTATTTATGATTACCGTCCTCGGCTCTCTTAAGACCCTCACCTAACGGCTCGGGTCTCAATGGCGCCTCAGCGGTAATCACCAACTTTACACACTTGTACCATAATGTACTATTATATACATTACAGATAACAGAATGGATTAAACAAACACTGGACCAAGAATTACATAAAATAACAGTTGCAAATTCGAAATCAGTAATTTTTTCCATGTCAACATAGGACAGCTGATTAGTCACTATCCAATCACAGATCAGCACACTGTAACTCATAGAAAAATATTCGTTCGGAAATTGCACTACCAACAATTACGCTTAGCTTGGATACCAGTCCTTTGACTTCATTCTGACTACGTTCCAATATACGAAGCATTTGTTTTTTCTTTTTTGTTTTCATTTATTTATCATGGATCTCGAACAAAATATTACATACTGCAAAATACTTAATAAAATTATTAATTCTATCTTTTTCTTTTTATTATTATGTAGACAACTATTTGCAGAATGTCGAATAATAGACACTTTTATTCGATATTCGACGAACAATAAAAAAATCTCGAGTAATGCTGAAAACCGAATAATAACGAGTATTCGCGGCATCTCTATTTAGTCAAACAAAGCGAAAAAAAAAAAAAACATATGTTTGTTTTTAATTTAGATGTTGTGCTTCGACCAGAACTCAGCCACGTCAAAAGCCCTAGCGATCCTTCATGGTGCAGGTGTTTGTTCACAGAGAGTAGGATAACAGATAGGGCATCGACAACATCTAAATTCAAAACTAAAAATGGAATCATCGACACGATGAAGAAAAAGAAGATATTGTTGTGTGTTAAGTTGATTCCATAGTAAGTTGTAAATTGTTTATATGAGCACCTACTTTCACCCTCTTTAGTATACCAATGAATTAAATGTCACCCCGAATAAGAGAACCGCGAACTAAAAATAAGATAAAACAACAACAAAAATGTAATTGAAATGGTTTTTTAAACGGTCCCAATTGCCTCATTAAATGTATAATAAGCTAATCAGAGATATTACTGTAAACTTGCCAGACATGAATTGCCACATAAATTACGGCTACCGAGCCGAAAATTAAGGGCCTTGTTAGTTTTTGAGAACTGTCACAAAAACTAACAATGTAAAGTAGTTATCGAAATGAAGTCTATTACATAAACCATTCACCGAGTAAATTAAATTGCCGATAAAACTATCAAATGTAGTTTTATTCACATTCTTTTATAGGTCTTTAAATTACCTACAATGTTTTTTAGCTCATTTTTAACCCCCGACGGAAAAACACCCCTCGTGTTGCAAGTTTGATGTGTGTTGCTGTGTATCCTAAACGGATGAACCGATTTTGATAGGTGATTTTATCGAAAGTGTTCATAGCTATGTTTGAATAAAATCGGTACAGTCGTTTAAAAGTTATGGGCGTATTACTATTTGAATCGGGGTGTTTTTGCAAGATAAATGTGTCAGGGGTTATTCAATTTAGAAATATTACTTGTTTACAGTTACTTCCTTGAATCCAATGGCTTGGCACGCGACGATGGGAAGAGACCAGACGGGATGACCACTATGCCTTGGAAGGTGGGTAGGCCTTTGGTGTGGGATGCAACATGTGTCTGACAATCCTTCTTAGCACGGCAGGCTGTGCTGGGGCGGCTGTTGCTGGTGCAGAAAACCTCAAACGGCGCAAATATAACAACCTTATTGGAAGTTATATGTTTGAGCCGTTTGGGGTTGAAACATTAGGTCCATGGGGTCCAAGTGCGCATCGAGTTTTTCGAGAAATTAGCACAAAGCTCGTCGACTCATCACGTGACCAGAGGGCAGGCTTTTTCTTCGGCCAGAGAATTTGATGCACAATGAGCTCTTTTCCGTTTCCCCTTTGGATATAGGTATTTTTTTTTTTTAGAATATTCAATTGTATATATATCTTCCTTGACTACAAATTCAAATTAAATTTATTGCATGTAACATACAGGTGGTAATTATGGCATTTCTTCCTGTATCGTGGGTGTGTTTTAGAAGCATTTAATCTGCATCTGTAAAGTTGAACCAAACATTCGAAGATATGTTGTGGCATCCACCAAACCGCACTTTGCCCGCGTGGTGGGTTTTGGCCCATTCCCTCTTCACAGAGAGCAGTGGAAACGTTAAAAGGCTGATGATTATGATGATGATCTGTAAAGTAGTCACTTCCTTTCTGGCCATGTCATCTGTCCCTCTATTCTCTGGTCTTCCCCACCTCTTATGACTTTCCATACTAATACAAAAAAAAATCCAGAAGTCACTTTCCCGTCATTTCTACTCATCACACATGTAAAGTTACAAGCATAACCTTCAGATGAACTCAATTTTTCGATACTTATGTTTGGTATAATTTTACTCCACGTGTTTTACGAGTAGTAAGGGGCCAAGACCAGTGTCCTGTGGCCAGTGTCTCAAGACAAGTCTTTGTCACCAGTGTGTGTTGCCAGTTATGACCTATGGCTGTGAGCGTCCACGTCTCAACGTGGACGCTCACAATGGACCTTATCAGAAAGCTTACAGTCACCCACATGGCAATGGAGAGGGCTATGCTCGGAGTATCCTTGCGTGATCGAATGAGAAATGTAGAGATCCGCAAGAGAACCAGGGTTACTGACATAGCCCAAAGAATTGCCAAAATTAAGTGGCAGTGGGCAGGGCACATTACTCTCAGAACGGATGGGGCAGAAAAGTTCTGGAGTTGCGACCGTGAACCGGAAGACGTTGTGTTGGAAAGCCTCCCACCCGGTGGACCGATGACCTGGTGAAGGTTGCGGGGATCCGCTGGATGTAGGACGCACGGGACCGGTCAATGTGGCGACGCTTAGGTGAGGCCTATGTCCAGCAGTGGACGCCTTTCGGCTGATATGATGATGATGAAAAGGTCATGTCCACTTCGTTTGGGAAAAATACATTTATCATCATCATCATCATAAGCCTATTAATGTTCCCAATGCTGGGATACAGGCCTCCTCTCTGTGAGAGGGAATTTGAGGGTTGGTGGATGTCACATATCTTCGAATTATTGGTTCTAGGAAAAGCCGGTTTTCTCACGATGTTTTTCTTCACCTTTTTGAGCAATAGTGATGTAATAATTTAATATACGAGTACATAGTCCCCTGCCTGGGTTCGAACACACGACCTACAACTTGTAAGTCGCGGCCGTTACCACTGGGCCAAAAATTCATTGTGTAGGCTTTAATTGTTTTCTTCAACATCCGTTACCTTTTTTCTCCTTTTCGAAGTCGAAGCTATTCAGAAATCTAATATTTTAAGAGTTTTTCTCATACAAGAATAGACTTGTCACCATATTTTACTGATCCCTGAATCAAAGTAATGGATTTTGCATTTTAAATGAGTTTTGCAATCAAATTGAAAGCCTCCCATAATTACCCGATTAAGTACAGGACTATAAGCAACAGCGATATTTTAGAAACAGAGACCTTAAGAAATTTCTATAAGATATACTAATGTTAGTGTTTGTTTAATCTGACCAGACTTAGATAGATTACTTTGAGAGTTAGTATTCGTGCATTTTATGATATGGGTCATAGGCATTTCATCATTTCAGCCGAAAGACGTCCACTGCTGGACACAGGCCTCCCCCAGGCGTCGCCACATTGTCCGATCCTGTGCGTCTCGCATCCAGCGCCTTCCCGCAACCTTAACCTGGTCATCGGCGGGCTTATTATGTAAGGATAAGCAAGTAGCAATAATTGTACAATTATTGCGCGATCAATTTAGTGACCTGGCTACTGAGGCCTTTAAGTCAAGTATTTTTTTTTGACAGTCACTTTTAACAGAAGCTATTTTATCTATCTGATGATTTATAAAATGTATAATTTGATGAATTAACCAGCTTATGAAAGAGCTACACTTCGTGGAGGCTGTTTTGTTACAATAGTCAATTTGATTACTATTTAGCTCCAATATTCCGGTAAATTAATATTCGCAGATTTAAAGTATTTGTGTAAAGTAAATATGGCAGTGAAAATTGGATATTTTCATTTTATTTACATAATATAATACTTAATTAATTTGAAAAACTGGATGACTAAAATGTCAATGTGTAGAATTGATTACAATTTCTTCGAATTGTCGATTGTTATAAGAAATCGAATCGATAATGCATTAGGACATCACTTTATAGACTACATTATCTCGCATTTGAGCTATGAAACGTAAAATTGATTTTACCAAATTAGTTTAGACTTAGGCCGAATAGCCGACATCGGTGCTTGCCATATAAAAAAAGAATATAATAGAAGATACTTATTGCGGACTTATCACAATCTAATGTGTTTGTAAGTATTTAGTAGATAAACATATTATAAGCTTCGCTGAGGTAGCCAACACTGCAATATATAAAATCCTTCACTTTACCGTGATCACTTCTGTTTCAATGATTCAACAAATAGTCCAGTTGCGACATTAGAGACACAAAACAACACCAATTTTTCATTACAATATTCACTAGGAATTTGTTATTTCAAAATTTACTTTTTAACTATTTTTTATTATTCTATATTGCGGATTATAAAAGTAGCCACAAAATAACACTCGAAAAAAGCCGCCAGATATTCAAAAATTTCTGTACCTACTCAGCCATCAGCGAGCGATTGGCAATCGACCAACAACAAGGGAAAAAGTAATCGCAATTTGACAGCCACATTTGCTTGCCGATCGCTGTCGCTCTGTTGTCAAAAACCATACGTAATACGAAATGATCGCGATCACCTTGCGATAAATGCACATTTCAGTTAGCAGATTTTTATTGTTAGCAGTGCTGTCGTAAAATTATTATGGTGTGGCTATAGCTCATATATAATGCGGATTTGCGATTGAAGAGCATTTATTTCGCAAAAATAAGCCTTCCAATTTTTTGACGTAAAGCGATAATCACGCGATGATTGTACAATCTCTGCGCAAATATTGCTAATTGCTGTTTCATACGTAATAAGCCTGCGGTCCACCTAATGGAAGGCCTTCTAACGTATCTTCTTCGGTTCGCGGTCGCCATTCCAGAACTTTTCGGCCATCCGGTCTGCGAGCAATGTGCCCTGCCCACTGCCACTTAAGTTTGGCAATTCTTCGGGCTATGTCGGTAACTTTGGTTCTCTTGCAGATATCCTCATTTTTGACATGATCACGCAAGGAAACTCCGAGCATAGCCCTCTCCATTGTCCTTTGGGTGACTTTAAGCTTTCTGATAAGGCCCATTGTGAGCGACCATGTCTCGGTCCCATAAGTGATCACTGGCAACACACTGTGGTCATTGACTTTTGTCTTGAGACACTGCGGTAATTTGGACGAGAAGATACCATAGGCATTTGGGGCAAATTAATTATTTTTGATGCTGCTTGGATGTATTAGTTTTATGGCTGTCTTTAACAAGGAGAAAGTAAGATTAGAGATTAGTGAAGATAGTTTGGAGGTTGATGGTATTAATTTCATTTATAGAATAAAGATTTAATGGAAGATTTTGGGATAACATTTTCACAGTAGTAATGGAATAGTAAGGCTTAAAAAAATATGCGACTTGGATTGAATTTCACCTACTCAGGTAGTGAAAAGAAAGGGATAACACAAAATAAGTACTCGGTTGACAACCGCCTGTATGCATGAGTGGAAAATTTTATTTTTTTAACCAATCGAATATGTGTATGTATGCCGTGTAGAATCAACCCCTCAACGCAGGTGCAGGTTACTAAATCAACAACAACCTGCATAACGCCATAAGATTTATTCCTATTGAAATATAGTTTTTTTATGAAAGCTAAATTTACTAGGAACAATAGGGGATAGATTTTTATTGAGACCGTTTTTCCACAACATGATTTAAGCTTTTTAGTTATTTTATCTAACAGAAACGTATGTACAATATTTTCAATATTTTATTATTTATCTATGCATTGAGTTGTTTCAACATGTATTGTTTACCATTTAAAAATTCCATGCTTCGTCTAGTGGTCGCTAACGCTATTGCTAGGCAGGGTTTGATTCCGCCATCCCCACTACAGTGGGTTCCCGCATTGTCGCATTCGCATGCAGGGCGGGCTCAGTAGCCGTGTCTTGGTTACCGATGGTGAAGCGAAGAGGAACCCAAGGAGAGGCCGTTCGTCAGCGCTTTTGCCCATAAGCCGACGACGTAGCGGCCAACAAATTGATTGCCGTTCCGCTTGGCAAAAGAGGCTACATCGCAAATTCGAATCTAAGGCATGCCGCGATGTCGAATGGGAGCATCGCGGCTAAGGGTAGGAGGCTGTAGCGGGAGAGGAGTGCCAGTATTGCGGTGCGCCGCTCTCCCTACCTTCCACGGCCTGGACGGGGTCGCCACCGTCTGAGTGCGGACGCGTTGGGTCCTGGAGGGGAATGTTTGCATGCGTATTCCGCTCTCCCTGCGGCTGAAAATTGGTGGGTGGTGGGGCCACTGACCTGACCCGTCATAGGGGGACCAAGGATGCCATACCCGGGGTCGTCAGCCACCCATGTGCTGTTAAGGTCCCTGGGGTGGTCACGGCGTACAATGTGTTCTGGTGCGCCGGTGATGGGGGGTACTCCCCTGAGGAGAGTCCGGTGACGTGACAGTACACGGATGAGTGCTAACGTGTGCCCGTTTTCTCGCCATAAGTGGCGCAGGAGGACACCGTGGAGTTTTAGTGGGTTGGAATCCCACATAACTGCACTATCTCCCCGTGGTAGTGTTCTCCACGGACAAAAAAGAAAGGGTTTAATTCCCGGATCCGGAAATTTTAATATGTTTTACCTGACTGCCGAAGGAGGGTAATGTGTTTATCAGTCTATGTATGTAAGTATGTATGTATGTATGTTTGTACCGTTTGGCGTTCTAGAGACCAAACGCGTTGGCCGATTTTTATGACTCTTACGTCAATCGATTCGCCTTAACCCCGCGAGTGTCACTGGCTACATAAAAATTGGAAAATAAAAAAATTAAAAGGTGGCTGAAAAGGGTTCTCTAACCCGAAATAGTTTGGAAACTTACTACTTTTTATTTTCATACTTTCATATTGTAAATATGACCATACTAATTTCAAAAGTAAATCGCTTCAGGCTCTGAAAATACTTCATGCATACTTTTCTACATCTACTTTTCTCTAAATATTTCCTCAGCCCCTCATAACGTATGTGTCTGGATTCTTTTCTCGGTATATTTTCACAAAATGTGCATTCCAATCCATTCTTGAAAACTGTCTTAAAGTTTTACCTCTAAAACGTCCGTGGTACAAGCATAAAGTTCATGGACTATGAAATATTAAGTACAGTGCACACGTAAGGAAAGTTTCATTTCAGTTTCAGTGAATCCTGCTTCCGTGGAGAAACTTGATCAGCACATATAAACTCAGCCTTATAGGTGGACTAAAGTTTGTAAATTGAAAACACCTTACTTCTAATTCTGGATACAGCGTAGAAACTTTAATAGTTTTGTAAGGTCTAATGATAACGGTTTTAAACATTCTTCTTTACGGGAAGATACATCAAATAGCGAAATCATTAAGTGTTGCACAGTTATAAGATCTTACTTTTTTAATTTTCAATTGCTGAGACCTATGTACACTTTGCTAGGTAGTAGTAGGTAAATAATGGGGCTACCGCGTATGGATTCGCCGCTAGAGGCGCTGGTGTAGCGTAAGGTCTCGTTGTAGGCATACCTTCGTAACAAACTGTGACAGTTGGGCCTTAGTCAACGTTCCAAGTTTAAACTGACGTTAGTTAATTCATCCACATTGTGATTAACAAATTATTCACAAAAAAAGAAGCTTTTTTCGTATTTTTCTCATCAATCCCTTTCATTTGATACCCATATCATGCAAGTGCACAAAAAATTATCAGTGCGCCATCTTGGGCCGTGCGCCATCTTGGGCCGTCCACTATATTGGATTTGACCCAAACACACTTACATTGCAAGTTATATAAGAGCTTGTAAAATACACTTATTCATAAATGTTCCTTCAATGTAGCTTTTTTATTATTATTGATAGACACGCGCTTGACCACCATCTCACCTGATAATAAGCGATATGCGAATGTAGGTCGCAAAATTTATCGTACGTTTCTTTGCAATTCGCAGCGCAAACGTATACGTATACTTTTAACGAGTTGTTACTAAGTATCAGCTTAGTTAAAATACACCTTTGTAATTTTGAACCACTGCAATAATGTCCAATTACAAAAAATCACAAATGTGTTAGTCAATGATATTCAAATAAACAGATATGTTATGAGCGCGCGCATTGTGAAGTCTCGAATAGGTCACAATAGTGACCTTTGGTCTTTAGTTTATGTCACGCATGGCGAAGAGCGATAGGCTTTGTTGAAACAAAAACAAAATAAAAAAAATGCCATCGTGTGTATTTAGAAATTGTACCAATAAGATACCAAAGTACATAAAACAGAAGGAATCTCATACCATATGTAAGTACGCAATACGCCTCAATTTACTATTTTTCTTTTTTTTTTTCCTTATATTCTGATATTTGGAGATAAGAAAAAGATAACAACATTGGTGGTCCGAATAATGTTTGTTTACATTCACACGCTAGTGACAAACACTAGCTGTCTCTTTTTTTCTTGTTGGTTTTATCAAGCCCTCCCTTTCGACTTGTTGTGAAATGTCAGATGAATGAAAAGTATGTATGTGTGCTGCCGCTGCTGCGCGGAATATTTTTTTCAATTGTTTTGTGAGTGTATAACGTATCTGTTTATTTGAATATTATTGGTGTTAGTAAAACTATAAAACCGATAAAAAACTATTTGGGTAAAGAGACTTAACTAAAATCACGACTAATCTGTATAGGCAAAAACTTTGTATTTTGGCCCGAAGTCACCTCTTTGCTTTGTCCTTAATTGCACCCATTGAGCCCGGACAAAACGACTTTATGCTCCATTATAACATTAATGGCCTATATTCAAGAATACAGGGCGAATACTTGAAGATTCGAATTTCGAATTTGGCATTTTTTATTTTGGTAGAGGTGAAATAAGATCAATATTTAAAAAAACTTTTTGCAAAAAAATACTACCGACTTCCAAATACTAAACTACAAAGTGAAAAATTACTTAATTTTTTGAAGTCGGTGTCCATAACGCAAAAAAATGGTACCTACGAAAGACACCGACTTCAAAAAATTAAGTTATTTTTCACTTTGTAGTTTAGTATTTGGAAGTCGGTAGTATTTTTTTGCAAAAAGTTTTTTTAATAATCTATTTTGGTGTTAAAGTTACCTTACTAACTTGCCTATTAGGTACGTACAACTAAAAAGTGAAAAATAAAAAAACTTTTTGCAAAAAAATACTACCGACTTCCAAATACTAAACTACAAAGTGAAAAATTACTTAATTTTTTGAAGTCGGTGTCCATAACGCAAAAAAATGGTACCTACGAAAGACACCGACTTCAAAAAATTAAGTTATTTTTCACTTTGTAGTTTAGTATTTGGAAGTCGGTAGTATTTTTTTGCAAAAAGTTTTTTTATTTTTCACTTTTTAGTTGTACGTACCTAATAGGCAAGTTAGTAAGGTAACTTTAACACCAAAATAGATTTCATGAAACTTGAACATATCCGGTGAAATGAGAGATCTGCGTACCCCTTAAGAGCGTACTGGCGTGATGTTATGTTATGAAATGGTATAAACAATAAACAGAAATGCGATTGCAGCAATCCCGAGAGCTTTGCCGTTATTTATTGAAGAGTTCTGTTGTATATCTCCGAAGTTCTTCATCAGATCTTCACCAAATAAAAATGGGACCAATTTCGGAACATACTTTTTCAAACAAAAAAAGAATTTTCAAAATCGGTCCACAATTGACGGAGTAATCGGTGAACATACACAAAAAAAAAAAAAAAAAAAACAAACTTGAAGTCGATCATAGAACGTCCTCCTTTTTGGGAAGTCGGTTAAACATAATAAATTAGGTGTAGATCAGACCAACTATCGCGGTATTTTTGTCGATTTGAATGCAAAAATTATTCACCTAATGGCATATTTTTTGGCCCAAAACTTTGTGTATGCCCACACAAAGTTTTGGGCCAAAAAATATGCCATTTGTATTTTTGTCGTGCCAGCAACACGAAGAAGAAGAACAATACAATAAAGAGGTAATATTACCGCTTTCACACAAACAAATAAACAATCAAATTAATGTTTGTTAAAATAATTATTAAAAAAAAAACGCTAGTATGTATTGATTCGAGTATTTGAATGCATAACATCTATCTCTGATAGAGAGTGGATTTAAATGTTTGTAAGCGCAGCCACGATACGGGAGAATTTCTTAGTGTGGGCAAAGGAAAAAATAAAACTACTGCTTTGGCTTTGTATAACGTGGGAGTCCTGTGAAATAAAGCACGGTGGCGAAGCCGAGTTAAAATGTACTAATATATTAATACTCACTTTTAGATCAACTTTCTTTATCAAAAGAACTAGCAGACGCCTCACGGTTTCACCCGCGTAGTTCCCGTTCCCGTAGGAAACAGGGTTATAAAGAAGCATATGTCGACCGGGGATAGTGCAGCTTCCCAACAGTGAAAGAATTTTTGAAATCAGTGCAGTAGTTTTTAAGTTTGTTAGTCACATATAAAAATGCAAATCTTTCCTCTTTAAGTATAAATATAGATATAGATTACATTGAATCACTTCACAATCTTCTGAAGTTAAGTGCGCACCCTGTAAGAACAATCAAACGGGCTTAATTTTACACTCTATTAAATAAACTCTGTGCTGAATAAACGTTGTTTTATCTAAAGCTTAATTGTTGTCTAGAGTAAAATTAAAAAGATCGTTAGAATAATCAATTGTTCGTAATATTCTTTTATATGGCATGCTAAAGTTCTTAGTTACTTATTTCATAATCAGACACTTTTAATAACTTCGAATGTAAATTCTAATATACCTACTTTTATGTATTTATATACATACATAAACTCACGTCTTTTTCCCATGGGGGTAGTCAGAAACTACAGATCGCCACCTGCTACGATCCTTACATACTTCTTTTGCTTTACTCACATTCATACATTTAATCATACACACACGCCTGTTATGAGTACTGCGCACCTGGCCTTTCTGAAGACCAACCAATTACACTGTGACATACTATGTATGTATTTCTAGGACATCCCCTCCCGGCATTTCCATTCACGTCTGCCTTGTAAATACCTTTCGTTAGTCGCCTTTCATTCATCCTGTCAACATGGCCAAACCATCATATGATACTCTTTTCAATTTTAGTCACTACATCTTCATCTTCCATGTATTTATTTATTATATGCTTTATTGTACACCACTTAATAATTACAGAAAAAACATTTTATTTATTAATATTAGAATAAAACAGTTAAAAATAGTCAAACAAATATGTTCAAAGTTGATACCTAGGATTTAAATCTTCAAAAGGATGACTGATAAAATAATTCTAGAGGTGTACACTCAATCAGTAGGTACAAGGTCTCGAGATAAATGTCTGACATCACGCGTCATTTCTGAAGGCATTTCAGGCAGGCTTAGCATGAAACGAGCTCTGAATCTGAAGATCCCTGTATTATAAGTCCTTTATCAAAATGAGTCTCTGAGACGTCTGTCTGTCTAAGGTCTAAGGATCCGACAGACGTCTGAGAGACGTATGGAATTAAATTGGACGTCTATTGGACGTGGACCTCGGTCAATCTGCACTCGTGACCTCGTCGATTGACAAGGCCACAAACGAGATGTGCCAAACTCCGTAGTGATGACGTAACGTTCTTGTGCGATATTGCCGCTTTTTCCTCGTGTTCGCTTTGGGTTAGAATCGTAAATTGGGGGTGCGAAAGATTTGGTTGTGAAATGAGTGTGTTTTGATATTCGTTGTCACAAAATACTGAGTTTCCACACGATGTTTGCTACGATAAACACTAAAAGCCAATAATAATAATAAGGACCGAATCGAGAGGCGTGCAATGATTGTTGACATAACCGTCCCGCATGACGGGAACCTCGTGAAAGCCGAGAAAGATAAGCAAATCAAGTACCTAGACTTGGCTCGCGAGGTTGTCGACATGTGGGATGTGGACTCAGCGATCATTGTACCGATAGTTGTGTCAGCCAATGGCTTAATAGCCATGAGCCTCGACCAACACCTTATAAGGCTCTCGTTAGGCGGCTGGATCAAGGGCTTGATTCAGAAAGCAGTACTTCTGGACACGGCTCGTATTGTTCAGAGGTTCCTCTCTCTGGAGCCCTGACCGCCGGTAGCTTGGTCCCTGTTCCCGACACCGGTGGGCCTCTATTTTTTATACTTTTAGCTTCGTAGAAATGGAATATAGAGAAATATGATAATAGTTTAAAATACAACCTACAATTAAAATCTCTATTATCTTTATTATATCTTATTCTATTAAGGCACAAATGCCTGCCAGTAGCTAATTTTAAAATGAGAATCACGTCTAAACGGCTAGTCGTAGACCATTTTTTTAATAATTCGGTCTGAGAAAATTTGAAATTTATTCGTTTTTCATAGTGTTATTAATTTGTAAAGTTATATCTATCTCGGACAAAAAACGACAATCGCACCAAAACCGCCGGGCGTATTCTTACATAGTACAAAACAAAGTCGCTTCCCGCTGTCTGTCCCTATGTATGCTTAGATCTTTAAAACTACGCAACGGATTTTGATGCGGTTTTTTAATAGATGTAGTGATTCAAGACGAAGGTTTATATGTATAATACATGCAGGCGAAGCCGCTAGCATAAGCTAGTTTATAATAAAATTGACACCATCTCAAAGACAATTTATTTATCTACATTTTGATGTGATGTTTTTTTTTTAAAATCATAGAATAATAAGGAAAGTACAAAAAACTACTGAATTTTGTTTCGCGCGGGTGTAAAATGAATGCGCGTTTTGTTCCCTCAAGGTCGTTAGCGTCTGACGTCGTCTTGATAGGCAATATTGAAATCACCATTCATTTCATTCTCACAATCAATCAAATCCACTGTTAGAATCGATTTAAAAGCCCAAGGTTCATACTAATCGACACTCAATAAGGCTACAACTAAATACTCGTTTGCAAAAAAGGTACTAACTACGCTACGTCCGGAAGAGAAAAAGTGTTTTCTCAAACATGCTTGGAAATTTGAGCATTACTTTACTTATTGCAGTACAGGCCAAATACATGCGAGCAGCGGCCGGCAAAAGTTGTATGAAAATCCATATCTGTCGTTTGCAGCGGCCAAATAAATTACATAGTAAACTCATATCTGTCGTGTAATTTAAAAATGGAACGATCTTTTCCGAACTTCGAATCATGGCAACCAAGGAGGTAACTTATCAAAAGTTTTATTTAAATTTCGAACTGGCTTGCAAATAGAAAGCTGTGTATTGAAAAAAAAACAAATGAACACTTTAAGGCTTAGCACGCACTGCGATTTTATTTGCGCGGATTTTTGTAGTATTATTACCGCGTGATTTTTTTTACCGCAACGCGTGCGGCTTCATACAATTCCATAGGCCGCAGAATGGGCGGAAAAAATCGCGCGAATGAAAATCGCAGTGCGTGCTAAGCCTAACGCGGGAATAATTATTGTTGTTCGGTTTTCGTCATTGATTTTGAAAAGTAATTGTATTTGACAAAATGAGTTCTAGGTACTACTTAGTTTTAATTTCCGCGCATTATTTGAGAAAAGCACTATACAAGCCTTGGCCACAACTAGGTATTGATGGACTTACGTATGTGTGCCTCGGCTTTGCCTCGGCCCACATTTAAACGTTCGTCCATCAATGCTTCTTTTGCTGGCCGCTGCAGTAATGTACTATAACTCAATGAAAGAGGTTTTCAAGAAAAATACATTTCCGTCAACTTAATGATAAATATTTGAAACTAGCTTCACCCACGTGGTATTTTGACAAAAAGTATTTATTATTTTAGTACTTCTGCAGGTCTAATAGTATGCCTATGTTTAAATTTAATTATGATCGGTATTGCATCTTAGACAGAACTATTTGCGCATTTTTTTATAACATTAAGGTTTGAATAGTATTTTTTTTGCAATGTTCCAATAAAGTTACAGGTTTTTCGACTATCTCATCTGATGCGGAATGTTTCAGGATAACCGCTGCACAAAAATATTTTTTCGGTTGCCTCCACGACGCCTTCTTCTCCGGGCGGGATCGGACCTCTCACGATCCCGCTCGGCAGCCTCCTTCTGAACCATCACGGTCTCACAGAAGGAGACCATTTCTCTCCAATTTTCTGTCTCTGCCAGCATGGCCCTCACAACCACTGGCAGAGACAGGTCTCGCCCGATCCTGGCAACCAAGACTTGCCGCTCAGAAATCCACGCAGGGCACTCTTCGAGCGTGTGCTGTGCAGAGTCAAGGTCACCTCCGCAGTGATGGCAATTTGCCGTGTTCTCTCGCCCAATCCTGTTCAGGTACTCACCGAAGCAACCGTGCCCGGTCAGTACCTGAGTGAGCCTGTAGGAGATGCTCTCCTCTCTTTCCAGCCAGGCTTCGAAGTGCGGCAGGACGGCTTCAACAACGTGCTTGCGCGAGAATTGCGGCTGCTGTAGCCACTCGCGCCACCGCTCGAGCGCGTGTCGCCGTTCCTGCCGCCTCAGCCTAACCACAGCGATTCCTGGCACGCTATTGCCACTTTGACGGATGGCGCGAATCCGGTCATATACCCTTGCGTCCATATCCGCCAGAATGTCCAGCGGTGGAAAGCGTGCCAGGAGTGTTGCCGCCTCAAAAGATACTGTTCGATATCCTCGTGCGATTCGAATGACCATTTTGCGCTGCAGGCTATTGGTTTTAGTCCTGCAGCGTTGGACACCTGACAGTCTGTTTGACCAAACTGGTGCCCCATAAAGGACCATCGATCGCACGACACCCGCGTAGAGGCGGCGAACTTCTTCCCGAGGTCCCCCGAGATTGGGCAGCAGTCTATGCAAAGCACCCACTGCCTTTCCAACCCGAGGGACCAGACGCTCGAAATGCTCTTCGAAGCCCCACCGACCGTCCAAGGTAAGGCCAAGATACTTTATGTATCGACCCACCTGGACTTGCGCATCTCCAACAGTCACTGACGAGCTGGGCGGCTCTCTGCTTCTCGGCAGTCTATGGAACCATAGCGCCTCGGTTTTATGAGGCGCTACCTCTAAACCCAGCTCGCGGATCGACGCCACGACTTTTGCCACCCCGAGCTCGGCAAGCTGGATAGTCTCGTCAAAGGTGTCCCCGCCGGCCAAAACCAGGGTATCGTCTGCGTAGCAAACGATACTAACGCCGACGGGGAGGTCAACCCGCAGGACCACATCGTATACGAGATCCCACAAGGGAGGTCCTAAAACCGACCCCTGCGGAACCCCACACGTGATCGCCCTCCGATGTACGCTACCATCCCGACCCACATAGCGAATGTGCCGGTCGCGTAGATAAGCCCCGTCGATGCGCTGCAGGTAAGGGGGCACTTCGTGATGTACTAGTGCCGCCCTTATCGCAGCCCAGCCAGTGCGTGCTAAGCCTAACGCGGGAATAATTATTGTTGTTCGGTTTTCGTCATTGATTTTGAAAAGTAATTGTATTTGACAAAATGAGTTCTAGGTACTACTTAGTTTTAATTTCCGCGCATTATTTGAGAAAAGCACTATACAAGCCTTGGCCACAACTAGGTATTGATGGACTTACGTATGTGTGCCTCGGCTTCGCCTCGGCCCACATTTAAACGTTCGTCCATCGATGCCTCTTTTGCTGCCCGCTGCAGTAATGTACTATAACTCAATGAAAGAGGTTTTCAAGAAAAATACATTTCCGTCAACTTAATGATAAATATTTGAAACTAGCTTCACCCACGTGGTATTTTGACAAAAAGTATTTATTATTTTAGTACTTCTGCAGGTCTAATAGTATGTCTATGTTTAAATTTAATTATGATCGGTATTGCATCTTAGACAGAACTATTTGCGCATTTTTTTATAACATTAAGGTTTGAATAGATTTTTTTTACAATGTTCCAATAAAGTTACAGGTTTTTCGACTATCTCATCTTATGCGGAATGTTTCAGGATAACCGCTGCACAAAAATATATTTTCGTTTTTTTAGAGTTACTTCTTTTTGGCTTCTGACAGCTGTAAGTACCCACTAGCTACGTCACACTCAATATGTTGTCATACAGGCTTATCGTATTAATAACCTGCACATTTGATAAAAATCTAGTGCTCGTTTTATCGATCGGTACTTCGCGTGATGTTGATATAAAAACCTATATTATATTTTATTAAGTTCGTTATCCGCTTGGTATGTATTTACAAATTTATTTGGTAGTGCTTTAGGTGTTTACTATATATTTAAATTGTTTAAAAAATTTGGTACTTCAAATAAACTTGCAAGTCTATAACTTCAAAAAAGTAACTTAAAACTTTTCTGAATAGAAGTTTATAGCAATTTTAGGTTAGCTCAGAAAACTTAAAATTGATCTCTCTGTCTCTCTTAATTATAAAAGTCCTAGAAAACAGAAGCAGCTGTTATCTGATGACTTTTATAGAACTAAGCTGCTACACAAAGTCTTAATTCTACATGATACGTTAGACCTAATAAATTTTAATCTCTTATATAAAAGAGAAAGTATGTATGTTCCTTATAGACTCCGAAACGGCAGGATCGATTTCAAAAATTCTTTCACCGTTGGGAAGCCACACTATCCCGGGTGAGATAGACTACTTTTTAACCCCCGACGGAAAAAGAGGGGTGTTATAAGTTTGAGGTGTGTTGCTGTGTATCTGTGTATCTGTGTATCTGTGTGCCTGTCTGTAGCATCATAGCGCCTCAACGGATGAACCGATTTTGATTTTTTTTTTTTGAAAGGTGATTGTATCGAGAGTGTTCTTAGCTATGTTTGAATAAAATCGGTTCAGCCGTTCAAAAGTTATGCGCGTTTTACTGTTTAGATCGTGATGTTTCCGCAAGATAAATGTGTCGGGGGCTTTTTAAATTTTGAAATTTTACTTGTTATCCCTGTATTCCCACGGGAACGGGAACTAAGCGGGTGACCGCGAGGCGTCCGTTAGTGACATATAAAAACCTATCCTAACAAACTATTGCAAATTAATATCGAAACCATATTAGTAGAACTCAGAAATATTTCCTAAACACCGACTGACACCATATGTAGTAAAAATATTAATATCAAGTATTAAAAATAACAGTAACATTCTACTGAATATTTAGCAAAATAATGAAAGAGAGTTATAATATAGGAAAATAAATGACTATAAATAAGATGAATAGTAAAGCCACTCATATTCAAAAGATTACACACAAAGTAGCCTACCATCTCGAGTGTATTCGTCGTAGGTGTAGGCAGAGGTGAAAAGCACACCCACATCTTGCTGGAAACATTTAAGTCCACAAATGTTCCTTAAAATAGAACATAATATAAGAAAGACACCTTTGATCTATTAAACCACTCATAATGGAACATATCACAATGCGACACCGCCTCCATTATCTACATGACACATTATTCCTGAAAGCATTACTATCCTTATTAAATAAAATACCTAAAGGTTCATATTTAGTCGTACAATGGCAACCCCAGGTCTGTCTTTGACGTGCGTCATCTTTTTAGGGCAACACTCTTCATTCATCTTGACTAAACCTCGAACCAAACCATATTTTTCGTTTTTTTCCATCAAAATTCCCTATTATAAATGGTTAAGGGGACGCGAAAACTCATCTCGTAAACGACATATCGCCACCGATTTATTTATGAAATGGTTTTTATACCGAAAACTAGTTTTTCTGTGGATTGGCTCGCGTGGTTGGGATGAAAATATTCGTCTTTTAATGACGTCCCCGTGAATCAATTTATAACAATGCAAATAATCTTAGCATCATTTCAGGAAAAACTACAATGATTCTAAAATTATGCGGTTACAGATAGATATCTCACCTGATGGTAAGCGATGATATAGTCGGCGATTGCCTAGAAATAATCTATTCACTCTTGACTTAACGATACGTAGTTTGTAACTATTGGGAAAGAGAGGCTCCAACAGGGAATTCCACTCCTTAGCTGTAAGCATAATGAAAGTATTTTCAAAACGTTTAGTGCGTATGGGTGGGATCTCCACCAGCTACCGATGGCGCATCGCTGTAGGTCTTGTAGTCCGATGAAACAACAGGCTAGACGGAATTAGATCATGCAATGCCATCGCACATGCGCCTAAATGTAACCGATACAAAACCGACAAGCTAGCAACTTGGCGAGGATGTTCATGGCTCTGGAGCTTTGACTCGACCAGTATCTAATTGCCGATGAGCCTCTTGGTCCGCTTTTCGATCGACTCTAGTGTGTCCAGCTGGTACTTGGCAGATATGTCCCAGAGATGAGAGCACTACTCCATGCATGACCGAACTTGTGAATTTTTTTATCAGTATGGATTAAGCAACCAAATTGAAAGGCACATCAAGTAAGCTGTGTAATTAATTGAGTACTAAAAAGACAAAACGACTTTCTATTACAACTGATATGATCAGAATTCCATTAAAGAACATGTTAAGTAAGACCTGTTGAATGTCTTTCACCGTACTTTATCACTGCGAGGTGCAAAGTAATGTTCCCTAGATGACTATCGTGCCATCAACATACCTTCTTCAGTCGGCTATAAGACAAGACAAGAAAGATGGTTTAGATGCTATCTCTTTCTTTATCTACGACTAACACGACTCTGTTTGCATATGAAGCTCAACCCTCCATTGACGCGGCGTTTTGTTTTGTTTTGGAAAACCATATCTTAGTGCACCTATTATTCTTCCTCCTAGCGAAGGACGGGTGTTTAGTGGTTTTCGACGTAATTGAAGCCCTTTTCCTATTTGTATGGGGTCAGCACAATATATCTTATTCTAACATACAACCAATATCCACAAGTTTTGTGGTTGTCAGCCAGACTGCGGCCAATTCTTAAATAAATAAATTGACGCCTTAATACTTCATAATAATCCATTTTCACCATAAAATTGACGTATATTCTGACGTAGGTATAATCGAACATTGTGACTTTACAATGCTCTACGTTGCAATTTTTTATACATATGGCTTAACTTGTAAAATGGGAAAATGGCTGGCAGATAATAATGACAGATTGACTCTCCTTTAAACGTAAAAACAAGCTTGTAAAATTAACTACAAATTTCTAAAAATAGACACAAACAATGTCAAATGCAATCTATTTTCACAGCTCGACAAATCCTTTGTTACATCAGACGTGACTCAACAATGACGTATAGTCGCGTATTGTGACTTTACAATGCTCAACGCTGTGCAATGAACAAGCAACAGAGCAGGACGATGATGATCATAGCCCGACATCTTCATTCAGACATATTTGCTATACTTATACGTACAAAAGCGCCTGAAATTAACAACAAATTTCTAAAAATAGACACAAACAATGCTAAACGCAATATATTTTCAAAAATCCTGTGTTGCCATCAGACGTGACTCAATATTGACGCATAGTCGCATATTGTGACCTTACAATGCTCAACACTGTGCAATAAACAAGTAACAGAGCAGGAAGATAATGATGATAGCTCAACATCTTCATTCAGACAGATTTGCTATCCTTATACGTACAAAAGCCCCTGAAATTAACTACAAATTTCTAAAAATAGACACAAACAATGCTAAATGCAATAAATTTTCAGCCCTTGACAAAGCCTGTGTTGCCATCAGACAACAATGACGTACGGTCGCATATTGTGACGTTACAATGCTCAACGCTGTGCAATAAACAAGTAACAGAGCAGGAAGATAATGATGATTACTCAACATCTCCTTTCAGATAGATTTGCTCTCCTTATATGTACAAAAGCTCCTGCAATTAAGGACAAATTTCTAAAAATAGACACAAACAATGCTAAATGCAATCCATTTTCACCCCTCGACAAATCCTGAGTTGCCATCAGACGTCACACAACAATGACGTATAGTCGCATATTGTGACTTTACAACGCTCAACGCTGTGCAATGTACAAGCGACAGTGTGGTTTGAAATGCTAATATAATACAAATTGTAGTCGCCAGTGACAGGGTTGGCGAAGGCGGGGTTTCCTGCTCGTCTCCGTAAATAGATGGACATTTTGAGCTTGTTTTTAGATGTTATTTATGTCCTAGGATTTATGGAATTTGCGAAACTCGTTTTATAAATAGACTTATTCGTTTTATTTTCAGCATGTATATTTGATCATGTGTTAATTTGTTAAGCTCATGTGGATTTGGGCCATTAAAACTACTAAAGATTTGTTTTGCCTGTCTTTTAATTCCCTCACATTCCGTTTAATGTTTTGCGAGAAGGCTCGTATACCGTTAATTATTTAATTTGTTAGTAGGATACTTCCTTCCTTTACTTTCCAGGTAACCTTTTTATTACACCTTACCCAATAAAATAAAAACATTAACAGGATCACAACAAGTTCCGCTGTTCCCTACAAATGAATACAGAACGAGATGTGTCATCTGTTTACTATGCAACACCAGTAGTGAGACACAATTGAGATTAATGACTAGCTAGAGACCAAACTCTTCGGTATTTTTGGACTCCTGGTACAACAACGTACCACATTAATGAAGCGAAATGCATCTCTTATTCAAATTGGGCTGGTGTTTTAAGGGTTTAAGTACTTCCTGGTTCAGTTGAAGATCTTTGTTCTGGTTTAAACTTTAGTTCTCTGAAAAATTTGCACCGGAATGTTTTGAAAACTCTACTGGCAAGAATAAGTGAATGGATTGTGTTAGTATTTCAAGAAAAAGGGGGGGGATTTTAGCGTGACGGTTGACAGGAAAAGAGAAGAAAAATATGTTGCGTCAGCCCCAAGTACATGGTACATAAGTAGGAAAATGAAAATGATGATAACTGTATCTCTCATATAATTTCTCTGATACCAAAGTGTAGTCTATTCACCTCTGCTTAAAACAGCACAAACAAATTATTGGCTAATGCACTACTGAATTTATAACGAAAATATAATCTGAAACATTTGGCCATCTATTAATATACGAGCCAACGATTGGAATATTGCCGTTCTATAAATAAATATACCGTTAAGGAAGGTGTACATATTTAATACCAAATTCAAATTTTATTATTGGATTTGGTGGACCTAATCAAGCCAGCCAATAATAAATAAAATAATGCACCGATACTAGTCAAGCTTACACTATACTAAAATGCATGCAATTTGACACATATTCTTCATGTTCATCGTCCAGAATTTTTCCCATGTTACTGCTACATGGCATGCCATGTGCTGCTGTTTTTGTTGCTTGTAATTTGACCCATATTACACTATCAAAAAAAGAATAAAGCGTCGGTACTAGCCAGAACTAATCACACTACACAACCATCAAAAAGTTTAAAAACTGTAACCAGACAAGGGTTTTTTTTTGGCTTTTGTTACCCGGGCCGCTGATGGTTACTGGCAAGATGGAATGAAAGGAAAGGAGGCAAATGAAGGGAAACGTCCGAGCGGTCGAAGTCCAATCAGATGGTCTGACCAAGACCGCACATCATTAAATACCAGGCTGCACGATGGTCTCCACGACGCCAAAGATAGAAGCAGATGACGCAAATTGGTGAAGGAGAAGTTGTTCCCACGAAGACCCGGTAATCATGACCCTCAGTAATGAGAAACACGAGGCGAGGAGGAGGACCCGGGCCGTAATAACAAATCTATTGACACCGTATTCACCAAAATCGGATTAATAAAACTATTACGTATGTCCCTCCGTAGCACCTAACCTAAACAGATTAGGTGCTACGGGGGAACATACGTAAATACAAACATACATACATAGACTGCTTAAATCATAACCCTTCTTTTTAGCTTCGCCGTAGTCGTGTAATCATAGCTCCTTTTGGCTTCGCCCTAGTTAGGTGAAAATGCAAACAATTTGACCCACGTACTCGACAAAACCACTTACGTCTACATACATAAATGTATGCACATAAACCTATATGACCTACACAGAGGCAAACTCATAAAATCCTAGGCTTCGGATTCGATACAACCCTAGAACGCGGTTAGGAATGACAAGTAGGCATTTGCGACCTACGTCAGTTAGGACGACGACGTCCCGTTGCGAAGCTATTGTCTCGCTTACAGATTGCTCGTCCCTGGGCATTTGTAGGGTTAAATAGATTAATAATATTTGCACCTATGTGTAAAGTTTATTGTTTCGAAGGCATATGCGAACAGTCGTTTTTAGGAAAATGTTTTTGTACTTTAGTGAGTTGTTAGCAGACTTTTATTGAAAACATTACTTTGATGCTTTTTTTAAATTTAACTTGCCTTCTTAGTTTATTAGTATGTGTGGATCAAATATTGCAACTGAATTTAAACAGTTATTTTTAACTGATTGAGCTCAAATTTAGCATTCACATATTACGGTTTGTAGGATAATGCACGATAAGCTAAAAAGCTTGTTAAAAAAAACTTTCTATTTTTTGTTTTTTTAATATATACTTTGGACTAAGTTTTACCAATCAACAAATCTTCAAATTAAAAGAACACTTTACATGGTGTATGATTGATATCAAATCTAAAAACTTGTATGTGTATATTACTGAAGGAATTTGAAGATAACATTCTTATATGTGTGACAGGCAAGTCACAATCGATATTCGCATTTAGTTTGGGATTGAAATTTGAGGTGTTAATCAAATTGGACGTATTTATTAACAAAAAGAAACGTCGAATTATAATATACCTACTTTTAAGTAATAGTGCAAACATTTATACTCGTACATCTGGGAAACTAGGTAAATTCCCAGACTCAAATACTAGTTAAATAAGTACAAAGAAATCCAAAATTTCACTAACTAAACAAGATTCTTACAAAAATAAGTAAACCACTCACTTGAAAGCACTCTACTTCACGCAATTCTCGACCTTAAACCAATACGATATCACGTATAATAGCATGCAAAAAAAAGAAAAAAAGTTTAAAAATACTCACAATAGGAAGTCTTGTTCCCAACATGGAGTCGGGCCCTTAACTGTCACCGTCGTGGACTTGACATTCTGCAGTTTGAGTGTCACGTAAGTGTTGAACTGTTGTACTCCTGAAAAACAAACCTTATTTTTTACTGACTGTAGGTTAAAAATTCCTTGGCAAATGAAGCAAGGTAGTCTAGCGAATGAAAAGAAAGGCTCCACAATATAGCTGGATTCCTAGTATAGGATCAATCAAAGAACTAATGAGTGTTGAAAGTTATATTAGAATGAATGTAGTTGTAAGGGTTTTGTGCGGGTCTGTGTGACCACTGGACATGTTTAACGTAACTGAAAGGGTCCGCTGAGTTGTAAATAGAACTGGGGTTTTCGGATTATTCCTTATACAAGTTTATTTATTCGCAAAATTATTTAGTTTAGTCTACTACTGCATGGGCTTGGATTAAATGTATCCGAAATCGAAATTCTCGTTGTTGGAAAAAAAAAACTATTTTTTACCTTAATATTAATTATTGTAGGAAAAACGTTACGTAAAAAGAAATTCATCTATGTCACTTTACTTTTGGGACAATCCCACCGCACTATTCCCGAACCACTGCAACTCCTGAAAGGCAGAATCAACAGTGACGACCACCAGAAAAGCGTCGAGGCAATGAAGCTCGACGAAGTCCCGCAAAATGAATTTAACTGTCTTGGATCCCGCAACGAAATTAATTAGAAAAGAATAATGGAGGAGTAGAAAAAAATACAAATTTCCACTTCCCTCCATTTCAAGCAGGAGACAGAACAAACAAGGCCAATAGGCAAAAAGGGTAGTTTACAACTGGGATAAGCCCAGTTTTCTAGCACCACGGATAAAAATCACTACACTTAAACCCGGCTTCTGAATAGAGAATTTGAATTTGTCGAACTCTACTATGAAATCATGTCAACATTTGCTATTAGAGTTTGACAATTCCCAACTCAAAATTCTCAATTTAAAAACCGAGTGTAAGTTATATGAATGTAAAATGACTATTGTAACTTGTAAAACTAAACTAATATTTAGGGGTAATAAATAAAACCATAAAATAATATCTTACCTTGCATGGAAACATAGCGCGCCTTTTTTACTGAAACAAAGAAATAATCACCTTTTATTTCTCTATTATTACACCCTTTTGACCCCTGAAATGGCCGAAGAGGGTCAACGACCCGCATTCATACACAATATTAGAAATTACTAAGATTGTTGAAAGGGATTCTTAGTAATAAGTAACTTCAGTAGCGGTCTAAAAGGTTTTGTCACCATAAAGTCTAAAATTGCTTGCACATATGTTAAGCTCCCGAAAAGGTTAATTGGAAAAGTTTATATCTAGAATAGTAGAAAATAATTTATAATCATATGACTCAACATTTTTAATAGCATTTTAGAAAAAAAATCTAAACAAGTTTAACGGCTGTTTTTCAATTTCCTGAATCAAAATCAGAATCAAAACTTTATTTGTAAAACATAGGTTACACAGCAGTGAGTGGGATGTTACAACATTAAAGAGGCTCTCTATGTTTTGCCATGAAGCGTACAAATATGATTTGCAATATCTCCTGATAACTTTACTTACGAATCTAGGGTATAAATATGACAGTTCGACATAAAATTTTCTATTCAAAAGTCTATGTCTAACAGCAACATTTTTCCTTAGATATATTTTATCACCTTGTAAAAAATCAGCCTTTTCTTTACTTTCACGTTTAAAGTGTCCCATGCTTATTTTAGCATTCCAGACATTATTGTACACACTGTGACAAGCATATCGGTCTGCGGCCGTACATAAACTCCGACGCTCCGTTCACATTAAGTGCAAGCTTACGTTGCACAGTTACTAAGTATTCTGTTTATTTTATTTCAGCTATTACTTTTACTTGCAATAGAGCTCCCATGTCACTTTTAACTGAGGTTTTGTTAGTGGAGTTGGACTATTATTTAGTGAAAGTAAATTAATTGTAGGAGACCAAGCTTTTCAAGATCCATTCATAACAATAAGGTTCCTATAGTTCTATCATCAATTACTTTTACTTGCAATAGAGCTCCCATGTCACTTTTAACTGAGGTTTTGTTAGTGGAGTTGGACTATTATTTAGTAAAAGTAAATTAATTATAGGAGACCAAGCTTTTCAAGATCCATTCATAACAATAAGGTTCCTAAAGTTCTATCATCAATTACTTTTACTTGCAATAGAGCTCCCATGTCACTTTTAACTGAGGTTTTGTTAGTGGAGTTGGACTTTTATTTAGTGATAGTAAATTTATTGTAAGATACCAAGTTTTTCAAGATAGTGCCTTCATAACAATGAGATTCCTAAAGTTCTATCATCATCTGGCTAGTCTTTCCCCATGTATGTTGGAGTCAGTTCCATTCGTAAAACTGGTAAAAACTGGTAATTAGTCTTTCGGGCTTTTTGTCTACCCGTAACAACTGTCAAAGATCTTTGAATGTGTGTCGGAGCCAATGTTACGAAATACCTCAGTGCTTTGGTATCAAATAGAAAGTCCTCCATCTCCAGACCGACCTCGAGAAGTGTTGCTTAACTTAAAATATGGACCTATGCAGCTGTTGTTGTGTTTAGAAACGAGCCTTTCAAAATTTCTAAGGTCTATAATAGTCACTATATTTAACAGAAACTCGGCTTAGGAGAATCGAAAATACGCAGAAGGACCCATTATGGTTTGGAAATGCCAAGACACTTGACATTTGGTCTCCTAGATCACTATTTATAACACTCCAGCTAACTTCGAAGTATTTAAGAGCTCTAACAGTTAGACTCAATTAAGTAACAATATTCTAGGTTATCATTTTCTCATTATTCTGGTTTGAAATCCAGTTAACATATATTTAAGTGACCGAGTGGGTGAGTGAGTGAGTGTGAGTGCCTGAAATACCAATGAGGTTTATTCTTAGAAAAACATAGACTTTAATTATTAATGAGGTCTTTACAGAAAACATTATAGCTGGCATAAAGACACAGTTATATGATTTTGATGCCATACACATAATACTTTCAGAGACGTCATCACCATCATTATATCAGCTGAAAGACGTCCACTGCTGGACATAGGCCTCCCCAAAGCGTCGCCACATTGACCGGTCCCGTGCGTACCGCATCCAGCGGATACCCGCAACCTTCAGAAAGGGCTGCCGGGCACTCGGGGCCGTTTTTGCTTTGTACTTTCCATTTTTGTTTTGGGGGGGTTGCCTTAACCGCCACCGCCACCGCAGGCGGGTTGGCGATCGCTGGTTGTTGTCAGAGAAAGCTGCTGCCCATTATCTGGTGTATCCCTTAGTCGCCTCTTACGACACCCACGATTAGATTTGGGATGGTGAGATTCTTTAAGTCCGACAGAGCGTGTGGTTATAGAGACGTACTTTGAACATAAAACATTTAGACTAGTTCCTTGGCAATAAAAAAACAAAAACAGTGAAAGTACACTAAGTTTGCAAGCACAAGAACTCTATCACACCTTTGAGAATTGAATTTCATTTGCAAAAACATTTCGTCGTATTCACTTACAACTTCACTTAAACACTTACCCCATTACTTACAAACGTCTTAAAACGATCAAAATATCGTCTTAACTCTCTCTCTCACGCGACAAGAAAAGCTTGAATTTACAAACACTAATAAAAGTCCAGTCTTACACACAAGGAGCTAATAATTTCCTAACGCTTAGAGCTCACTAACTGTGCAATAAAATCACTTTTCTTGCCACCATAAAATGAGGTAACCTATGTAAGTTACCCACGTGCAACGGTTGCGTGCGTACTGTTGCTACTACAAGAATAGGTGGCACAATCGATGGTACTGCCCCACCATATGACTTGTTGAAGATTAAGAACTATGTGCTCGATGGACGGTAATAAATATGACTGTAATATGTTTTAATTTAGTATTAAAGGCGATAAATAATTTTAACGTTGGTCTTTTAATTCTTATATTTAAAAGACTGACGTCAAATACACACGCCTTTACATTTTTCAGGATGATTAATTACTGTGAAGGTCGTAAGTTCGTGTTCGAATGTGGTCTCATGGTGGTCTCAGACTGTAATGCTGTGTTAGAGTTGAATCTATGCTACGATAAGGTACGATTATATGTTTGTCGTGTTTACTTATAATTAGATACCTATTAGATAAATCGTAATTAAACATGACAAATATTTATGTATAAGTATGCGTAGACGATTCTAAGGGCGATAAAGGTTACCAATAAGTCCAAAATGTAGACGATTCTATCGGCGATAAAGATTACCAAAATGTCCAAAATGTAGATGATCCTATCAGCGATAAAGATTACCAAAAAATTCTAAAATTTAGGAGATTCTATCGGCGATAAAGATTACCAAAAAGTCCAAAATGTAGACGATCCTATCGGCGATAAAGATTACCAAAAAATCCAAAATGTTTGGGATTGATAAGCGCTACCTATCATGTGGCCAATCTTACTAATATTATAAATGCAAAACTATGTTTGGGCTGTGTGTTTGTTACTCAATCACGCCGAAGGTCGGGTAGGTCTAGGTCTTCGTGAAGGTATCTGGATGAAATTTGGCACAGAAATAGATTATAGTCTGCAATAGCACATAGGTTTTTTCATCCTGGTATAATATTCCCTTGGGATAATAAAACACGTGGGTGAAGCCGCTGTTAGAAACTAGTGCCAAAAATTTTGGACTTTTAAAGAGATTGCATGTAGCAGAGATGAGAATGTTGAGATGGATGTGCGGAGTGACGACAGTGGATAAAATGAGAAGTGAGTATATTAGAGGAAGTTTGAAAGTAGCGCCAGTGACAGAAAAGTTGAAAGGCAACCATTTGTCCTGGTATGGTCATGTGATGAGAAGGGTTGAAACGCATGTTAGTAAAGTGGACAGATAGGGAAAGGAAGGCCAAAGAAAAATGGATGGACTGTGTGAGGAGTGATATGAATGAAAAGGTACTCGGCCAGGTAGGTAGTGGTAGCGTGACAAGGGACAGGATAGTATGGAAGGACCCCAAGTAAAATGGGATAAGGGCATGAAGATGATGACACTCGTAATCGCTGCAATAAAGACTCTTCCTCGACCACAAATTCTAATAAAAAAGCCCTATCCGAACAAATTATTAGATACATTAAAGCTTCTCCTAACATCTAAACTCTAGACATGAATTACGATTGTTTCAAACACAAAAATATCTAATTAATACTTTGATAAATGGAAGTTCTCCAATTATATTTGTTAGCCGGTCCCTTCGGGGGTACAGACCAACAACAGGTACACAAAAACTTGAACTACCCACAATCTGTATCAATTTATCAAATCCCCGAAGGCGGAGTTCGGAGACTTATCTAGGGGACTTGACTAAAAGTTTGCTCATTGAAAACATCGTTCCCACGGCGGTAGATAACAAAAACTTTACACTTTGACATTTGAATACTGTGAGAGGCAACGGTTGGTAAATTGTAGCGATTTAGTTCATGGTTATAATAATCAGTTAATCGATAGAATAAATTAGAGCTCAATAAAATTATTGCTACGTAAAAAAGTTTTGACATAGTCTATCGACGACTTAGCTGCCTCGGCCTGTTTTTAATTAGGTACTTATTGTATTTTTGAATTGTTAGTTTTACTTTAGATGCTTTTACGTGCACGTTTTTTACATCGTTCTCACATATATTTAATTTTCTAACAAGAATGATGTAACCAAATAGTTGTAACTAAAACTGGTGGAAAAGAGTGTCCGTGGAATTTCTTACACATTCTTCTCCATAGAGACCTACTAATGCTTGCAAATTTGCAACCAGGTTCATCTTTTTTTTTGATGATTCAAAAGTACATTTAAGTCGTTTATAATTATTTGATTTGACGAAAATAAGAGAACTAAATCGCTCAGATTTATATGGCCTACATTCAGACAGCACTTTTTCAAAATCTGCGTTAAAGTCTAAATTCAAACATAGCGTAATCAGAGACGCTAGAGTTAGTAGTCCTTAAAAACCACTCTAGACCTACTAGCCCGGAAAAACTATGTGAGTTAGATCATTAACTACCTGTGACGTCACCTACTCAAATAAAAAGTCTGTCTCCACAGCTCTAAGAAAACAAGAAGCCTCTTCCCTCTCACAACTTGAAGCATACTTTAACTAATTCACTCCCACAGGACGGCCTAACTTTCTCCCGGACCAACAATTTGCCTTCAGATTCTAGAAATCTAGATATCTCTACAACGCTCTAGTGTTATAAAATAGTAAAGAACTAAGTGTATATTTTATGTAGTTTTGATACGTTTTCTGTTTTGTGTAAATTGATCTTTATCTTAATTGGTCTTAGGATAGTCTGATACCTTTTCTAATCTATGCAAAGCAGTTCTTCTTTTTGAAAATCCATGCAACGTGGTAACATTTTAGTTGATGTTACTTGATTTTTATGTAATGTTGCGTTTCAATATTTGAAGATGTTTTGAAACGATGCGTATATAATAATCTAATTTGACAGATACAATAGAGAATGGAAAAGAGAGAGAAGAGAAGTTGGAAAAGATCATCTTAAAGAACGCAAGGCTTTCCTCTCGGAACAAGATACTCAATATCTTGTTTCGAGAGGAAAGCCTTGCCGCTCCTCATCATCTCTTCTCCTTCGTTTTCCTCCCCACTCATCAAGTCATTACGGTGGACGTACTGTTCGCGCTGTCCGCCTCTGGAATAATCTGCCTCATTCCATACGAGATAGCCCTTCACTAGGGATATTCAGGAGAAGTATTAAGGAACATTTCCTGTCAACATGAGGCAATAAATATGTATGTATTTTAGATATATGTAAGTATTATGTTTATGCATTATGTGCTGTACACGTATTTGTGTAGTGTACTTAGTTAGTAAGAATTCAAATGTTTTTAGTATTTGTTGTGCGCTTTTGTTAACTATCCTAATTTTGTTTAATCTCTCTTTAGCACTGAGGTTTGCTGTCAGAGAACCTAATTATGGGTTAAGCTCGCCTTTGTACATAAGTTTTCCTTTTGTATTTGAAATGTTTATTTTGTGTACAATAAAGAATATGAATATGAATGAGAAATAATTATACTAATATTTAGAAAAACAAACCATTTAAGGAATGTACGATAACCAAAACCAATTATTTTCCACAATTCACACACCAGTTGTACGCCTTTATAGAATATTCTAGTCCCTATATCTTACTCCGATCTCACCAATTCAACTGCCGACCGCAATGACCAATTACCGAGCCAAGATTGTCAATTGCAGTGAGAAAACCGTGTTCATCCGTAGACGTAAACGAGCCGATATTTATGGCTTAGATCTACAATTCCTTATTTTCTCGTTGGATAAGTTCTTGCAATGAAGTCACATCATTAACTTACGTAAGATCCTATACAAACGTGGTGTTATGTTAATTCATATACATTCAAAATAACCAAATAAATTCATCTTCTTTGAATAAAAGGGACCAAAAAGATCAGAATTAAAGACGCACCTTCTTTACCACCAAAATTTAAATCAGCCCAGTAAAACAGAGCGGCGTACAACCAACCCAGCAGCTTTCGTCAGTAAAATACTTCCGAAAGTCCTTTAACTACATGAGGCATGTTGCCATTTGTGTATTTTCGCATGCAAATAAAAATTACCGCAAAAAGGTCACACGGAGGCACCTCCGACGAGTATAAGGTATGTAAATTTGTCCTTTTGTAGTCAAAGTGTATAAAAAACGGGTATGTAAAATATTTCTAAGCTTGAACAATTTTTCAAGCGACACCGAATAAATATTGGCGTCGTTTCAAACAAAATACTTTTTAATATTACTTTTTGTTGTGTAGGTGTCGGCAAACAACTGTAAAGTATTAAAGGGAGTGTTTGGTTAAGAAATTGTGTGTGTGCGATTTGGAGAGAAACAAAAGAAGTAACTTTAGGTTTGTGCGGCTCTGTAGTTTCTACTTCATCATTCACATACAAGCATGCAAGAGGGCTGTCGTATGAACATGAAAATTAAATTATTTTCAATTCATTTTAAAGACGTCCAGTTTAAAGCGACCCACATCGACCTGTGCCTTTCGCAACCAGCGGATATTTGCGGTTCTACTAACAAAAAAGGAGAGAGGTTACAAACAATAATTATTCCCAAAAGTTGTATGTTTAATTCTCTAGGCTTCCAAAGCTTGGAGATACCAAGGCAAGGCAGACAACATGCAATTTATACGAAGGCAGCTGAAGGATTATATGTCTAAAGCACTTCCGTATGCAAATGCCTGTGTGCCACTTGCCTTTACTGGTTTATTTAGCGAACTTTCTCAAACTGTGGTAATTAAATGTAGAAGGAGGATTTAGTTGGCAAGTTCTGCGTGTGATGGTTGAAGTGTTTGTTTCTTTGGTACTGGATATCTCTTGAGAAGGTTCGTTAGTGGCGATATGAGATCTGTGAGATTTTTATTTAGCCTACACTGTCCCAGTGCTGCACAAAAGCATTCCACAAATTCTGCCAGGTATTCTTTTCCTGAGCTAACTTGAACGAGCCCTTCAAGTAGACGTCTAGATCGTCTCGTCACCTCTTATGAGAAACGGTGAAGTTAATTAAAATAAAGGAAACTAATTACCCGTATCATCTAGAGCGGCATACAAAGATTTGTAGTGCTTTTGGAAAAAGTCTGACTTAGTAGAGTGTCGTATTTTACAAGCTTTTTATTAACTTGCAATTTATGTAATGTATGTGAGTTCGGATCAAATCTCGCAACTGAATTTTAGAGCAGTTACCCTCAACCAATTCAGATGAAATTTTGCATACACGTTTGGTTTGGATGACAATGCATGGTTAGTTAAGAACCTTGTCAAAAAAACTGTTTTTATTTGCAAAAATATATTTCATATAATTATGCCTAGTGATAATCTCTTTCTAAATATCGATGTGTCGTATCAAGGTCAAGCAGTGTTCTTACACCAATTATAACTTCAGTTCCGTAGAAGTGGCAAAGTTTTGGGCAAAAAAGATCTGAGTTACTTTCGTGCCAGCGACTCGATGAAGAAGAACTTCGAACAGCAAATCAATTTTAGATGCAAACTGACATGGTACTGTCAACCGCACATCAATACTTGCATTTTGAAAGTCGCCCTTACTGCTATGACAAGCCGAATCAAAATCGAATTAACCAAAGTACGTCTACTGCTGAACATAGAACTCCCCCAAGCGTCGCCACATCAGCCGGCCTATCGCGTCTCAATTTATCCCCCCAGCACT
Organism: Orthosia cruda; assembly: GCA_964057195.1. Classification (NCBI taxonomy): domain Eukaryota; kingdom Metazoa; phylum Arthropoda; class Insecta; order Lepidoptera; family Noctuidae; genus Orthosia; species Orthosia cruda. Next base: position 38,843,275 of record OZ059828.1, on the reverse strand, counting down.
GGGTGCTCGAATATCGATTCAATAGTACTTGAACTCACCAAATATTCCAAACAATATAAACTAGACACTCTAAAATAATATAAACAGATTTCCTCACTCTTTTTTTACAAGTACCTGCCGTACAACAGATCATAACGACCTAGGTACGTACTCTCCGTACACAGATCGTCGTAAAACTACATTATTTACGTCATACGTCCAAAAGGGTCGCCTCCCGAAACCAGTGTCCGTTTTATGATACCACCTATACCAACACACATTATTGCCGGGTGCAGACCAAGCAAACGAGCGAAAGAACGCTAAGACGAGCGCGTAGTTTCAAGCGTCCGTCTTCCAAATGCATAGCGAATATTGCACGAATATGCGACAATTGCGTTCATTTGTATTGCATCATCGTCGTTGCTCCGGCTCTCCAGTTTTACCATACAAATGAACATGACGGTCGCGAATACATAAATTCGCGCGATGATCTCACATCAAACATATAAAACCTCTGTTGCGCCCATACTGAAGTGTCTACAGTGAGCGCCTAATGCAACGTGGTGGAGCTGCCTCACTAGCGAGCGATCTTCTATTGTTTTGCTCTGAGTAAACATTCTAGCCACTACAACCACGCGAGAAACACTACGACCAAGTCATCGCACGTTCACTCTGGATAAGGCCGCTGGAATCCGCACGCTCACATTCACACACTAACTTCGTTCGTTCGCTTGGTCGGTGCCCTGCAGTAGGCCGGTTATACGTCCCCTGAATTCGTTATTATGAAAACTCTGCCGATCTTTATGTATGTTTGTTTTATGTACTTTCCGATTTTATGAAAAGGCGATTAAGGGATTATGTATTAGAATATGGCAATGTTTTCGTGTATACAGAATTTGTGTGGTTAAGAGAATATGACTGTTTCAAATATTATAGAAGCTTTGTACATCTTGTGAAATAAAGATTACATTATAATATTTTTTAGCAACTGCGAGCCTGCATCATCGTACTACTGAGCCTCGTATTATGTCTTCCTGTTTTTCCGATGACAGAAAAATAAATTAAAAGTATTTATTGTCATCGAAACCAAATGATTAAAATAACCAGAGAAGTTTCATAAATGCGAAGTAACAAATCAAACTACATACTAATAAAAGTAATGTTGCTACGGCGTAGCAAACGCTACGACATTGCTACGTCGTGGTTACACGGCCGTAGCAGATAGTAAATTCCCTACACACCGATTCATTATCCTTGAACTTTGGCATTGCCCTCGAACGAGTCTTTGAGTTATTTCGGTTTCAAAAGTATGGTTTTAGATAAAATGATGCGCAATTTTAATAATCCATGCAGTTTCGCGGTGTTCTATATAGCTATATACATTATTTAGTTTTCGTAGAAAAACCCCACTACAAAATAAATTGATTGCAAATTATAACAATACATAAAATCCACAAATGTTCGCACACCTCAGACAGAATACCAAACAAATTCAGCCTTAAATATTATCAATTTTGTAGCGTTTTTATGCCACAATAAAGTTGACCAACAAAGCCTACATTTTTGTCGACAATAAGAAGGTTTTAAGCAACAAAAGCAAAGAGAAGAAGGCTCTACGGTCGAAATAACAAAAAGCAACAACGACCCTGCCACAAATTTAAATAACCGCCATTTCATTAATGGAACTCTCGGCGTGAATGGACTACAAGAGATTTATTTGTTCGTAAATAATGGCGAATATTGTGGCTGCAAGAAAAAACGTTTAGAATTTGTTCCGAAGATATAATACTGCACTGGATTATTGTGTAGAATAATATTCGCTTTGAATTTGCGGAAATAGTTAAATCTCAGTACAATTAAATAGTAAATCTTCTAAATGGTTAGTGGACTACCACTAACATTTAGAAGAGCCTCTAGACAAAATTACATTTCTTCAACAATAATCGTCGAAAAGTAAAAAAAATATGATGTTAATATGTACTTTTAAAATGTCAGGTAGTCTGGAAGGAATGGAATGTCCTCACTGGGAGTATTCTTTCGTGAGCATTATTAAACAAGCAATCGTAGGCAAGCAACAAATGCTTCCCAGCGAGCCCAGCATTCACTTTTGAGAAAAACCATGAGCGTTCGAGTCGAACATTCCCTTGCGAGCTGGGAACATTCCAATACTATCTCGAAAACCGATAATACGATTGACCAAGAAGGTCACAAACACTTAAGATCAAGGAACTGTTCCTTGCTTTACAAGTGGCCAGTCATATTCCTATATACATTCTCATTCATTTCATTATCTGAGTACTCGCTTTCAAGCGTTTTACTTGCGTGAACATTCCAATGCCAGCCGTTTCCGCGAAAATCGTTGCTACGTTCACACCGGCCGAAGTTCGCACTTGCACTCGCTTTATAACACTCGGCTCAAAGTCCACACCACTTGAATATTCGACGTCGAATGCTCATCATACGTAAATGCTCTCAGTGAGAACGTTCGTATGGCATTTCAGTAATCTCTATCGCTTGTAGTATATCATTAAACCCCGACGGAAAAAGAGGGGTGTTATAAGTATGACGTGTGTTGCTGTGTATCTGTGTGTCTGTGTATCTGTGTGTCTGTATATCTGTGTGTCTGTCTGTGGCATCATAGCGCCTCAACGGATGCATCAACTTTGATTTAGTTTTTTTTTTGTTTGAAAGGTGATTTTGTCGAGAGTGTTCTTAGCTATGTTTGAATAAAATCGGTTCAGCCGTTGAAACGTTATGGGCGTTTTACTGTTTGAATCGGGATGTTTTCGCAAGATAAATATGACGGGGGTTTTTTAAATTTTGAAATTTTACTTGTTTTGTTTAAAGATCCTGCTTGCAAAGGATATTAAGGTCATAAATATTTAAGTCCGCACTCGACACTCACACCATCACATAATTTGAAATATACCTACTGAACATAATATTAAATCGTGCGTTGATTGAGGACTAAAAGTTTTAGTTGAGTGAGTTTGTGAGTTTAACTTGCCTAATAAACAATGTCCTAAAAATCTCTCTCAGTTTTTGGGACAACGTTTATTTACGTTCGATAACCTACACACAGGTTTTGAAAACAAGGTCAACATTGTTATGTTGAATGTATAGTTAAAATATATCAAAGATTAAAGGCATTCTGAATTATAATCAAGAAAATAATCTTGAGTAAGTTAATACTTATCTCATTATTATTTACCTCCAAAATCCTAAATCTGAAACTTGTAGGATATTTTACAAGCTCATTAGCTAATCTTTAAAGCAAAATTATTTCTTCAAACCTGAATTATAATTTTATTTAGAGAGTTTTTTTAAATAACGAGATCACGAGATAGTTCTTGCTACATTATTTTTTAACTGACTTACCAAAAAAGAGGAGTTTTCTTCACCGATATCTCTGTCAATTGTGTGCGTCGACTTCTTGTTTGAAAGAGTATGTTCCGAAATTGGTACCATTTTAATTTGGTGAAGATCTGACAAAGATCTTCGGAGATATACAACAGAATTCTTCAATAAATAACGGCAGATCTCTCGGGATTGCTGCAATCGCACGTCTGTTTATTGTTTATACCATTTCATAACATAACATCACGCCAGTACGCTCTAAACGGGTAAGCAGATGTGTACAGTTCACCTTGATACACTCTCATTTCACCGGTTATGTTCAGTATTATGATATTCAGGTAATCCATTCTGGCATTCTAGGTACCTTACTTTCCCCCCCGCTCGTCAGGGCTTTTGCCGATTAAGCCGACGACGTAGTGGCCAACTAGTAGGTTGCGGTGCCACTTGGTAACAGGCGACATCGCAACTGAGGCGGGCCGCGATGTCTTATGGAGATTCCCAGGTCCCATATGATGTCGCGGCTGAGGGTTGGAGCCGCGGCGGGAGCGGAGTGCCGGCATTGCGGTGCGCCGATCTCCCTACCTTTCACGGTCCGGACGGGGTCGCCACCGTCTGATGGCGGACGCGGTGGGGCCGCAGGGGAGGAGGAGTGTCGGTATTGCGTTAGCCGCTCTCCCTATCCCCTGCAGCCGAAAAATGGTAGGAGGCGGGGGCATTGACCTTGACCCGTCAAAGGGGGACCAAGGGTGCCATACACGGGGTCGTCTGGCACCCATGTGCTGATTTGGTCCCTGGGGTGGACACAGCGTACAGTGTGTTCTGGTGCGCCGGTGATGGGGGTTACTCCCCCGAGGAGGGTCCGGTGACGGACAGGCGCGGCGGGTTCGCGGTGAGTGCTAACGCGTGCCCGTGTTCCCGCAATAAGCGGCACAGGATGACACCGTGGAGTTTTATTGGGTAAGAGTCCCACATAACTGCACACATCTCCCCGTGGTAGTGCAGTATGCATGAGCATTTCTCCACGCAAAAAAAAAGGTACCTTACTTTACTACTTGCCAACTAAAAAGTGAAAAATAAAAACACTTTTTTACAAAAAAAGTACTACCGACTTCCAAATAAGAAACTGCAAACTGAAAAATAACTTTATTTTTGGAAGTCGGTGTCCATAACGCAAAAAAATGGTACCTACCAAAGACTATCTATTCTTGCTATATTATTTTTCTCTTTAGACTTGATTTTGCAAGTTATAGGATGACGGGTGCAGTGGCCAAACTATTTGTTTCAGGTTCAATTCCGTTATGGGAGAAATGTTATTATTTACTTTTATATTTAGAATATGCTCGCGCCTAGAAGTAACCTATTCACTCATGACTTATTGACCCCTAGATTGTAGACATCGGGAAACACAGACTCCGGCAGGGAATTCCAGTCCTTAGTTGTACGCATAATAAAAGTGTTCCCAAAACGTTTAGTGCCTATGGATGGGATGTCCACCATGTATCGAGTGCGCATCGCTGTAAGTCTGGTAGTCCGATGATGAGACGGGCTAGGCAGAATTATATCATGCAATTTAGTAACTTTTATGGTTGATGTGGTTGTAAGCCTTGAAGCTTCTAACATTGCCGTCATTATACATCTTTGAGGTGGCAGTGTTCGTTAAGACAAACCCACAGCTTTTCAAAATAAGAGCCCCAGCTGATCCACGGTTAAGAAAAAGGGATTCGAACATTTTTTGTGTTGATCGCAGTAAAACAGCCTTCCTACATAAAAGTATTTACCGAATGGCTCCAGTTGTTTTCAATAAAATTCGACGACAGATACAATATTTATGTATTTATTGATTTAGGATCACCAACGAATATTCATAACAAAAACTTACAAAAATATATATAAATTGAAAAACATTATCATGTTATACACATTCAATTATAGGTAACTACAGCTTACAATAATATGTTTAAAAAGAAACTGAAACAATTTTTAATTCATAAAAGTTATTACTCCACAACTGAGTTTATGGACGACACTACTGACATTTAGCATATTGCGTTTGTCCTGTATGTTTTTTTGTGGTGTACAATAAAGTAGCTAATAAATAAATAAATATTACATTTAGATTATTATTAATATTTTGACATGGGTAATTGTGTGTTAGTACGTAAGGAATTGTGTGTCAGTATGTAAGTAATTGAATGATTTCATTTTAAATGTGTGTCTGTTGTTTCGACACCACTAAATTTGTTAATATTTGTACGCTCTCGAGTAAAATGTAGCGAACTAACCACCTTATTATAACATCCTATTGTATTGAAACCTACATTTACGAATAAATATGATTTGATTTGTGGTTTTGTGCTTTCACAAGTTAATCAATTTAATGCTTTTCCCATAGGTTTTTTTTAGGCAGAAACAACATGTCGCCACCTGCCGCGATCACATACTGCTTTTGCTTCATTAACGTTCAAACATCTAGTCATACACGCACGGCGGTTATGAGTAGCAGAGATCGGGTTATGTCCTTCTAGGGCGCCCTCACCCGGAATTTCCACTCACGTCTGCCTTAAAATACCTTTTGTTACTCTCCTTTAAATTTTCAATAACTATGTAATTGTCAAAATACACAATTTCCTTTTACATTGTCGAAAATTCAGCAGAATTCCCAATTTGAAACTACGTACCTACGTAGTTTAGTTATAAAATCGGTGGATCCAGACGGCTCGCTCTAATTATAAATTATTCTAGCCGTGTAGTTACAACTGGGATTTGTTCCTCAATTTGCAATGACACCCACGTGCACTGTCGAGCAGATAAACCGACCCTTGATTGCTAATTGCTTACATTTTGTTGTATATATATTTTTACATAGTTTTTATAACATGAATTAACGATGAAAGAGGATGAAAATTTTTATTTTTAGGGCTTCCGAAAGAGTGGGTCTTAAAATGAACATGGACAAAACCAAGGTCATGGTGAATGCCCATGTAACACCCACTCCTATCAAGGTCGGACACTCTAAGTTGTAGACGAATATATCTACCTGGGAAAAACGGTCCAGTTTGGTAGGTCTAACTTCGAGAAAGAGGTCAACCATCGAATCCGACTCGCCTGGGCGGCGTTCGGGAAGTTACGTGGTATCTTCTCGTCCAATTTACCGCAGTGTTCAAGAAAAAGTCTATGACCAGTGTATGTTGCCAGTGATCACCTATGGGACCAAGACGTGGTCACTCACAATGAGCCTTATCAGAAAGCTTAAAGTCACCCAAAGGGCAATGGAGAGGGCTATGCTCGAAGTTTCCTTGCGTGATCATGTCAGAAATGAGGATAACCGCAGGGTAACCAAAGTTACAGACATAGCCCGAAGAATTGCCAAACTTAAGTGGCAGTGGGCAGGGCACATTGCTCGCAGAACGGATGGCCGATGGGGCCGAAAAGTTCTGGAATAGCGACCGCGAACCGGAAGACGATACGTTGGAAGGCCTCCCACTAGGTGAACCGATGACCTGGTTAAGGTTGCGGGAAGGCGCTGGATGCGAGACGAATGGGATCGGTCAATGTGCCTGGGGGAAGCCTATGTCCAGCAGTAAACGTCTTTTGGCTGACATGATTATGAAGATGTTTAAATAATCAGTAGGTTTATAGTTTGATAGATATGGTAAAGTATACTATATGGACATTTTTTGGTGGACTTTTTAAAACGGAAAAAGGACGCAGATAAATCTAGATGACGCTGTATATGTAACAAAAATATTTTCAAATTATATTTAGCCATTGAGTATTATGCTAAGAGTTCATATTGTATGTTGATTTACATTAAAAAGAAGATTAGTAAAGTATTTAACAAATTTAAATCACACGCGCGTGCTCCAAGCCATCACAGTTCGGTGAGCGTTCATTGTAAACACAAAAGTTTGTCAACTTTCGTAAATTATTCAAGTCTCGTAAGCTGTTCTAAGAATTTTAGCCACAACTGTACAATGACTTTTATTGGCACCCATGGGTGCACCGAATTGATTATTTTTCTATATCTTCCAGTAACAAATATTTAAAAGTGGTTGGAATTATACTTGTGCCAATTCCGGTTGGGATAAAACGTGCCTGAATCCCCTTTTAAGCTTTGATTAAAAAAAAACTACCTTTTCCCCGCGGCTTCGCTCCCGTGGCCCCGTTTTCGGGATACAAAATTGCCTATGTTATTCAGGAATAATATATCTTTCTACAAGTGCAAGAATTTTCAAAAACGGTTGAGTTGTTTTTGAGTTACAAACAACCAAATCCCTTTTTACCCGACTGGCGAAGGAGTAAAATGTGTTTATCATAATGTCGCGTTCCAGATACCAAACACGATGGCCGATTTTGATGATTTGTACGTCAATCGATTCGTCTTAACCTGTCACTGGCAACATATATAACACTTATATGTTTAAATGTATCTAATTCGAAAAAAAAAATGATAACTAAAAAGTAATAAATAAAAGTTCATCCAAAAAATCAAAAAACCCGACTGCTCAAAAAGCGAACTAAAAAGACGTAAACAAGAAGAAAATCATGCTGTGTATAGGCTAGTGTATACTATAAATAATGAATATTATCTATTACTATACACTAGCTTCTGCCCCCGGCTTCCCCAGTGTAAAAAATACGTTAAATAAACACTGAAGTATTAGGTAGGCGTGACTCAAAGTTTCATAATAATGAGAAACTGAACTTACACAATATTTTTGGAAAGCAACACCTGTATTGCCCCAGCTTTGAAATATATCTAAATTTGATTACGAAAACTCATCGTCTCCCTGCCCTTGTCTCATGTTACTTGGGGTCGCTGCAACACGTTTTTTACTTCCATTGCCTCCTGTCAACCGTCACGCTATCACCGACTCTTTTTTTTTTCATGTCACTCCTCACACAGTCCATCCTTTCTTTGGCCTTCCTCTTTCTCTCCATACATCCACATTTAAATACTATCTATAACTTCTATTCGTATTTTTTGTAGCCTACTTTAACAATAATCAAACTGCCTAGCTTTTTCCCAACTACATTGGGGTCACCAGATTCAGCTTCCAGTCTTACCAGATTCAGCTGAATACCAGTGTTTTACATGGAGCGTCGACTGTCTATCTGACCTCCACAACCCAGTAACTGGGTAACAGGATACCTCTTGGCAAGACTTGTGTCAGATCTCAAGCTTCTGACTACCCGTAACGGCTGTCAAAGATCTTCAAATGACAGCCGGGACGAACGGCTTTACGTGCTTGCCGAGGCACGGAAGAAACTCGGTATATTGAAATGTTCGACCAGTGCTGCTGTTATTATTTAGCCACGAGCTCCTTTCAATAACTAGCTTTTAATAACAACCCTCAACTGGAAACATAACACAGTTCCCCAGTTAATTGATTCATTTAGTGTGCATAATGCATCATATGAGTACCATCCATACTTCCCGGTAACAGTGTAAACAAGTGTAGGAGCTAGGGCAGTGTGCATCGATGCATAATGTTATTATAGACCGAAGCCATGTATAATAACACGCGGCTCTGAAATATATATTCTTGTCCTTTGTAAGTAGTTGCACGCGTTTTGTCTTTGAGTGTAATGTAGAAGTTTTTATTTACGTGAAGTTGTGTTTAAGAGCGAGCACAGGGTAGGGATCAGGAGTATTTTTTTTTTGTCCTTCAGTAATGTATCAGGTATATAGGTAGAAAACACGTATTTTTTTTTTGTTTTGTTATTTACATAAATATAAGGACGATACAGTGTTTTAAAATGTCTTGGGACGTCACGTTTTAGTAAATTTTGTACAAAAAATTGTCGTCTCTTCGCCTGAACTTTGATGTGATGTATATTTGTATTTTTTATTAATTTAATCAAGCAAAAGATATGTGTCCCATATTTTTTGATAATATAACTGACGGACGAAATAGTGTTTTTTTTTACCTAGTTTTATCCATCATAGAAGTTTTTATTAAGGTTTAGCTTAGTTTAAAAGTCTGAAATACTATGAAAAATAAAAAAATATTAAAAGAGTAAGTGAAAAGGTGAAAAGAAAAAAAAAAAAATTCTAATGTTTTTTTTTGTTTTATAGAGGTTTACAATTTTCGATACGTTCCGAACTGGCAAATAACTTGGACAACAAATGATTTTGTTAAAATAATTGCTTTGAGTTTTAAGTTTATCATTATTTTCTTGCTTTTGTGCCAATTTGTTTGGGGTCGGCGAAAAGTGTTTTATCCTTCAATAGTTAGTTAAGTTTCTTTTTTAATAATATATTGGCTCGCGTTTGCCCACTATCTCGCCTAACGTTAAACGATGATGTCGTCTACGGTGAAGCACGCTTGCCTGGAAGAAACCTATTCACTCTTGACTCAAAGACCCCAAGGTTGTAGCCATCAGGGAACAAAGATTCCGGAAGGGAGTTCCACTCCTTAGCTGTGCGCACAATGAAAGTATTAGCAAAACGATCTGTGCGGATGGGAAGGAGGTCCACCATGTACCGATGATAGCGCATGGCCATACGTCTTGTAGTGTGTGTAGTATGTTTTAATAGTACATTATGGTACAAGTGTGTAATGTTGGTGATTACCGCTGAGGCGCTATTGAGACCCGAGCCGTTAGGTGAGGGTCTTAAGAGAGCCGAGGACGGTAATCATCAATACACACGAGTATCATATGACGTTTTTCAATACACTTATGAAGAAAATAATACAAAAAAATCATTTCCAACAGTGAAAACGAGTTGTGAATTCTTTTTCGCAATGGCGGGCAAAATGAACCAGTTTACCTATGCGCGCGCATCTAAAAATGGCGGTCGGCCATAGACTAAAAAGAATAAGTTTTCTTTTTTTGGCTTTTCGCGAATAGCGTTTTAGCCACGTACAAAATGGGGAGTTTCAAGTTTTCTTTATTACAGACAAAAACAAAAGTTATATTTGAGTGAAAGTTTAATTTATTATACACGTACAAGTTGAAATTATCTATTTAAATAGGAAGTTACATGAAATGTGTTGCATTTGTACTATTGAACACGATCTTTATTGTATCAATACTTTTTTAAGAACAAAGCAACTCAACCAACAAATTAAAAAAAAAAAACTCTATAACTCACTTGTGAATAATAGCAATGAAAAGGTCACAGTTTGATAACAGGTGTCATTATGTGCCTAATTACGGTGAAATTTGAGCCACTTTATGAGCAAGTGTGTTGCAAAATGTCTTTATTTTGTAAAGTGCTTAGATAGAACGACAAGATCCACGACTACATTCAAATGCCGTGCGTGCCGTTGAAATTGAACGGTTCAAGAACGGAAACAAAGAAGGAAGGAACGCCTAACCTTGCATCCTATTCCATTGGTTACTGATCCCTAAAACCATTCAGCGGTGGTAAAAATTATAAAAATAAACCATAACCAATTTATATAAGTGGGAGGTGCAACACTGGCTGATCCACCACAACGCCATATAATCACAGAAAAAACTCGCTTATTCGCGATTGCAAATAGAAAAAAGTAAAAAATAAATGTCTGAATTGGTTAGGCACATAAACAAGTCAGTCAACCTGTAAACAACTGTAAACATGAATGTGTCACATATTTTGTAAAAGCTACGCAATATTACTTAAAAACTGGACTGCTCTATGATTCATTAGAAAATGAGTCAGTGTTCATTGACCGATGAGTTCATTGAGTTACAGACACGACGTTTGAATGTTCAAGTAACATTAACAAATTCTGTCGCAATCTTATCAATTAGATGTTATATTCATCATCAACATCCACGGCTTGTCTTCGCCCACTGCTGAGAATAGGCCTCTCTCTTATTGTACTAATCACCACAATTCCTATGCCAGCCTCAACTAGGTTCTACCCGCAATGGCAACAATGACATCTGCCCATTTCGCCGCTGGACGACCAATACTTCTTCTTCTAGTCCTTGGATGCGGTTCGGTCTCCTCTTTACTCCACTTATCATCACTGCGCCTTGCCAGGTGTCCTGCCCAGCTCCATTTCAGTTCCAAAATTCGTTTACCGACGTCGGAAACCATCGTACGTCTTCGGATCTCAACGTTTGGAACTCGGGCTATTAGCCATATGCCAAGCATGGAACGCTCCATGGCTCTCTGTGCAACTCGAAGCCCGTACACAGCCTTCTGTGTGAGCTTCCACGTCTCGGCACCGTAAGTCATGGTGGGCAAAACACACTGGTTATAGAGGAGGGTATTTAGAGATGACATAAAACTCCAACTGCTATTGGTTTAAACACCATAAGAAAGTTGCCCTTTAATGCCATTAAGAAGGAAGTATAACAACTATTACTAAAATCACAGAGCCGAATATTCTTTGACGCGTGTAAATTGTTCGATGGCTATCAAAACAATTCTACCTACTTTAATCCAATACAGCTGCAATGCCAAAGATCACAACATCGAACATTTGGTTCCACTCCAAACGGTAAGCTGTTAAGTGTGCGATACGAAAACTGTTAGTACCACTTCAGGTTGGATACTTGCCCAGTATGGACAAGAAGACTAGCTTGGAATTAGAAAGAGATTATATTTGGCCATCAACGTCTATTTCTGAACATCGTGAAGACACACCTTACTTGCAAAATAATTTGTTATTGAATTAACTTGCCCTGTGTGATAAGACCGCCAATTGTACACTAACCCTTATACATGTTTGTCCTGTATTTTTTATGGGTTGTACAATAAAGTATATAATAAATAATAATAAATAAATAAGCTTGGTGCTAATTCCAGGAAAGATGGTGGCTTAGCGATCTTGTGCTGCCGTGCACAGCGAGGTTTAGGGGAGGCGCTTTTCCAGTCTCCTCAGGGGTGCCTTGATCTGTCTCCTCCTTCTGCGAAGCAGTAATGCTCGTGAAGGAGGAGGCGGAACGCGTGAGGGAGACGCAACGGAGACGCCCTCACGCCCCTAGCCACCGCAGGAGACGCCCTGGGCGTCGGGAGTCGCAAGCCGATTCCCGGCCACCGTAGGCGCGGGCTTGCGGACGGCGAGTAATGGGTAGCTCACCGTCCGATAAGGACCAAGCCCGAGTCGACGGCGCGTTGTGTTCCACGCGCGCCTCATAGAGATGTCAGCAGAACTGACGGGGTCCACTAGGGCCGATGCCTGTCTGGGTCGCGGATAAATTTGAAAAAGAGTTACCGCGGCCCTGACTCAAGCAACTGAAGGAACACGGGTGGGTTTTAGTCAGTAAAAGTCTGACACGCCCTCCCGCCTCACCCAGAGCGGGAGAAGTCATTGGATGATTTCCAACCCAAAAAAAAAAAAAAAAAAAGGGGTGCCTTGATAGTTGTTACACAGAGGGAAGCTGGGTGGCTTTAATAAGGTGTAATTCCACACCCCCTGGTCTTTTCCCCAAAAGACCAGGTGCCTTCTGAAGGTTTCTCCCAGTTCACAAAAAAATAAATACAGGCTTTTATCGTCTTCATAATATCATATCATTTATAGTGGTGAATATTATTTTACAGTTGACTTTTATTACAAACTCGTCAGAAGAATTAAGTATACAAATTGCCATTCGTCGCCAAATCGTCGCCAAATCGTCATGACGGTGCCGAGACGTGGACGCTCACACAGGAGGCTGTGTACAGGATTCGAGTTTCACAGAGAGCCATGGAGTGTACCATTCTTGGCATACGGCTAATAGCCCGAATTTCAAACGTTGAGATCCGAAGGCTTACGAAGGTTTCCGATGTCGGAAAACGAATTTTGGAACTGAAATGGATCTCAGATCGTTTGAATGGCAATTTCAAATTGCCATTCGTGCACCACAGTGTTTAAAATCGAATCATTTTCTCAGCTCAACAATTTTTGGTATACCAAAAATTGTTACTTATCGCATCCTAAAAGATAACTGTTAACTGCTATTTTTGTATATTTTATGTTTTTAAATTGTGAACCCTAATCTGGGTCAAATAATTTACTATCATTCTTTTTTCTTCTTTTTTATTCCTGATGGTAAGCGATGATGTGGTCTACGGTGAAGCATGCTTGCCTAAAAGTAACCTATTCACTCTTGACTTAAAAACACCAAAGTTGTAGCTATCAGGGAACAAAGACTCCGGAAGGATTTCTGCCACTCCTTATCTGTGCGCACAATAAAAAAATCTAATCTTTTCTTTAAATTTATTCATCCATTCATCCTCCCATTGATTAATTAATTCAAATTAAATATTCCAGAACTTAACATCCCACGTTTATCAGAGAGTTTCAAGTTTCAGGAAATCAAAACAAAGGTCTATTACAAAGGACACTGTTGCTTATTACTTGCCCGTCAATGACAGAGGTCAGCCGAGAACGCCCACCGTTGACCGCTGATCGCCGCCCACATTGTTCCAGCTTATAGGACAATGTTGCGATGACCCTCTTTATGTAAAGCTTATAAAATAAAGCAAACAGAATCTAAAGTAGATACTTGATAAATCTGTTGGTGAATAATTCTTGCGTATTCATATAGTTTGGCTAACGTTTGCACAAACCCAAACTTTTTAACCGTAATAATCTGAAAACGACTAAAATTGTTTGTTTGGCCTTAGGAGATTATCTCCGAAAGTATTAATCCGCTTTTAATTACACTATCTCTAAGTATTTTGGCTACTTTTTATCCTGGAAAAATAATCGGCTCCTGTAGGGCCTGCGGTGTGAAAGTGCGAAGTTTTTTTTTTATTACGAATGCGTACATAAGTAGTTTCCACGGACAGACGGGCAAACCCTACCCTATTTATTAATATGAGGTCTATAGCAATTAACTATTACAATTTCACAAAGATTAAATGATCATCAATGATCATTGCTTCAGCATTCCAGCTGCAATACTCCTGTTAAAGAACGAATATTGAGTTAGTTTAGGGATGTGCCGACTAGTCGGTAAAGCCGACTATCTCACCACTTTCGTAGTCGGCGACTATTTGGCAAAGAGTGCTGACTATCCGGCTTATTACTTTGTATATATTTCTCAATAAAAACGTATACAGGAGAAATTAAAATCCATATACGAGACTTTCTTTTTGATTAGATTCAATTTTCCTTACACTTTAATGAACAATAACAGTAATCACTGTCCATTCCAGGTTGCCTGGAAGAGATCGCGGAATGCGATAAGGCCGCCCGTTGTATATTTTTTGTTTTAAGTTTCTAATGTTACTGTATGTTCTGGTGTACAATAAAGAATACATAAATAAATAAATAAACAGTTTTGTCTTAATTTTTTTACACAAAAATTCCGCTCTAACCCGTGCATGAGCAAAAATCAAGAAACATTGCGAAGTAAACAAAACACGTCTCGACACGATCGCAGGCGGTGGTTGCGACTTTCGCGCGAATCGTCTGTAAACAAAGCGTCACGGAAGTTTCCGAATACTCCCGAAACCGTGAACGGCCTGGCCGACTAGTTACGGCCTATTTACAACCGACTAATCGGCTAAACGACCAGATTCATAGTCTGTCATATTAAATTTTTGTACAGTTTATATGGAATTGTATTTTTTTCTACACTATTGACCTAAGCATCTGTAATGATAGCTATGATGATAGTATGTCCGTAAATAAATAATCGTGTTTTCTTTTAATATTCCTTGAAGTTTTCACAAACTTAATTAGGTATTTTCAAACGTCAATAGGCTATACAGTGTTCATACCTATAACTGAGGCAACAATAAATTAATTTTTCATGAAACACGCACACAGCAATTTAAATTTTCAATTAAATAATGCATAACGGATCACGTCAAACACAATATGTAAACTTTCAGTCTGATTGTTTTCGATATAAAAGCTATTAAGCATAATGGAGATTTAATTTTACATTTAAAGTGGCCATAAATTGTTGATATGGACTTACTGATAACTGTAACAATAGCACTTGTGTACTATGTTGTGTTATAAGGTTAACTTTTTATGTCTGTGTTGTACAACAGCAAAAAACCTGTGTACCTATGTATATTTTGTACTAGCTTTTAACCCGCGGCTTCGCTCCCGTAGCATGTCCCTTAGGAAGATTGCATATTACTGGGCTAAATAGCAGGCTATGACACTTTCTTTTCGGAAGTCGGTGTCAAAAGCGATTAAAAAAAAAAAATAGCAAAGACACCGCCCTTGAAAAGAAAGTTACTTTGTAAAGTGTACCTTTTCTTTGTATATAGTGTAAGTAGTTAGGTTTAGTATAATTTTGTTAAGTTTATTTTTGTTTAGTTAGTTGTTTAATTATGTACATATTTACACCTTTGTTTTACAAATATATAATATAGTACCACCATAATATTTGGAGCAGTCATGTTTGCCTTTGTGGCATACAAATATTTAAATATCAATGGAATTAAAAATGTCCAACAATACAAAATACGAGTATAATAATTATGCATTTGAATAAATTACTAAAATAAAACTACATCGAAAAATTGCAATTTGAAAAAAAATCGAGTAAAAGCTTCTAAAAATATAATAATCAGGTTTAAATTAAAAAAAAACTAACCAAGTGCGAGTCGGACTAGCGCACGAAGGGTTCCGTACCATTATCGCAAAAAACCAACAAAAAAAACACGTTTGTTGTATGGGACCCCCACTTAAATATTTATGTTATTCTGTTTTTAGTTTTTGTTGTTATAGCGGCCCGTGCGTCTCTCACCCAGTGGATCCCCGCAACCTTCACCAGGTCATAGGTCCACCTGGTGGGAGGCTTTCCAACGCAACGTCTTCCGGTTCGCGGTCGCCACTCCGGAACCTTTCTGCCTCATCGGCCATCCGTTCTGCAAGCAATGTTCCCTGCCCACTGCCACTTAAGTTTGGCAAATCTTTGGGCTATGTCGGTAACCCTGGTTCTCTTGCGGATCTCTACATTTCTGATTCAATCACGATCACCGTGCGTCCCGCATCCAGCGGGTCGCCGCAACCTTCACCAGGTCATCGGTAATAGGGTCCCGTTTTTACCCTTTGGGTACGGAACCCTAATAAGTAAACAATAACATGTAACGGTGCTTATCGATTGTCAGAGATATACTGCTAAAGTTTAACTACAATTGAACAAAAATATATATGTTAATAATCACTACAAACTTCTCCAATTTCAGAAGCTTAATAATAACAAATTGCAACACCGTACAACATAAGCATTAATTACGGAAATATTATAACAATAGTTTCACAACGCAAGTTAATCCCCACCTCCCCCCCTCCCTTTCCTGCCTCCCCATTATTGGCCTTCGAAAAGCCGCGTCAAACCACAACACAACGGATTTATAAAAAGCCCGGCTTCCAAACGACCGGGGTCATTATAAGGGTTATTTACTAATATTTTTAGCAATTCACGCAAATATCAACTTTGAAATCATAACAACAAAGTTTATTTTTGAATGGTTAAAGTGTGTAAAAGGCCATAAAATTATTTCAGTTGCAGTGTAAACTGAACTGTGTGCGATGGCAATAAAGTTTACAATCCTTAACCGCAATCATTTTAAGTGGCTTACATGCAGGTAATTTCACACGATTTTTTGTTGACGTTTTCGTTTTCCTTTTACTTAACATGCATACATAAAACCAAGCCTTTTTGCCATGGGCGTACGAAGAATCTACAGAACGCAACCTACTACGATCCTTAATGTTCGTTTTGCATCAATTACGTTCATACAACTAGTCATACACGCCAGTTATGAGTACTGCGCAACTGGCCTTACTGAAGAACATCACTATTACGATCCGTGTATGTCCTTCTAAAGCAGGGAAGGCGAACATTTATTAGAAAACGTGCTGCCAAAGAATCTTGAATTGGTGACTTAATAAAAACAATGTTACTTATTAACTCCTTATTTGCAATACGAAATTCGTACAGCAATAATATTATTTATAACACGTTTGCTCGTAATGGGTCTCTTAGTTCATCAATTTCAATATCGTAATGTATCACAAGTACTTGTGCGTTATTGTAATGTAAAACGCACGGTTTATCAAGATGCTCCGTCTAAAACGAACGGTACTTTTCTAAATCTTAGCAAAGAGTTTTTATGTCAGAAAAGTGGTCAACATTTTATGAATAAAATTAACTTTGGGAAATAAAATATAATAAACTAGAGGACGCCTCGCGGTTTCACCCGCGTATTTCCCGTTCCCGTGGGAATACAGGGATAAAAAGTAACCTATGTCACCCGGGGATAGAGTAGCTTCCCAACGGTGAAAGAGCTTTTGAAATCGGTCCAGTAGTTTTGGAGCCTATTCGGTACAAACAAACAAACAAACAAAAAATCTTTCCTCTTTATAATATTGGTATAGATAAACATTTATTTCTTTAATTTAATTAATTTTGACCATAAATTACAACCATTTATCAGTAACAAAACACAACAATATTGGCTGCTTTTGTGCCTTTCCCTTAAAAAAGGCGCAGAAGCGCGCGCATCGCTGATTTGTGAACAAGTAAAATATCTTGAAGTACGTAAGTAAGTAAGATTTATTCGTTGAAGAAAGTCCGAGATTTATTTATATCCTCGCAAATATGTTATAAAACGTCGTATGACATACGTGCGCTTTGATAATTACAGCCTCTGCTTTCTTGTAGCAATATCGCCTCGGATGTAATTTTCAACTTACCGCACTTATATCATAATGTACTATTACAGATTTATGTATTGTCGATATAAAAGTAGAAATCGATGTCATGCCTGCTGTGTAAAATTATCTAGATGCTAAATAACCTTATATTGGCGTGCCCGAAAAAATCGTGTGCCACCTCTAGCACGCGTGCCGTAGCTTCGCCATCCCTGTTCTAGGGCGTCCCCTCTCGGCGTTTCCTCTCACGTCCGCCTTGTAAATACCTTTTGTTAGTCCCCTTTCATTCATCCTCTCAACATGGCCAACCCTCTAAGTCTTTTTCAGAAGTTTTTCTATTACGAATGATATGTTAAAGTAATTACATTTATGAAGTGAATATTAAGTTAAAAATGAGATGAGATACTACGGACTATGATTAAGCTAAGTGGTTTACTTTGTAATGAAGTAGATTGAGGCACGTTCTCACGCTTAAATGGTGGGAATGTTGTTCTTGTATATAGAGAGTACTAGCTTCTGCCAGCGACTTCGCCCACGTGTTTTATCATCCCAAGAGAACATTGTACCGGAATAAAAAGTAGCCTATGTTCTATTCCTTGCCCATTTGTAAAGCTGGGTGAATGTACTCTGCCCCACAGTGACCACGTAAGATATCTTGGTTTACAAATAGATCGTAAACTAAACTGGAGGCAACATATCAAATGTCAAATGCAGGAGCTTCAACTAAAGTACAACAGCCTATACTGGATGCTAGGAAGGAACTCGAGACTCTCTTTGGACAACAAACTGCTTATATACAAAGTTATCCTAAAGCCCATTTGGACATACGGTCTGCAACTGTGGGGCAGTTCAAGCAACTCCAACATAAATATACTTCAGCGCCAACAGAACAAGATCCTAAGAACAATCTCAAAAGTACCATGGTACATAACCAACAATGAACTTCACGAGCACCTTGAAATGAAGACAACCAAAGAAGAAATACGGAGTTTGGCAGCTAAATACAAAGAGCGGTTAATCCATCACCCTAACGAACTTGCTCCCCAACTCACCATGGACCACTATGTGAGGCGACTAAAACGTCACCATATACTAGAGCTAGAAGACCGGCAGTAGCTCTGGGCAGCAGATGAGTTGATGCTTCCAATGGGAAGCCACTCCGCATGACAGCATCACAGAACAGATTTGCTCATACTCTTAGGACTGATTGCAAATACACACAGAAGAGAAAAAAAAAATGTTCTATTCCAGACTGTTGATCTATGTCTGTGCCTAATTTCATCCAGATCCGTTCAGCCGTTCTGGCGTGATTAAATGTGTAATGGTGCTCCCTCATGCTGTTAAAAATGTTGACAAACCTTAACAAATATCCATCCATCCAAACTTTCACAATTGGTGCCATTATTTTATAAAATTTCCATGGCCCTGTAACAACGGGAATACACCAGTACTTCTCACAATATCTTTATAAATTATAGGTTTTATTTTGATAGTAGTAAGATGGGTAAGAAATATTTTCTCTCTTGGTTTATTTCAAATTATGTATGTATTACCAAAATCGACGCGATTGGGTTAGAGAGACAATCGAACTCTATCTAAATAAAAAATGTTTCCAGCTGTCTACATTGGAGGCCATTATCAGTGTAAATAGGAGTCTTTGTAGAATCTATATAAACCAAATACAAGTGAATATCAATATCCCGAATAAATCCGGTTCTGACACTCTCGGGCCAATTTAAATTTTATTTCAATTCAAATGATAGTCTATGTCTTAATCCGATGAATAAGCTACATTACTGTACAGTTTTATCAGTTTGTACGTGATTCCCGATGTCCACCACTTGGTTGGCCACCACTGGGGGACAGCGACACGGATTTTTTAATTATTCTCGTTGTCATCCACTGGGATTAGTGACAAATATTTTTTAAACATTCCCTATGGCCGCCGCTGGGAGACAATGTGTTATGTTTATATTAATAATATTGTAATATGTTTCACTGAAATATTTAAAAAAATATCATCCCATTACTTATTATGGGTGTGATTGCTGTGGTGTAATAATTTGGGTAATTAACCGACATAATATTTTCTCAGCGATAACAGACTTCTACAGACTGTACTTCAGGAAGAATATTTATAAAATCCGTGTCGCTGTCCCCCGGTGGAGGACAGCGGGAATATTTTTAAAAGTTTTCCCGCTGTCCCCCAGTGGTGGCCAACCAAGTGGTGGACATCGGGAATAATCGAAGAATAACAAACATCCATCCATCCTCACAAACTTTCGAGTTTACAATATTAGCAGGAGTAGTATATAGAGGGATCTCAAAACGAACACAGCTTTGGATTTAATTCCGAATGGGTCTCTGTCTAATTTTATATCGTTTAAAATGTGCCTTCGGCGAAAAGGGCGGACCAGACAAACTTTGAAACTGCCGAATTTCAAAATCCTTCCTAAACTTCCGAACAAGGAACTTTAGGGTACTTTTGTTATACATACATATAAGAAACTCTTATTGTTTTTTTACTGCATATAAATTATTATACATTGTGCCCGGTTGATAGATAGGCGGTGAGCCTATCTATCAACCTTAGAACCTTTATTACATACGATTTGTATATTTACATACGACCTACTTATTTTTTACATATTTTTAACCGACTTCCCAAAAAGGAGGAAGGTTCTATGTTCGACATTATGTTTGTTTTTTTTTCTGTATGTTCACCGATATCTCCGTCAATTGTAGACCGATTTTGAATTTTATTTTTTTTTGAAAAAGTATTTTCCGTAAGTGTTCCCATTTTAGTTTGGTGAAGATCTGATGAAGAACTTCGGAGATATACAACAGAACTTTCAATAAATAACGGCAAATCTCTCGGGATTGCTGCAATCGCATGTCTGTTTATTGTTTATACCATTTCATAACATCACATCACCCCAGTAGAGCATACTTAAGGGGTACGCAGATCTCTCATTTCACCGGTTATGTTCAACTTTCATGAAATCTATTCCGGCGTTATAGTTACCTTACTAACTTGCCTATTAGGTAGGTACAACTAAAAAGTGAAAAATAAAAAAAACTTTTTTGCAAAAAATACTACCGACTACCAAATACAAAACTACAAAGTGAAATATAACTTTATTTTTTGAAGTCGGTGTTCATAACGCAAAAAAATGGTATCTACGAAAGACACCGACTTAAAAAATAAAGTATACAAGTTTCTACTTCTAGATAAATTATGTAGCATGAAATAAAAATGTGTCGGGTGATTTTATTTTTTTAAATTTTACTTGTTTGATACTAATCACATATACCTACATACTTATTATGCATATAGAAGCAGCCACTAATAACGAACATGGGTGTTCTTTAGATTAACATGACGTTCTGATTATCAGATAAGCGGAAACAGCGAAACGATACACATAAAACCTCGCCATAGTACCCAAACATCTGAGTGGAACAATTTTTATGTTCCACCCTTTATGGCATCGCTGACATAAAAATCTCAGCTGAAACCTTATGGAAAACAATTACGAGAAAACCAATAAAAACACGACTTTTTAAATTTGATTGAATTTCATTTTATACCAATATTTGGTGTATTTTTATGAATGCGTTTCATCGTACGTGTATGGTTAAACTTCCGTTATTTTACGGTTCCGTATCCAAAGGGTAAAAACGGGACCCTATTACTAAGACTCCGCGGTCCGTCTGTCTGTCTGTCTGACACCAAGCTGTATCTCATGAACTGTGATAGCTAGACAGTTGAAATTTTCACAGATGATGTATTTCTATTGCCGCTATAACAAAAAATACTAAAAACAGAATAAAATAAATATTTAAGTGGGCCTCCCATACATCAGACGTGATTTTGCAACGGAATCCTTCGGGCGCGAGTCCGACTCGCACTTGGCCGGTTTTTATCTATTCAAGGCGATAATTCTTCAAAGGATGTAGAAATTTAAGGATATTATCCTGTGGAGTTTCATATCCGTTCTTCTCCATAACGAGCTACTTTTTAGAATCAATTATTATCTTATCTATACTAATAATATTATAAAGAGGTAAAGTTTGTGGGTTTGTGAGTTTGTGACGTTGTAAGGGGTAATCTCTGGATCTACTGAACCGATTTTGAAAATTCTTTCACCAGTATAAAGCTAAATTATTCCTGAGTGTCATAGGCTACAATATAATTCCAAAAAAAATAGAGATCCTTATGAAAATTGCAATAATGTAACCCAAGGTAGCAAAATGTTGTCTGTAAAATACATTATTTGGCGTGCGCTGAGAAAACTATTGATGATAGATAAAAATTTGTAGGTATGGTAGGTAGGGTAGGCAGGGTAGGCAGGGTAGCCAGGTTAGCCAGTGTAGCCAGGTTAGGCAGGGTAGCCAGGGTAGGCAGGGTAGCCAGGGTAGGCAGGGTTGGCAGGATAGGCAGGGTAGCCAGGTTAGCCAGTATAGGCAGGATAGGCAGGGTAGCCAGGGTAGCCAGGGTAGGCAGTATAGCCAGGATAGGCAGGATAGGCAGGGTAGGCAGGGTAAGCAGGGTAGGGGTTGTAGACAGGGTAGGCAGGGCAGCCAGGGTAGCCAGGTTAGCCAGTGTAGCCAGGGTAGGCCGGATAGGCAGGGTAGCCAGGGTAGGCAGGGTAGCCAGGTTAGCCAGTATAGCCAGGATAGGCAGGATAGGCAGGGTAGCCAGGGTAAGCAGGGTAGGGGTTGTAGACAGGGTAGGCAAGTTAGGCAGGGTATGCAGGGTAGGCGGGGCAGCCAGGGTAGCCAGGGTGGGCAGGGTAGCCAGGGTAGGCAGGGTAGGCAGGTTAGGCAGGGTATGAAGGGTAGGCATGGTCGGCAGGGTAGCCAGGGTAGGCAGGGTAGGGGCAGGGTAGGCATGGTAGGCAGGTTAGGCAGGGTAGGTAGATAGGTAGCCAGTTGACGGGAGCGAAGCCCCGAGGGTCAGCTAGTAAATATATAAAATTCTCGTGTCACAATGTTAGTTACCATACTGCTTCTAGATTCTAGGCTAGAACGATTTTTATAAAATTTTATATGCATATCCACTAGGTCTAAGAATCGGCTGCTATCCTTATAAATTGAAATTTTTGCCGCATAACGGCCTCATTGAAATAAAGAAATTTGACTTTGACTATTTAAGGAAAATAGAGCTACACAATAAAAAAAAAACTTTGCCGTAGAATAAAAATTATCTTCCTTCTATCGAAATTACATTAAGCGAAAAACGATTATTTTAATATTATCGATTTTTTTTAACTTTTGTAATGATTTACAGGCACTTTTTTACATTGGTGCATACATATTTAAAATATATGTACTAAAAGTCTACAGGGAATTTATGTGCAAACTTATCACGTTATAAATACGCATATCCGTGTATTTATAGCGTGAAAGGTTTGCACATAAATTCCCTGTAGACTATTTTTTTAAATAACGTAAACAACTACTACGTCATATTTATCTAAAAATCATCAATTTTCGCAGAAATGGTGAAATTTCTTCACAAAAGACCATTTTCCTTAAATCATAGATGACGCTGCTAAAATCTGTTCAAGGAACAGTCCGACTACAATAGTAGGAACGTAATAAATTCGAGCGGCATGACGTTGGGACGATATGGGATGAATTCTTAAAGAAATTGTATACTACACCGACACGAAACTAGAACTTACAGAAATATCAACTGTATTCATATGAGCACTAAGTTGAGTTCGGAATGGACACTAAACAAATTCAAGTGCAAATAAATCTGAACTATGTTTGAAAGTATGGTAAAGTTCATAAACTAAGGTTCAAAAAGTAAGGTTCATAAACTCAAATCAAGCACGACTCATAGTGACTTGTGTTCAAATACACATATAGTACTCGACGTATATATAGTTTCAGAAAGAGATAGTCATATTATGTAGAGTGAAAAAGACAACGCTGTTCATACGTAATAGTAGTTTATGCAATGGTCATATAATAGTGGTTATTAAAACAAGAGCGTGGGTTTATCTTATCTATTATATATATATGATAATAATATCACGCGTGTGTTTTGATACCTAATTATATGCCGTTGCATACACTACTTTATCTTCACTCATACAGGTGAAATAAAAAATATGTGGTATGGCGGGCAATTTAGATTCTCATTGCGCATTACTGCGCAGCGCGTGCAACCATAAACAATAACACTACTTGTCTACATTAAGTCAATGAGCCCACACGCGCCAATAAATTAAAAAGTAAAAGTGTGCGATAAAATTAAAAATTTATTTTATGATGTAGTTGTTTGAAAATCGAAGGAAAATGTTGCACTGTAATGGTTTCTTTTTAATTTTACCTATCCACGTCCAAGTACGTGTTTATACAATAGTTTTGAATTCATATTTGGAACATTACGTTACGAGTTTAGATAATAGTACATTATGGTACAAGTGTGTAATGTTGGTGATTACCGCTGAGGCGCCATTGAGGCGCATTCGCAATGGTGGGCAAAATTAATCAGTTTTCCTATGCGCGCGCATCTAACAATGGCGATCGGCCATAGATTAAAAATAATGAGTTTTCTTTTTTTTGGCTTTTCGCGGATTGCGTTTTAGCCACGTACAAAATGCGGAATTTCATGTTTTCTTTATTACAGTCAAAAACAAAATTTATATTTGAGTGAAAGATTTATTTATTAAACACGTACAAGTTGAAGTTGCGTGAAATGTGTTGCATTTGTACTAATGAGCACGATCTTTTTTGTATCGAACCTTTTTTAAGAACAATGCAAGTCAACCAATAAATTTAAAAAATACTCTATAACTCACTTCTGAATAATAGCAATGAAAAAGTCACATTTTGATAACAGGTGTCGTTATGTGCCTAATTGCGGTGAAATTAGAGTCACATTATGAGTAAGTGTGTTGAAAAATTTTTTTTTTTTAACTCGGATGCCATTACGGATGTCCAAGATAAGTAGTTTTCTAAGTTAAGTATACTTAAGTGAAATATATATTGCGAAGGTTTTCATGTCACATACAACAATAAGTTACGTGCTTGGACTATAAATTATTTTTCCCTCCGTGTCCCTTTCGGTACCGTTTCAGAAAAAGGGATTATACTCATACGATTGTACTCATTTGACAATGTGTAGAACTACCTTAACACATATTAGTTATATGTAGTGAGTGGATAGAATTCCATGGCTAATTGCTGAAAATAATACTTGTCTGTTCTTTTTTTTGAGAGTAGAATAGAATATAAAATTTTCTCTAGCATACTTGGTTTTTTTTAAAGAACTATACTCTATTTTAAATTATATTAGAAATTTCTACAACCCTTGTTTGCAGTCCATTCAACCGATTTTTAGTTATATCCCGTAAATATAAGGATAGCATAAAATACATAAACCTGTTATCAAAAGAAACTTACTAACTTATATGTAGTGAGTGGAAAGAATTCCATGGCTAATTGCTGAAAATAAAACTGGTCTGTTCTTTTTTTTTCAGAGTAGAATAGAATATAGAATTTTCTCTAGCACACTTGGTTTTTATTAAAGAACTATACTCTATTTTAAATTATATTAGAAATTTCTACAACCCTTGTTTACAGTCCGTTCAACCGGTTTTTAGTTCTATCCCGTAAATATAAGGATAGCATAAAAAGCATAAACCTGTTACCAAAACTAACTGTTTACTACAGCTGCCATTTGTCATATCACCAACGCAATAGAAATCAAAATCGGTTGAACGGGCTGTAAAATGGGATTATTTAAATGTCTAATGTTATGTCAAATGGAATATAGTGATTGAACTGCCCTGAAATTGGTATGTGTCAATATTGTTTTAATAAATGCTTGTCCTGGGGGTGACCACAAGCTCTTAGAGTAAGGTTATTTTGAATGTGTGTAAGGGACAGATGTATATGACTTGTATACATCTGTCACTTACGCTTTATAATATTAGTATAGATTGGTAATTATTGCAATATTTTTATACTGTGACATTTTCATCTGACATGACATCTGTCTGTCTATTTTATTTTTCTTAAAACCATAGACCGTAACATAGGTACCATGGACTAAACCTCCTTTAAGCTAGGTTTACACTATTATAAGGGTAGCGTAGACAGACCCCTTTGTGAACCGTTTTTATTCGTTCTGGTCTTTATTTCTTAATTGAAATTTGAATTTGAAATGTAGATAGAACATAGAACGAAGAAAAACGGGCGTGATTGTTTAGTTTTGAAACGGGACTGAACGCCGAATGTCGATTTATTTACTGAGTAATACGAAGTGGACTTTTAAATCTAAAACTCTCTAAAACCTTAATATCCAGCTTGTGTATATAATATCCAGTAATAATATCTGAAGTGCACTAAAATATAAATATTGTGAGTGATATACTGTGTATGATTTTACCTACGTATCTGACTACTACCCCTTTCACTCCTGGCTGCCTGCCTTCCTACCTACTGTATGCCTACACAACTGCATACCAAACTGTGTGCCTGAAAGAACGTCGTGGTGTCTGCTCACCTGTCCCTCTCAAGCTTACCACGACTTTTGAAGAGTTCCAGTCCGTCCAGCTGCCTGCCTAACCGATTTGCTACCTACTATACTGCCTGCCTGCCCGATTACCTGCTTGTCGTCGTGGTGCCCACTCACCCGCTTACCTCGGGCTACCCCGGCTTCCAGCCCGTCCTGCTGCCTGGTTAGCTGCCTAACTCCAGCACCCCATGTCGTGCGAAGCCGGCCCTTCTGTTTTTATTCTCAATAACCTTTTATTAATTTTTTAGTTTATAATTATTTAATTTTATTAACGTGGCTTACGTTTAGCTCTCTCTGAGCTTAACGTAACGCTACAGTGGTCACTTATTAAGAACAGGGTTCTTAATAAGTGGTGCACAAAAAAGTAAATAATAAATAGTATTTGAACTGCTTGTTGCTAGCCATTAAATTAAGCATGTTATTTCGTTAAGACATAAAAATAAACTTTCACTATAAGACGATTTAGTCTTTCCTCATATTTTTTAAATCGCAACAATTCTCTGTCCGTTGCTTATGATTCAGGAACCATTTATCTAGAATACAAGGAGGGTTTTTTTAGATTCATGAACATTTATCGCAAATTGAGACACTATTTATTCGTCTTTGATATAACAGGTTATAACGGAATGGTATGATCATATTTTAAAAACTGCTTCTGACCTTGTAAATGATCAAATTTCTCCAAAAAAGTCATAGGCACAGATAACACACAAGATAGTACAGTTATTAAATGTTCGAATTATTGTTTTTAGAACTCAATCATGTCTAAGAAATATAAAAAAACTTTTTGCATAAAAATACTACCGAATTCCATATACAGAACTACAAAGTGAAAAATAACTTTCTTTTTCTAGACTTTTTTTTCACTTTGTAGTTTTGTATTTGGAAGTCGGTAGTATTTTTTTGCAAAAAGTTTCTTTATTTTTCACTTTTTAGTTGTAGGTACAACTAAAAAGTGAAAAATAAAGAAACTTATAATAATTAATAAAATACCTAATAGGCAAGTCAGTAAGGTACCTATAACGCCAGAATAGATTTCATAAAACTTGAACATAACCGGTAAAATGAGAGATCTGCAAAGCCCTTATGAGCGTACTGGCGTGATGTTATTTTATGAAATGGTATAAACAATAAACATACATGCAATTGCAGCAATCCCGAGAGATTTGCCGTTATTTATTGAAGAGTTCTGTTGTATATCTCTGAAGTTCTTCATCAGATCTTCACTAAATTAAAATGGGACCAATTTCGGAACATACTTTTTCAAACAAAAAAAGAATTTTCAAAATCGGTCCACAATTGACGGAGATATCGGTGAACATACACAAAAAAATACAAAAAGGAAACAAACATAATGTCGAACATAGAACCTCCTCCTTTTTGGGAAGTCGGTTAAAAAGAGCGGTGTAACTTCGGGCGATAGATCTTTCGGGTGAACGTTCTTTGGGCGATCGTTCTTCGGGCGAACGATCATTCAGTGGAACGTTCTTCGATCAAGTGAACTTCGTGACGTACTCAAGATCAAAGGCTTATCGTGCTTGCCGAAACACGGAGAAAGCCCGGTATGATATGGATACCAGAGAACCCTTTTCCCTATAAGAGAACTCTATTCCTTATAAGAGAACTCTATTCCTTATCCTTGCCATAATCCTTTTGTCAAGAGTAGCTTACTCCAAGTCAAATCTTAGTAAACTTTACACAATATTAAACCTTACACCTAAACTTCAAAGTCAAGGTATTTTTTTTCACTTAGAATTTAAATTTATAATATAATAATTGATCCTACTGAAAGGTAGATTGTTATGGAGAAAAACGGACAAGAAACTCCACACCTACTCTTTAAAAAAAACACATTAATTCAAATACACCAAGTACTACTATGCTTTTTACATGTTTGAAATTTTATAAGCACTAACAGTTAAATACATTCATTTAATAAAATAGGAACCTGGTCCTCAGACTTACAAATATTGCAAACATAGGTAAATTACCTAATTGAACAACAATAGAACAGTCATCATCTGCCTAGCCTTTTTCCCAACTATGTTGGGGTCGGCTTCCAGTCTAACCGGATTCAGCTGAGTACAAGTGTTTTACATGGAGCGACTGCCTATCTGACCTCCACAACCCAGTAACTGGGTAATACGGTAGGTACCCCTTGGCTAGACTGGTGTCAGATTTCAAGATTAACAGTGTGTTAGTCAATTTCTTATACTAAAAATTATACAATAATTATGTATTTAAAAATCAACCAGTCTAATATTGTCCTTTGGAGCTGGAACAGCATATTTCCAAGCACTCCCCGTCATGTTACAAGCTGGGGTCAATAGGTCAGGTTAGTAGCACTGAGCTACCGGCCTATTACGTTGATTAATATTGAAATAATAACTAGCGATGCGAGAATTAATTAATTACTGTTCTGATATGCTGCACTTGCAATGTTTGTGTTACATGGCATTATGTTGGGGAGACTATGTTACATAAATAATGTATGTAATACGGAAAAAGGGTTACAATTTTTTTTTATCCCTCTCCAGGAACACTAAGTTGTATTAAAATGTGCTTGTCCAATCTAGCCTTTAATTTAAAGCCTTTATTAAGTACCTTCAAATGATTATAAATATTTTCTTTATGTTAACTTTCGTCTATAATATAACGCGTTACAGAGTCGAGCATAACATCAATGATGGAGAAGAACCGAGCATTACAGTGCGCAACATGTAATGTTACAGATTTGAGCATTATATTGGTGAGGGAAGAGAACCGAGCATTACGAAATCAAAATCTTTTTAAAATTCTGATATAAAATGGTCAAGTCAGGAAAAAAAAAATCTCAAAATCGAATATGATATGTTACATTACAGGCGAATGCTCCTGGTCAAGGTCAAGGTCCACTTTTATATTAAATTATTAATAATATATATTATTTCATTGACCTTTGTGCTCCTCTACTTTTAAATAAGTTTAAGTGTTTTGTGTGTACTAATACGTTAATGAATATATAACTCTAAAATGCATACTCATGTCTTATTAAGTCTTAGTATTCCTTAGTATTACTCGTACAAATGTGGCATTTTGCTTAGATTATCAGTCAAAATAATTTTCCAGTCAAAGAAAACAGCTGCATATTTTGATGTGTAGATAATTTTGGTCTCAAATATATAGGCGAAGAACAATTGTATCCGTTTAAATCATGGTAATCAGTCAAGTCAAGTCAGTCAAAGGGTCACGGACGCCCCTTACCGCGATAAGTTTGTTTTGATCGTGATAGCAATACAGCCTTTTCATTTTTTTCGTATCGTTTTGAAATATGGGAATACATTGGTAGACAGGTGTCAACGTCTTTTATTTTTATGTTATCCGGCGGTAACTTTAGATAGGCACAAATCTACAGGTACCTCACTTTAACTGTATATATACTAACTTATATTCGATCATCCTACACACACTTTGCTTAATACAAAACATGCAATATTAAATTCATAACCATTTAATGTATGAAAAACCCGTATTCTTCCAAACATTTCGCATGCAGTAAGTATAAGCTTCTTAGCCCTACAGAATGTTACTCACAAGTCATATACATATGTACATACCCGTTCTATATATCGGTTGCTATATGGAGGGAGATTCGAGGAAACTGGCTGAACATTCGTTTCAGTTTAACTGTAAAGTAATACCTCTATTTCATTTTATTTCGTTCAGATGATGTATTTGACAATCCTTTCGAAATATGAAAGTCTTTCGAATGGAATTTTCAAGTGTGATATGCGGCAAATCTTTGCTCAACTATTATTAAAACTAGCTGACTCAAATATGATAAATAAAAAAATATTTAAAAATAATTTTATTTCAGGCATATTACATTTGATTATTACGAGTATGCACACCACAACTAGTGTTAGTACTTACAATTATCAGGAAAACGAAAAACAAAACATTAACTATTTACGTCACAGTGGCATGTACGCGCATCTAATGTCCAAAACTAAAATGAAAATATAGTATTAGTTGTTCCTGATTTTTTTTCGGGTTTTCTCAGATTATATCTTCTCTTAAATATCTAATTTGGACTACTTTTTTATAATAACCATTCTTTGTTATTCTTACTAAAGAAAAGCAATATTTTTATTACATAAAATAGATTTAATCTTCAAAATATTTTAAGTAAATATACAAATTAATCTAAGAACATATAAATAAATAGATAAGCGCGTGCGCGGCGTTAAGTAGATTTTGCGTGAAGGAGTAAAAAACATACAAATACTCTAACACACTCACATACTTTCGCCTTTAAAATATTAGTAGGCAGTACAGATGTACATAAAAGATTTAAAATTACAAGTAGACGTAATATAATCAGAAATGCAATTTAAATCATAAGCCAGTTCCACATTTAATTTAAATACATAGTAGACGGTAAGTAGCAGCTTTACAAATGTAGCCAACTAAACATACGTATTATCTTCGTGCTGTGTTTTTACCAAGACAAAATAAGCTCCAAATATTATTGCACTCTATTCTACAAAGCTCTCAGTTGTACTGTTGTGGGTAAACCACTTACAAAGTTTACATACTCTGAGAACTTAACTAGAAATATTCTAAAAAGTCCTTTAAGAGAATTGTAATACTAGTAAAAAAGTTTCAAAATAACTGTTTTCGTAAATCCCATGTATCTTACGGTAGGATCTGAAACTAAAAGACGCAAATGCTATCGAAATTTCACGATTGTCAAGCACTATCGAAATGACACATTATCAAATGCTTAAGCGTACATGCTTGGCGAACAATGGCAAACAGCAAACACAAAACAATAATATTTTTGTGTTGGTGTTGGTTTTTATGCACAATCAAAGAGTGGTTAACAAACGTGTTTGCGATGTATCCAGACGCTTGTTCAGATCAGTAGTACGCGCGGCGGCGGACGGAGTTATTAGTGGTGATAAAATCTACGAAACGTGACAATTTGTGTATTCTAAGCTAAATTGTAAGGGAAAATGTCTGATTGGTCTGAGGAGTTGTCTAACACGAAAGTAATCGTTGCCACAACAAGCTCGTCGACTGCCATGTTTGCCAATCCGGAATATACTAGCACGTTCGCCAAGCCTGTGGATGCCGTGTTTATGTTGGATGATTGTGGTCAGTGTTTGGCAAGTGTTTGGCGTTCGCCACTGTTTGTGGCAAATAACAAGCATGTGGAAGCGGCATTAGATTTGATTTAGAAATCCAATGACACTTGTCTTGAGCCTCTGAAACTGCCTCCGTTCTCATTTCATTTAAACCGTTTGAAATGTGGTAAACTCAATTGAATCTGACAGAAATGATAATGTTGAATACAGCAGTCTTAGGCGACCATCAGCACAGTGCTGTGGGTACCCACTGCACAGCATTATGCTAAGTGAAAGCCTTCTCGCCACAACCACGACATGCTTTTATTTATACTCGCATTTATATTTTTCTTTTTTTTTCTTTTATAACATAATTTTAGAACTACTAGCACTATCGTTAAGTGTTTAGTTTTGTGTTGTTGTTCTTGTAATGTAATGTTTGTATGTCGTTTTGTGGCAATTAAATACTTTTTCTTTCTTCTTTCTTGCAGCAGGTCTTTACCCAGCTGTAGCTTCAATTTCTGAACAAACTTACCTCAACAATAATGGAAAACGCGACCACTTCTATACGAAACCAATTTTACAACCAAATAATAGAGTTCACATCGCGAAACTATCGATTTTCTTGTGCTTGGAGAAACGTCTAAACGACTATGCGAAGATTTACGGATCGTATTTATTTGCCAACCAATCTAAGTGGAAGGGTGAAAGGGACAATTTAAAGGACTAATAACAAATTGAGGGTGTACTTAAAAAGGTCGATTTGTACCTAAACTTTTTACAACGGTGATAAATGGGTAACTTCTTTTTATTTATACGATTTTGAGGAGGAAACAAATAGCCTAAGATCCCAGCACAAAAACCTGCAGGTTATTAAAAAGATACTTTATTTTGTTGAATGATACCAGGGGATGACCATAAGCTCTTAGAGTAAGGTTATTTTGAGATTGAGTAAGTGACAGATTTATACACGTCATATACATCTGTCCCTTACACACACTCAAAATAACCTTACTCTAAGAGCTTGTGGTCACCTCCCCTGATAGTAGAACAGATTGCGACAGGGTTGCCTGGCAATAAGTAGCCGCAAATACCTTACCTTAATTAATAAACAAATTGTAATAAACGTTTGTTAATTAATCTCAGATACCTAAATACGTTTTCAGTGAATCCAACGTCATTTGAAATAAAGACAAGTAAAATTTCAAAATTTCAAAAAACCCCCGACATATTTATCTTGCGAAAACATCCCGATTCAAACAGTGAAACGCCCATAACTTTTGAACGGCTTAACCGATGTTTTTCAAACATAGCTAAGAACACTCTCGACACAATCACCTTTCCAACAAAAAAAAAACTAAATCAATATCGGTTCATCCGTTGAGGCGCTATGATGCCACAGACAGACACACAGATACACAGATACACAGACACACAGATACACAGACACACAGACACACAGATACACAGCAACACACCTCAAACTTATAACACCCCTCTTTTTCCATCGGAGGTTAAAAATAAGAATGATAGATTGCTAGCTCTCAGTTAGCCAGATATTTTTAAACGGCTTTTGGGGTTGCTTTTTAGTGTCCCCATCATCACATAAGCCTATAAAAGTTCACCATAGATCTTGGCCGCAACGGAGAATGATCTCAAACAGAAAAACCGGCCAAGTGCGAGTCGGACTCGCGCACGAAGGATTCCGTACCATTATAGCAAAAAACGGCAAGAAAATCACGTTTGTTGTATGGGAGTACCATTTAAATATTTATTTTATTCTTTTTTTTTAATTTGTTCTTATAGCGGCAACATAAATACATCATCTGTGTTTTCAACTGTCTAGCCATCACGGTTCATGAGATAATGGTGGCAGACAGACAGACAGACGGCCCGTGGAGTCTTAGTAATGAGTCCCGTTTTTACCCTTTGGGTACGGAACCCTAACAAATGGGGAGGGAATGGATGGAAAGATGTCAGGGTAAGCGGTTGCTAATATTTTTTTGATTGTTAGGAATCTTTATATTTAATTGAGCACACCAAGTGTTTTTTCTGTGTTGGCAATAATTCAGTTGAAAATTTTACGCTGGCAACAATGATGGACTCGTACTTGTCAAGTGTCAAACTGTAAGCGTGCACTTCTCGTTCCCGCCCTTTGCAAGGTTATAAATTGCGTAGCTCACGCCATCATAGTCAGTTCATCTTCGAGTGTGAGGTAACAAACATCTCTTAGGTTAAGTGCAGCTATTCTATAAACTGTGTTCTTTAACAGATTTTTGTGTAACTGTGTAGTATTATTATAAAAGGTTTTAGTTTATGTTAGTTAAAAGTACACACGATTGTATTTGTATATTGTTATAGTAGCTATCTCTGATGATACTACTTGAGAAAGAGTCGAACATTTCTCTCCCGGAAATACACGAAACGAATCCGATTCAAATCATATTTATTTGTTTTAGAAGGTCAAACCCATACCATTCATCATCGGATATTGTAATAATATTCCTTTGGATAGTTTCCAAAAAGTTTGGCCGGAAAATTCTACCTACACATAGAGTACTTGAAAGAAAATATAGGAAGATTCCTCTGGTCTAGCAAAACCATTGAAATGAAGTTTTTTTGCTCAGTCACGGCTTAGAAAAGGTAGAATAGTACATTGTGTATTAAGGGCGGTATGTAAGGAATTACGATCGAGGCTCTAGTAGAAGCCCGAAGTCGAAGACTGAGGGCTTTCTGAGTCGAGGTTCGTAATTCCCGTACCGCCCGTGATATACACAATGTTTTTCATCACATTTGCGAGTAATAATTATGAATTATAGCTTTAATACACAAGTCAGCACAGCTGTTATTACGAAATACGTGAACCTTTTTTTTAAGCGGTTGGCGAATTTTTGCCCACACCACAGATTATACAGTGTTTCGTTCAGAAACTTTAAGGGCAAATACTTACGTAGGTATACAGCCATGACGGAGTGTAAAAAGAATTAAATAATTTCGACGTTTTCATACTATAACTATCAAAATCGATTATTAAGAACATTAGTTGAGTATTTAAGTAACATGTAGCGAGATTGCAAAGAAATTCCTGTTTAGATAACATTTTATGTCAATTTTTCAATTGCGTGTAAACTCCTTGCTTGAACTTGCATAACCTGTGTGCTGTGCTGTAAATTAAAAAAATATTACTTACCGCCCTAGGGCTTCATGACAAACAAAAAAGCCCGAGGGTTTTATATGGGGCATTACGGCTAAGTTAACCTGTATGTTTTGATACTGTTTACGTGCAAGTGTGATGAAAAAATATTTGTTTGTCTACTGAATCGACAGAGTATCGGGGTACGAGTATATATATTTTTAAGATTTTTGCGATCAAGTCGCTGGAATTTAATAAATAAAAAAAAATAAAAAAATCTTAATTATTTTACACAAAACAACATATTGTTCACGGTGAAAATAAAGTTTCCAACAATATACAATTTGAGCTTGTTTCTCAAATTGTGTAAAATGCTTTAGTATGTATTTTATTTATATGGGCCGGTAGTTGCCTGAAAATATATAAAGCGTTCCTATTTATGTTATTACCGTTGTTTTGTTTGAAGTAGGAGTATCCGCAATCTCACTATGTACTGTCAATTCCATTACCGATGCTGGTTTGAAATTGAATCAGATTAAAGGATTAAACACAGCTTGGAACGTACCTAAGACGTACCAACCAAACGGTGTTTGACAAATATTATCAAGCATTTCAAGATTGTGTTGGCAACGTTGAAACAGGGTATATAAGCAAGTGTTGCAAGTATAGACATAAAGGTTTAAAATGCGTTTTAGAACAGTCAAAGAAGATGGAACCCCTTTTACCTGATGAACCTTAGCACGTCTGTCAAACATAGAGATAAATATGGAAGCGACTTAAAGTAGATAATATCATGCATATATTCCCCAAAGGGTTAAGTAGAGGTGTTTAACAAGTTGCTTGATATGTAAATCGAACACTGGACATGGACTGGCGACATTGCTGAGTATGAGCTCAGCAATGTCGCCTTCTGCCCGCCTTCCACTGCGAGCAAAACGGGCTCCGTACGGACTCCGTTTAAGGCGCTACCCCGAGCAAAACGCCGCGCTAGCCGTTTTTCGTGCAGTTTTTAGGAGCTATCTACTCGTTATTTAAATTTAAATATCAACTAACAAAAATACATTAAACTTCTACATATTATTGATTCCAAAATTGTAGAATTCTTTTTTTTTAATGTAGTATATGTTTCACTAATCTCCTTCCAACAAAACCATAAAAATGAGAAATAATGATTGATAGCATGCATCTCCTCGTAAAGTGTTCATTAATATTTTTTTGTACTAACACTAATGGATAGACAATTTGATAACGAACATTTTGGTAGATTTATTTTTTTCATAAGATCAATATTCGATTTTATAAAGAAGTTATTCTATAATCTGGGCGTATTCACTACTGTAATTCAAGCGCTACCAGTGCCGCTAGGCCAATAGGAATGCTCAAATCTCATGCTGATTGTTTGGTCAGGGTACGGCCTTAACTTGCAATGGCGAACTGCATAGAAGTGCTTCCACTGAATAAGAGTGAGCGGAGCGGACTAAACGAGTTCAAAGAGTCACAAAAGTGTTCGCAGAGTCGACCGGATTCCGTGCGGACTCCGCTTGACTCGCAGCACTGATTTTTATACGAGCACTTCCACCGCGAGCGAGTAAGCGGGGCGGATTGAGCGTGTTAAAATGGGTCCGCTGTATCATGGCGTCGCACGCTAGATTTGAACGGACTCGCATGCTCCGCAAAGCCCGCTGGCAGTGGAAGCCAAACACAGAAACTCTTTCTTAGTGAAACTGCACAACTATTTTACTCCGGTCCACTCAGTTCGTTACCTCCGTTTCTGCTCATTACCTTTTTTAGTGGAAGGCGGGCATTGGCTTCTTAATGTTTATTTATATTAATTAAAAAAACAATGCCCCACACTAGGAATTTCTTCCTGTATCGTGGGTGCGTTTACAAACATATAAACTCACATATACAACCTCCAGAGCCGGAATGCTCAACGGTGTATATACCTACTTTTAAATTGGAACCCTATATATGAGGTGTATAATCTATAGATAGTGTCTGCTTACACCATACATGCAAATAATGTGTCCTTAAAGGCAAGAGTTTATTCCTTTGTTTTTTGTTTTTATGCACCTGACACGCCATCTCTCCACCACCCTTGGTTGACTGATAAATAATGCCTTAGGCAATAAGTCCGCCTATGTACCCGTATGTAGCATGTAGTTTTAATAATAAACAAGTAAAACTTAAGCAATGAAACTGCAGTACCATAACAACTAACACGTAAAATGCAACATACACTCAGTCAACTACACAACAGTCACTAAAATTCCTAAAAGTTTTCACTAAAACATTTTATGCTCATTTTATTGTCAAGTTACAATGAAATGGCGTCGTAAAGTGTAGAAACTGATTCTCAGTAGGAGAGTATAACAATAAATCTTTGATAATATTTATTTAGTAAATAGGTCATGGGGGATTTAGGTCGTTTATCCTCTTTCAGAATTTTCATGAGGCCTTCGAGGCATTACCACAGATTTTAGGAGCCGCCAACTGAGCTAATGTAGAAATATTTCTATCTCTTACTAAAAGGTTAAGCTAAAAAGAGATGGAATTACTTCTCAGCTGTCAATCCTCATCATCATCAGCCTATTAATGTTCCCACTGCTGGAAAACAGGCCTCCTCTCTGTGATAGGGGATGGGCTGTAATCCACCACGCGGGCCCAGTGCGGGTTGGTGAATGTCATATTTCTTCGAATTTCTGATTCTAGGACATGCCGGTTTCCTCACGATGTTTTCCTTCACCGTTTTTAAGAGAAGTGGTGATGATATAATTTACACAAGGTAAAGCGCCTGCTTGGGTTCAAACCTACGACCTACAACTTGTAAGTCGCAGCCAATACCACACCACTGCTCTCCTGTCAATTCTACGTCCTTCTAATATTATATTGTGTCAGTCTGTATAATTGGATGTTTCTTAATCAATCACCCCTCAACAGCTGAAAGTATTTGGATGACATTATTTGAAACAAGGGTAAGACCATGGCCTGGAATAGTGCTAAGTATACCTACTTTATATTCCGGTAGTAGGTACGTTCCCGTGGGATTCTTTTCGACGTTCACGCGAAGCCATTGACCAAAGATAGCCAGGTTTATATGCCAACTTCATAAAGTACACATAACTATTTTGACAATATCAGGTATTCGATACAACGTAAACAATGCCGATAAAATTATACCTTTTCATCATCATTTCAACCCAAGGACGTCCGCTACTGGACATAGGCCTCCCCCAAGTGTCGCCGCCTCGATCGGTCTCGCATCCAGCGGATTCCAGCAGCCCTGACAAGGTCATCACTCTACCTAAAGGGATGTCACTGCATCTCTGCGTCTTCCGGTACGCGGTCGCCACTCCAGAACTTTTTGCCCCATTGACTAACTGTTCTACGAGCAATGTGCACAGCCCACTGCCACTTAATTTTGGCAATCCTTCGTGGTGGTTGGTAACTCTGGTCCTCTTGCGAATGTCTTCATTTCTCATTCGATCACGCAAGGTAACTCCGAGCATAGCCCTTTGGGTGACCTATTACCTCTTATAGAAAATAAACCAAT
The DNA here is from genome assembly GCA_964057195.1 of Orthosia cruda. Lineage (NCBI taxonomy): Eukaryota > Metazoa > Arthropoda > Insecta > Lepidoptera > Noctuidae > Orthosia > Orthosia cruda. The sequence continues at coordinate 38,805,054 of OZ059828.1, read as the reverse complement.
GTTCATATTCCAATACTTCATTATCCGTAATAAAGGAGGACAAATTACCAACATTTGGCGGTTAGTGGGGCAAGAATAAGGCTTAGTACATAACATTAAGATTTTATGTCTACGACAGTCTGCTAGACTTCTGGGCTCCAATAAACACCATCGTGAAATAAAGCTTTATTGACTCTGAAATCCCCATCCAAAGATAAATAAAGAAAAAACGAGATTTTTACACTTTTATAATTCAGTTCAAAGTGATTGGGGACAACGAATTTTTTTGGGACAGACGGATGTTAGAAAGATTCTTCTTTTTAAATGTTCTGGGAAATAGGTCTCGGCATAATCGTTCAGTTTTACATAAGTCTATTTAAGAAGAGTTTGGGTATGTTTTCGTTCGTTAAACCGTACTTCTGAATATAGGCCTTGGCCTTTTCCAATTTTAATCAGCGACCCCTAATGTTCTCTATCAAAAAAGGCCATCTACATGATTATAATTTCCTTAACATATTGATTCAGTATCGGCTGCTACTAGAGTACTTTTTATGCAAGCTTGATTAAGAAAAATATACTAAAAATAATATAAAAGAACACATTCAATATTAGCAATCAGAACTAGCAAGTAAATTAAAGTCCTAGACAATACAGGTTACCGTAACAAACAAATTAATTTCAGTGCTATTTGCAACGTTATTCAGCGCTGTTATTTTTTAGCCGACGCTTTATACAGCTTATAAAACGCTGTATGAAACAAGGGACGTTTTTTTTGCGATGTTGTTGTCAGCTATTGTTTTTCTTAATCATACCGTTAACAATAGATGCTCTCTATATCATAGATATGAGCAAGGAATATAAAGTGCCTCTGCTACTTCTCTATCGTCATTTATTTATTGTTTTCTCTGCAAAGTGAAACCTACAATAAAGACTTGAACACTCCTTAAACAATTGGTAGATAAAATGCGAAAGTAACTCTGTCTGTCTGCTTGTCTGTTACCTTTTCACGCTTAAACCGTAGCACCGATTTAGATGACATTTAGTATGTAGATAGTTTGAGACCCTGGGAAGTAAATAGGATAGTTTGTAGGATATTTCCATCACGGCAATGTACCTAAAGGGGGTGGGCAGAGTATGGATGTTTGTATGGTGAACAAATAACTTGGTCCCACACACCTACAATAATATTGAGGATTGGACATTAAGGATTAGAAGGGATAGAAGTACTTGTGCCACACAGACGAACAACTACATTATTCAAATGTGATTCAGAACTTTCAGCAAGTCAACACAGTGAATAAAGCTAAAATAAAGCCTAATAATAAGTGACTCGAACATATGCACTGCAGTTTTCTGAAGCCGGATGTATTTAAAGCTATTCCATTAACTATTGTCGATACCGATAATAAAATGGTATTGAGCTGATCCGATATCCGTATAAATTGACTATTTTATTTATACGAGTAGTTGCGTTAGGTTATAACGTATAGTAATAAGTACAAACTCTGTACTTATTTTTCTATTCCTTCTTCTTGTCCTTGTATTATGCTTGATGTCACTTGTTCAATTCACATTGTATCTACTTTCTAAGTTTATCTTTGACATCGCTGATTATTGTAAAGAAAACTATCGTAAGAAAACCTGGACCTATAAGTTTGAAATCGTCAACCAGTCCTGATCAAGCATGATGATAAATGCTTCTCTGTGTGAAGAGGCTTTTGCCCCAGTGCTGGGACTCAAAAGGCCGGTACTCATGTCTTTGAATTTTGGTTTCTAGAACATCACATTACGATAAATTCCTTCAATTTTTAGAATAACAGATCCTATATAAAAACTGGGTATAAGTAAATAAGAACGAAAAAATATCATTTTTGTACCTACTATATAAATGAAGTAAAGGTTTTCACGGTACGTAAATATAGGTCCTAGGCATACTCGTACCGTACTGCGACATCGAAGCAGATAGACAGACAGCCCTCATTATTAATCCATAGTTCTAAATTACCCTCAGTCTACAGACCGAAACGAGGTTGAATTTTAAAGTCGGCAGTCAATATTACTTTATTTACTAAAGAAGTTACATTTTGATATGGTGTTAATTTTTTTGACTCGGGTTTGGAGGTCAGGCAAATTAAATGTTTAGCGATTAGAGAAGTTGTAAAAGCAACTTTATCCGTATATTTAAATCACATCTTTCTTTATTTGAAAGATGTTTGAAACGGTTATCACATAGAAAATTGGCGTAATGTGTATGTTTTCTGACTAGACCTATTATTGTATTAAGTATACACGTTTTGTGTGGCAAAATATATAAAAAACCCCCGATATTTCAAACGTCAATAATTTTTACCTGAAGAACAAATAAGACGAACTGAAATATTTATTTATATTTAAGATAAAAGTTATTAGAAGATTAATAAAGATAATACTAACCCCACCTCAGTATCTCTACGTTGTCGTCGTGGTGGGGCTTGCGCGTATCAATGATCTCTAGGTTTGTGCCGGTAGATTCTGCTTTGCCGCAACATGCCTAGGGTGAGGGGCCAGACTAAGAGAGATACAATCCGCAGGGCAGCTTTGTGGCGAGCTAGTAGGCAACGGTGAACCCACGGACCTGTTCTCCAGGGAAAATTCTTGTTCCTCCTCTTTGCCTTTATTGGTCGGTTGGAGTGAAAACTGACGGGGACCAGAGCTCTCACCTCTCTTACCTTAATTGGCTGGCTTGAATGGAGATTCGCAAGACCAAACGTGCTCTAAGGAAGGAAGTTAACCCAGTAAGGTGCTGGTAGGGATCTTGACCGTACTTCCGGGATTGTCCTGATAGCCGTGGTATGGGAGGTATACCATGGCACTCCTAAAGCACCTCCGGATATGTTGCCCCCTTGGTGCTACGTCACTAAAGCGCTAGCGACCCTTTATGGGGGCCCATTAATTGAGTGTGCAAGTCACCTCCTGCCATTTTATAGCCGCTTAATTCAACAGTGGTTCGGCAGGGGCCGGTATTCCTCCTATAGTTTTGGGCAATCGATCCACTAAACCTACAAAATCCATAGCTCATTACATTTTTCTCCATAATCTGCAATAGTCCTGCACCAACCAGGGATTGTCCTTGGGTGCAGTTGCGTAGTGCATACAAGGATAATCGTCGGTTGGTGTCACATTTCCTGATACATGCCTAACGGCGGCCTCTACGAGTTGGCTTCGGCTCCTCACACGCCTTTCAAAAGACCGGGACGGAAGGTCCCGAGATAGATAGAAATTATAATAATACTAAAAGAAATGAGAGGTTATAAAAGCTAATTGTAACTCAAGATACTCGTATTATTGTGAGATCAAATTGATGGCAAGATACCGTGAAAATAATTAAATGAGTAATAAATGTGACAGTATAATTAGAATTGCGTGTGTTAAAATATATGGGTCGTAGAGTAAGAATTATAGGCATATTAACCTTTTGGTTTTAGTACCGCAGCAACTTAGTATATTGCTTGATATATCAAGATTATGTTATAATTGATTAATTCAATGAGAAAGATGAAGAGTGAGAGAGAGATTTTCATAGCATCAATCAAAACTAATACCAATTACATAGATTTAAAATTTGTTGTTTTTTGTATATTAGAGAAAAATAATGATCCAATTACAAAAGTTGCAGTGTATAGGCAATTTTTTTATTCCAGAAAAAAATCGGTTCTTGTGGGATTGGTTGCTGGAAAATCTATTTTAATATAAAAGCCTGGTTAATTCTCTGTACCGCCACATTTATGCCAAAAAAATGTCATGAAGAGTGAAGTGAACGACGCATATTAGGACTTACGAACATGTTCCATATTCATTCCCATTCACTACACTACATTCAACCGAACATATTTTTGCCTTAAAAACTGCGTGTAGTAAAAGTTTTGACAGCCAATTTCTAACCCGCCATTTTATTATGTACAGATGACAGATTATACTAAATTGGGAACTAGAAGGTGCCAATAGAGCTTTCCTTTGCCTGGTTTAAAATGAATATAGACAAAAAATGTGTATGAGAGATTTTTCTAGTATTATGATTGGGCCAATTCCCAGGCTTGCAGTGATAACATTGCACAACGACATTTATTGATAGCTCAATCGTTTGCCTCTTTACACAGAATAGTTAAATGTGTGAAAATATTGCACAGTCGATTCTCTATGTTCAAAAAGCTGCCAATAGAGCTGTTCAAAAAAGTCCATAAAGTGCTACTAGCACCAAAAACTGTAACGAGAATTTCACGTCAGTTTACTAAACGCTTATTAAGTGTGATGAAAAAACTGAACCAAAAATAGCATGGAGTTGCGTGCTAACCAGTTATTAAGCACAGCGCACACGGTCTTACCGTAGAATGATTCCAAATACCGGATCACGTAATACAAATAGGCTAGTGCATGTAAATAGGGCACTTAATTTTCTTAAATTATATCCATGTTTTAACGATAACTGCTAATTTATTAATAAAAATAATTGAAAATTTATCAGTGTTCTAGCGAAATGACGTGACTAGAATATTGTGGTAGTTTGTTTTCGTGATTAGATCTTTTTTTATGACTGTGTCAGGACATTATTGTAGATTTTTTTTAGCGATAAAATACTTTTTCAGACGGTTTTTTGTTATGTTTCCAAAATCGATCTCAATAGCTTACGCAAGCACCGGTTGTGATATTAGGCCTACTTTGTAAAATAAAAAGTAAACTTTTTAGCAATGGATTAGCAGATTCTCAATTCAAATTTTGATAGAGTTTTTGAATTTAGGATCTGAATTGACTGTTTCAGCGTCGTGAATTTTATAAATAAGGGTATTTAACTACGAAAATTGTTATTAGCAATTTTATGATTCACGTAGCATTTATAGTTGTGATTTTGAAATAATATCCCGAAGCGGAGTTGCTTGAGACTAAAGTGTATTTTATAACTATGGAAAAATATCTAGAAGACTCTTAAGAAAAATGCTCTCACAGTTTAGTTTCTGGAAAAACTTGAGTACTACTTAATAGATAAAGTTTGCAATAAATGATGAGGAAGCTGGCGATAGTCCAAATACTTCTGTATATCTGTAATGTTGTTATCAACATCATCTCCCTGTACATATGACATAATATCAAACTCAATTTTTCAGTATAAGCTGACTTCGCATTGAATAGGCTTCACTTACAATGAGAGGTCAGCTAATACTGGATCAAAGCTAAGTGTTATAAGCAAACCTAACCTTCCACACACTTTTCATACAATGAGAGGTCTGATTATACTGGAAATATATAACTGTATACTTTATATCGGCTTCTAAACTTCCAAGAAAGAAGACCCAGTTTGGATATTTATTAAATAATGTTTTATTCAAACTTCAAGCTTGTACCTAAAATATCTCTGACGGAGCAGGAAAATCTCGTAAGGAAAATCGGACTTGATATTCCGAAATCGCTTACACGAAAAAGCTACAGTGGTTATTAATGATCGTGCTTATGTGTATGAGAAGTGAAATTTATTTTTCAGTTAGACAGTAACAAGCTAGTGTTATTATTATCTGATAAACCACATGCTATGAGTAACAATATTCATCAGATCTTTGTTTTATTTTTTAATGGTTGCTATCCGACTCGAAGGACCAAATATATTTTGACATATTTAGCGGCTAAGTAGCTTCTTCTGGATGTTGTTTAATGTAAAGAAAACAAATTTTGATAATTCAATGGTAATTACTGACTGTTTTTATAATCAATTCATGAAACACGATGCATCCTGAAGATAAAAATAAAATAAAAGAAATACTTGATCTTGAAAGAGAACTCCTACTGAAAAATCCTTTCCCCTTTTGATACCTACCGAGACCTAAACAGATTCTCCGTGTTTACCAATGTTATATACTTAACTTTTCCAAAAAAATAACCTAAACAAGTCAGATTTCAACGTAAACAAAGAGTGATACGGAAAGCGAGTATCCAATGATAATACTTTGTCTGTTTGTCCATTGGGAAATAACAAGGGCGGGTACAAGAAACTCGAATATTTCATGGACCAAGTAAACAGTAATTTAAATACACGTACTGCATTTATTTATTGAGCGTTGAATATTCATAAACGCCGACATACACGGGGATATATGAAACAACAAGTAGAACGTATAAACACGCATATAGGTCGCTTTTGAGAACCACCATGGAGCAACTGAGTTGATATTTAACTCTATAAACAAAACCTAGACATATAATTAATGTAAGTCTGAAATAGCCAAGGCCCATTGGGTTACCAGAGGCGGCTTAATTAACTCTGACACCAGAGGTGGCCACATCCTCACACAAAAAGAAGAAGAACAATAGTTCCGTGATTTAGATGCTCATAATTTTTATTTAGACCATTGGAGACAACAATTATAATAATGCCTGAACTCTTCCTTTCTCGAGAAATAACTATTATTGGATCTACTCAGAGGTCTGCAAACTAGATGATGCCTGTATCTTGAGGACAGGAATTATGATACATAGCGCTTTGTACTCTAGAGTTCACGTTGTAGGAAAAGATAATACAATGCGCTATGCGCCATTTTTTTGCTTGGAGACATGCTCATGCATACTGCGCTATCACAGGGAGATAACGCAGTTATAAGGGACTCCAACCCACTAAAATGCCACGGTGTCCTCCTGTGCCGCTTATGGCGAGAACACGGGCACGCGTTAGCACTCACCGCGAACCCGCCGCGGCTGTCCATTACCGGACCCTTCTCTGGGGAGTAACCCCCATCACCTGCGCACCAGAACACAATGTACGCCGTAACCAGCACATGGGAGCCAGATGACCCCATGTATGGCACCCTTGGTCCCCTTGTGACGGGTCAAGGTCAGTGGCACCCATATTTCAGCTGCAGGGGATAGGGAGAGCGGCCAACGCTATACCGACAATCCTCCTTCCCTGCGGCCCCACCGCGTTCGCCATCAGACGGTGGCGACCCCGTCCTGGCCGCGGAAGGTAGGGAGAGCGCCGCACCGCAATACCGGCACTACTCTCTAGCCACAGCCTCCAACCCTCAGCCGCGATATCGTATGGCTATGGCTCCATACGATATCGCGGCCCGCCTCAGTTGCTATGTCTCCCAGGTGGCACCGCAAACTACATGTTGGCCGCTACGTCGCCGACTTATCGGCAAAAGCCCTGACGAGCAGCCTCTCCTCGAGTTCCTCTTCGCTTCACCATGGGTGACCAAGCCACGGCTATAGAACTCCCCCGCCTCGCAATGCCCAAACTCATCGGGGAAGATGCGCTATGCACCTAGATTATTGACTGACGGGGTGAAGGTCTATCTTCACGTACATAAAAGGAACAAGCGTCGATGTCCAAACCCTATCAATTCTTATTTTTAACAGTTTGTGTTGTTTTCTCAAGAAAATGAAAAAGTAGATTCGCTCTTGTCAGATTTCTACCCTCTCATCCATGTTCACGAGAAACGGACCCTCTCATCAATCAGTAGAACTCTCACCAAATAAACTTAATTAAAACGTAGCTCCAATATTTATAGCACTGTCTGCCCATTTAACAGTTTGATAGTGGGACATTTAAAAATACGATCGGTTGACTCAAATCCCAGAGGGAACGGCTCCGCTACATTAAATAGAATTAAAGAACATTGTGAATGATTGAACAAGAATCACTTCTCGCTGGTTTTGTTAAAATGTTTGGGACAAACAAAATGATCCTCATTATGTAACACTAACTTTATCCCATAGGAACTATATATTTTTGGGCGTATGATATTTATTTGCCTTTGGATCTAAAAAGCACGGTTTAAACTAGTTCTTTTAAAACAAAATTGAAGAATTTCCTATTGGACAAATGTCTGTATGCCATTGAAGAATTGTAGTGCTTAATATTATTATTGGATTTTTGTAGTGATTATGATATCTATGGAATGTATGTATTAAATAAGAAATTTAAAATTAATGGTTATTGTTTGTGGATCTAATTTAAATTGACACAAAGAATTATAGAAATTGACTAATAATAGTTTTTTTTATTTTTATAATGGTGTAATATATGGAATCTATGTAATTGAATTGAATTGTAAAATTGGTTTTTGTTTTATGACTAATTTGATTTTTATTAATTTGTGTAAATGTTCAGATACAAATTTATTGTTCATGAATAAATAACTAATGACTTATTCAGCGATTCTTTTCATTATTGAAAGATTATTCATAATCGAATCAATACTCTTAGAAATATCTCTGTAGGTCAAAGTCAAATCATTTAAGAGTATTTCAATAAGGCTATCAAACGGCACTCACACAAGTTGTTTGCTAAGAAAATAACGAGCAATAAACTCCTCACGTTCCCTTTTTAAAAAAACAGTGTTTTACAATATTTGCTATATTTATACTAAGTTATTAATTATATGTGAGGACGATGCACCGAGAATAACACTACTATCCTACGTATAGGTACAAAGTATATAATTAATTGATAAATAGGGACATGGTTCTCACATGCTTACAAATGAATACATGATGTGGCATTGCGCCACAAACCTTACCGTTTTAGCCTTTTTTTTTGTTTGTCACTGGTTGGTTACATTTTTCAAAGTTTTCAAATATTGTTTAACAAGAAAAGAGACGACAATTTTTTTTTTTCTGATATAATGTCATTCCTACAAAATGGATATTTTTATGGTAGCTGTTAAAATCTTCGATTTTAGTTTTAAAGAGCGAGCAAGATGTTCAGAGTCCACCAATTTCTCTGGGCAAAGTGCAACCTCTTGTTCAAAAAAGGCTGGTGATAACTAAAGTGTTATATTATGAAAATTGATATCAGTCGATAGAAGCCGACATCGGCTTCAATCTCCGGGCAAAGCACATGACCCCTTGTGCGACAGCAATCTTCGTGATTCCGTACATTTTACAACGGATTCCGTATATTTTTCAACGGACTGTGTTTTGCAACGAGAACTGCGGCGCGGTCTCAGCTAATCCAGTTTTGGAGCGCAACTACTGGAGGCGGTTTTTTACATCCTGCGCGGATCTCCCTGCACGAGTGACTGAAGTATTATATTTTTATTTGTATTAATTTTATTTTGTTTTCATATTATGTGTTAGTTTCTACGGATGAAAACTTAACTTTACGACGTAAAGGATTTGTTACCACCTGGATGCTTAAGCCAGAATTCAACCGGTTGCAACTGCGTTGAGGATAGGCACATGTATTCAGCTTAATACTTTCGAACCTAGCAAAAATGTAATTCCTATGTTTTGTCTTACTAAATATGTTATCTTTAACTGTAGCTTTTCTATATTTTATTTAATAGTTTGATTAACCTTTTATAGTTTTCATATATTTTCGGCGTAGCGTTAACTGTTTTTTTTTTCTTTTTTAACGCTACAATACGTAGGATGTAATAACTAACTTTTAGCTGTTTATTTTTTTTATAAACTTGACTCCTCTTTGAAATCACAATATCGTAAAACAGCATTATCTATACAAAATGTTTAAATTTAACTAAAAACATAGTACTACTTTACTAGCATTGCCAGAACCTCAACCATATTTGAAGCCGGTTTGAATCCCGAAAACGTAAACTTAACGTTAACCACATTTGTGTAAACGTTTTTTTTCACGAGATCTAATAAAGGAATAAAGGATGCCATTTTAAGTTTTTGTATAGTATTTAAATCATCATCACCATTTCAGCCTAAATACGTCTGCTACTACTGCTGGACTTAGGCCTTCCCCAGGCGTCGACACATTGACCGATCCAGTGCGTCTCACATCCAGCGCCTACCCGCAACCTTAACCAGGTCATCGGTCCACCTAGTGGGAGGCCTTCCAACGTATCATCGTCATACGTCTCCGGTTTGCGGTCGCCATTCCAGAACTTTTCTGCCCCATCGGCCATCCGTTCTGCAAGCAATGTGCCCTGCCCAGCTGCCACTTATGTTTAGCAATTCTTCGGGCTATGTCGAAAACTTTGGTTCTCCTGCGGATATCCTTATTTCTGACGTGATCACGCAAGGAAACTCCGAGCATAGCCCTCTCCATTGCCCTTTGGGTGACTTTAAGCTTTCTGAAAAGGCCCATTGTGAGCGACCACGTCTCGGTCCCATAGGTGATCACTGGCAAAACACACAGTATTTTAATTTGAATATAGAATTGTGGTTTACCGTGACTCATATTCAAGTCCAAAGGCCGACCTATTTTGTGTGGACCTCAAGTAAACAGTACAATATAATTTACTTGTGTTATTTGAGAACGTAATTTAATCATTTATGCCGCGCTTTGTCATTACTACCGTCGATTCGACAACGGACGTATCGTTGTCGAATCTGCTTGGATACTGAATCTATATTTCTATATTTAAGTTTATTATTACAATTTTAACAAAGTTAATACACGTGATGATGTCAAAGAAGTTGGGGGGTAGGTGTCTTTACCTTAAGGACCGCGACGGTCAGATTATTAAAAAACTGACCCCAAGTGAAGATAATTTGTGAGCCCTGTTCTAGTGTATTCTAATAAAAGTCTTAAATATATTGGATTGACCAGGTGACATTTCGATGGTGCATGTCAATATCATACATTTTGAAGTTTTTGACATCGTTACACCTGAATGATGTCACTTTTTTCTGCAATCATCGCATTGCCGAATACAAACGAATGTTAATATCCATGCCAACCCTTTTTCCTTTTTCCATAACTTTCCTCCATCCCACACATCCTCAAACACACATACACACTTGCAACACAAAACATAAACACAATACCTACATACACACGGTTTGCCTTTTAATTAGTTATTTATATTGTCTGTACCCTTAGTCTTTGTTGCCTGTTTGACGTGTACTTTACTCCAAAGTGTATGCATTTTATTGTCCTAGTGAACGTAGAGAGCGCTGACACTCATAACACAAGTTCAATCTTGGCTTGGGTGTCAGAGGTGTATAACTCTGTGTTGTGTAGAATTCTCAATTTAAATCTTAGTTTTGTTAAACAACTTAGTGACATTGAAATTGTAATCTGGCAATATTTTTTTAATTATTATTATATTATTAGATTTATCGTGTATGATAATTGGAATTCTGAACGAAGTACTTTATTTTTGTTTTGATTTCCGTGTGAAATATATAGAGCTGAAAAATAGCAGCTTTAGTAGCTTTCCTCCCATTTTTTTAATAAATTACATTATGTTAAAAGAGTATTAACAACTCTATATACTTCTAAGTTTATTGAAAGCGTCCGATCTGCACCAATTGACAACTGATGAAGCACGAAGTTTTCCGAGTGGCATTAAGAAATGTTTGTACTGTACATATTTCATAAAACAAACAAAACTTTTAACAAAGTTAAGTCCTAAGCAAATAAGTTTTCGTTTATTCATTTAATTCTTATTATTGTTGTCGTACTGTGGAAATTGTAATAATTATACTAAATGCTGGCAAACTTTGTACAGTTGTTGTTAAGCTTAGCGCGATAAGAACCAGAATATAAGTTATTATTAAGTTATCGGCACATACAATTAATGGAGTACAAATTTCGTTGTCTTTGTTAAGTAATATATTACAGTATATTACGAAAATAAATCCATACTAATATTTTATTGTATCTGTCTATTTCTTATCTACTATTTTACGTCTAAATATCCTAGATAAGGACACAGGACTCCATATTCACGTGGACCAAACCGCTAGAAGTGCTATGTATTTTTCATCACACTTGCACGTAAACAGTATCAAAACATACAGGTTAACTTGGCCGTAATGCCCCATATAAAACCCTCGGGCTTTCTTTTTGTCATGAAACCCTAGGGCGGTAAGTAATATTTTTTTAATTTATAGCACAGCACACAGTTCATGCAAGTTCAAGCAAGCAGTTTACACGCAATTGAAAAATTGTCTTAAAATATTATCTAAACAGGAATTTCTTTGCAATCTCGCTACATGTTACTTAAATACTCAACTAATGTTCTTAATAATCGATTTTAATAGTTATAGTATGAAAACGTCGAAATTATTTCATTCTTTTTACACTCCGTCATGGCTGTATACCTACGTAAGTATTTGCCCTTAAAGTTTCTGAACGAAACACTGTATAATCTGTGGTGTGGGCAAAAATTCGCCAACCGCTAAAAAAAAGTTCACGTATTTCGTAATAACAGGTGTGCTGACTTGTGTATTAAAGCTATAATTCATAATTATTACTCGCAAATGTGATGAAAAATATTATATTTATCACGGGCGGTACGGGAATTACGAACCTCGACTCAGAAAGCCCTCAGTCTTCGACTTCGGGCTTCTACTAGAGCCTCGATCGTAATTCCTTACATACCGCCCTTAATACACAATGTACTATTAACCCCCGCCGGAAAAAGAGGGGTGTTATAAGTTTGACGTGTGCTGCTGTGTATTTGTGTGTCTGCTTGTGGCATCATAGCGCCTAAACGGATCGACTGATCTTGATTATTTTTTTGTTTTTGTGGTGATTTTTTCGAGTGTTCTTAGCTATGTTTGAATAAAATCGGTTCAGCCATTCAAAAGTTATGGGCGTTTTACTGTTTGAATCGCGGTTTTTCCGCAAGATAAATGTGTCGGAGGGTTTTCTAAATTTTGAAATTTTACTTGTTGAAAATAAATTCGAAAGTATGGAGGAAAAAGACATTTTGCGATGATCGCTAATAAATTTGCTTCACGGCAAGGGCATGATAATGACTTTAAAATATGAAATTATTACATCATATACTGCAAACAAAACTGATCGAATTATACACCCAAAGCTACATCCTTTAAGTGCAATTTTAAATGTGCTTGCTGCTGCACCTGGATTCAGGATAACCCGGCACAAACCTGACTGATTGGCAGTATTATATCGGTAGGCTTCGGCACCAGTGAGTGATATCGTGATTTCGAAAGCGATAAACGCTAAACGCAGCGGGTTGCTGTTCTAAACTACCAACCATTTTTTATTTTCTCTACTAATACTCACTGATTTTGGTCAATCGTGTTGAATGGTTAGACACAATACCTGCATCATATATGCCAGTACAGTCTTACTTTACACTAATATTATAAAAGCGAAAGTTTGTGAGTGTGTGTATATGTGTGTTTGTCACTGCTTCACGCTCAAACGGCTTAACGGATCCGTATGAAATTTAGCACAGAAATAGATTATAGTCTGGAATAGAACATAGGATACTTTTTATCCCGGGAATATGTTCCCTTGGGATAATTTTCGACATTCACGCGGGCGAAGCTAGTCCTTTCATAAAAGTATAGATACAGCAGAACTTTTAAACGAATTTCAATTACTGAAATAGACAATAAACCAAAATAAAAAAAGGTAATTTAAAAATCAAAAACCCGACTGCGAACTAAAAAGATGTAAACAAGTAGAAAATCAAATCAGCCAACTCCCGAATATGTATATATTCGGGAGTTGGCTGACCACCTGATCCTCCGACTGCACAGCATGATTTTCTACTTGTTTACATCTTTTTAGTTCGCAGTCGGGTTTTTGATTTTTAAATTAACTTTTTTTATTTACAACTTTTTAGTTAGGTACCTATTTTTTTTTCGAATCTCATTTAAACATATAAGTGGTATATATTTTTGTAATCACCTTTAAAATCCTTCATTTTGATACCCCACTCGTTGGGTTTCGAAGAAAAAAATATTGAGTCACCCCCAATATGGCGCACAAATGCCGCCATTTTTGTTTTTTTTTAACGTCACTTATCTAAGAACACTTGGGCAGCCAAGCCCTTTCTAACGATGTATTAATTATAAAAATTCATCTAGCAGTTTGCAAGATATGAGGTAAATAAAGAATATTACATACATACAAACATACAAGATACGCGCGAAAAACATAAACCTTTCCTTGCAGCCGGGTAATTAGACAGAAGACATGAAAATCAAGGATCATTCAAAATAAAGGGCTCAAAGGTGAAGGTGTCAATAGTTGCTATTGAGCTGTGTGAGCTTCGAAGTATAGATTTGTGAAAATATAAATTATGATGACTGTAGGTACTTTTAGGAAGGACAATTTATTCATGCACACAACCTTAGAGAGGTGGACCTAATTAATGCCATTGGCATTTACTACCAAACAACCTTTGGGTGATGCAGAGAAAAACAGTGGCGGGTGCAATATTGACAGTTAAACGTCCAGACAACCTTTGGGTGATGCAGAGAAAAATAGTGGCGGGTGCAATATTGACAGTTAAACGTCCAGACAACCTTTGGGTGATGCAGAGAAAATAGTGGCGGGTGCAATATTGACAGTTAAATGTGATTAGGTACCTAATATTTATTTGAATACACATAGATACACATAAACTAGTACCATAGTTGTTCCAGCTCTGGGTGTTGTGTATGTGAGTTTATATGTTTATAAACGCACCCACGATATAGGAAGAAAGTCCTAATGTGGGCAAAGTTTTTATTTTTTTTATTTAATAAACATAACTATAAATACAATGTACAATGCAAATGAACACTCAAACAAATAAACTAAATACATGAATGTACTTACACAATTAGTTGTAACAGATAAATAATTAATTGATAAAAAATAGCGTATTAGCGTTGTTGTATGGTTAGGGATAATTTTACATGACATGTGATATGACAGTTTCAGCAGGTCAATTTTTATTTATTTCTAGAAGAAAATACACAGGCTTTCTCAATTTTATTGTGATTAGCTCAAGCAGGTATGCTGTAAAGCCAGCTTAAGCTTGCCCGAGTTTATAATAAATAGATGAACCGTTGCGACACCAGATTTATTAATCATAGTAGTTTATGCAACAGTCATATAATAGGGGTTATTAAAACACGAGCGTGGGTTATCCCGGCTTCGACTCGTGTGAATATTACGCGAGTTTTTTAATACCTAATTAGATGCCGTTACACTATTTTATCTTCACTCATGCAGTTGAAATAAAACAAAAATGGAAACGGAATAAATATGTGGTATGGCGGGCAATTTAGGTTCTTATTGCACATGACTGCGCAGCGCGCGCATCCATAGACAATGAAATTATTTTTCTACACTAAGCGCCAATAAATTAACAAGTAAAATTTAGAAATTTAAAAAACCCCCGACACATTTATCTTGCGAAAACATCCCGATTCAAACAGTAAAACGCCCATAACTTTTGAACGGCTGAACCGTTTTTTTTTAAACATAGCTAAGAACACTCTCGACACAATCACCTTTCCAACAAAAAAAACTAAATCAAAATCGGTTCATCCGTTGAGGCGCTATGATGCCACAGACAGACACACAGATACACAGATACACAGACACACAGATACACAGATACACAGATACACAGCAACACACCTCAAACTTATAACACCCCTCTTTTTCCGTCGGGGGTTAAAAAGTAAAAATGTACTATAAAAATTAAAAGTTATTTTTTGATGCAGTTGTTTGAAATTCGAAGGCAAATGTTGCACTGTAATGGTGCTTTTTTAATTTTACCTATCCACAAATATAAAGTACGTGTTTATATAATATTTTTTGGATTCATATTTGGAACGTTACGTTGTGAGTGTAGATAAAACTATTAACAACTTCTGCCTTTGACCAACTGTAAAATAGGTAAAATAGACCAGTTAAAACCCCTTGTACAAGTCAATAACTATTATAACTCAAGGTTATTTTTAGAAATAAATTCAATACTCTATTAATAATTTCGCTAATCATTATTCTAGAAACCAGAAACCGCCATCCATTAAAGTATATCAAAACCAATTTACAGAACATCATTAAAGGCTGGACTATTCCTCGAGCCGAACATTGCCGATCTCTTACGAAGTTGCCAAGTACATTAATTATATCGGCGAGGCAACCATGTTTAATTAATCTTTCTATCGCGCTGATCCGATGTCTAACTTGGACGACCTTGGCTGTATATTATTTTACTTTTTTTACTTAATCGAGGTCGTGGTTCGTAGAAAAATGTGGTCTGTAAATGAGCTTGTCTAGTCTTAAACAAGAACGTCTTTTACTGATCGGAGACGGAACATTTCTCAGAAGGGATTTAACAATTTCAAAGAAACAAATAAGTTTAACTAGAACCAGGGTTACCGACACAGCCCGAAGAATTGCAAAACTTAAGTGGCAGTGGGCAGGGCACATTGCTCGCAGAACGGATGGCCGATGTGGCAGAAAGGTTCTGGAGTGGCGACCGCAAACCGGAAGACGTTGCGTTGGACCGGTCAAAGTGGCGACGCTTGGAGTAGGCTTGTGTCCAGCAGTGGACATCTTTCGGCTGATATGATGATGATGATCATAAATAAGCTTAAGATAGTAAGCTCTTGACACGTGTCTGTTCATTTGGACTTCCAATCAAACAACTAAAATTTACTTTTGAAACCAAATTTAAAAACTAGCTAATCAGAGTGTTTGTTGGGCAATTATGTTGGCCTCTGGGATCTTCTGGAATTAACAGTGCACATCTACAAACAAACACACATTCACACGCTTCACCATCATTCTCTAATTCGAATCCACATAGGAACTAGGATCGTCAGGCCAAAAAATTTCGCCAGTTGTTACAAAATACCGCGCACTTACAACACAATTTCAACCGTAAACTTACGACATTAAGGTTTAATATAACAAAAGTGGGATTATAGGAAGTTTTCGTAATATGGATTGAAGTTAATGGCTCTGTGCCAACAATAACGGATACCCGGCTTGCCAGTGCGAAATTATGCCTTTATTACACGGCAACAGATATTCTATATAGTTTTTGATATTACTCTTGTAACTATCTTTTTTATGGGTTTATTTTTATCGTTGTTATATTTTTCATACTAGTGTAATTTGCTCTGAGAGAGCAAGAGTCATATTGATACTGAATCAATTATTGTTCAGTGCTTTTTGACTCGAACTCAAACAACCGTTTGACTGTACATCCTCGTGGCTTTGTCCCAAATATATTTGGGTCTGTGCAGCAACATTCATCTTCATACATCTCAATTCTTACGTCATCTCAATTATCACCTCCTTTCTCGCCATTACATCTCACTGTATGAACCCTACTTAATGGTAATCACCAGGCGCCGCTTAAAGACGCCTGAATCTGCAATATTAGAGGCATTGTACCCCTATGACAAAGCTAAAATGTAACTTATTTTCCTGTGGTTACACCACCACCTGCATGCAGTAACACCGCCTGGCAGCGGGAATAAGTATACTAGAAGTAGAGAAACTTGTAACAATTACAAACTTCAGCAGCAATTTTCTTATAAATAATACAAAAAAACCGGCCAAGTGCTAATCACGCACCGCGGGTTCTGTATAATAGCTACTGAATGTAACCAAAATATTAGGTAACATTACGTTCGAAAACAATGAAAGAACTAAAAAGAATAACTTTGTCGTTCGTAAACTGTTATGCCTAAATATCAATATAGGCCGCGGTCAGTTTACCGACTGCAAATAAGTTAATAATCTTTTTATCTTGTATGTACAAATTTACAGATTTCAGTTGTTATTTTTTTTTTCTTTTATTGTCTCGCGCTTGTACACTTTCTCACCTGATGGTAAGCGATGATGTGGTCGACGATGTAGCACGCTTGCCTAGAAGAAACCTATTCAATTTTGACTTAAAGACTCCCAGGTTGTAGCTATCAGGAAATACAGACTTCGGCAGGGAATTCCACTCCTTAGCTGTACGCATAATCAAAGTATTCCCAAAAAGTTTGTGTACCAATGACGCATCGCCGTACGTCTTGTAGTCCGATGATGGAACGGGCTAGGAGGAATTAGTTCATGCAATTGCATCGTACCTTTTTCCTTTACTTGTGCTGTAAAACATTGCTTCTTGGCAAATTTCATGATTCTAGGTCAACGGGAAGTACCCTTGAGGTTTTGATACCCTTACGATTACTTAAATATGTGACATAAACGGCTATATATTTTGATCGCGTTGATGTAGAAGTTTGATTTTTTCATAGCTCAAATGGATTTTATACTCGAGTATATCATATTTACTTCAACTTGATACCTGCAGGCGTTCTAGAGGAAAAGGTCTTGACACTCGGACAGACAGACAGACAACGCAGTGATCCTATAAGGTTTCTTTTTTTCCTTTTTAGGAACCCTAAAAATGCACTCGTTCCACTAGAATCCCCTAAATCAATCCCCCAGGGGATTCTACAGCACTCAATGTTCCACTACGATCCCCTATGCAGGGGATCCTATAAGTACTAATAAGTTCTATTCCTTTAAAGTATCTTCTAAATAAAAAAGCCACCTATAAAATAACAATATGTATTATGATGTGCAAATGTGTTTATACTATTTTCGAAACGCGTTCTATGTAGTTATTGAAAACATTAGCATAATCAAATTGGGACATTAACCGATATAATACAAAGAATTTCTAAGTTAATTAATAAGCCTTAATGATAGGGTGATATGTAGGGTGGTTAAGGCCGTGTTCATTTATCTAGATATCGAACTACTCTCGAAGCCTCCCCTCACTATCGCTGCGCGCCGCGGAAGATCCTAAGGGCCTTAACTCAATCAACGCGCCTCGTAAGCGAGTTGGTTATCGCTTTGTGATGTTATTACAACCACCTGTTTAAACCGATACTGAGAAAATGAGATAAAAATATACGATACAATATTTAAAGCACTATATACAATAGTTCTACTACAACCCGAGGGCACGGAATCCGATCGGATGGTCTGACCAAATCCATTCAACGCTGAATACGAAACTGCACGATAGATTCCACGACGCCAAAGACGGATACATGGAGAAACATCATCATCAGAGAAATCAGAGAAGTGATCTCCTGTCAGGGGAATCACAACCCTCAGTTATGAGGCACTCGGTGCGTGGAGGAACAGAACTAAAACATCTATCAATACAGTTAATATTTACATGGTACCTCATAGTTAGAAGCAGAGTGTCACAGGGAGGACGCTCTGAAAAACAGAACTTTTTTTAACAAGATTCCATGCTATTTAAACCTCCGAGTATGAAGGCACCCAAAGACAAACTTTCAAGTTATACTTCATCCTTAATTCAGCTTGAGAAATTTACAAAAAGTATCCGAAACAAAAAACTAAAAAAATGTGTGTACCGATATCTCACATTCAAAAACGTGTATCCAATTAACTACGATACGCAAACACGAAGTTCTTAAACTGCGACAATTTACTGACTTGATGAGCAAAACGGTGCTAGTAGCAACATACCTTAAGTGCTAGCACATAAAATACTAGGTACTTCTAGTACTAAGCAAACATACCTAACCTTAGTAATTATAAAAGTCGTTTGTTTTAAGTACTCAATCAAAACCAAAGGCAAGCTTAGACGGTAGTTAAAACTTAAACTAAGAAAAAAACTTGAACTAAGTCAAAAACAAACGTTTGTAAATAAAACTGTTTCGTCAAATGCCAACAAAATACCTTTTTACAGGACAAACCCGTTTTTAATCAAAGTGAATGAAAAGCGACTAATAAAAGTTATCTACAAGGTGGACGTGAGAGAAACACAAAACATCTTCCATAAAGTGTTACATTTTATTGTTTATGGTTGCCAGTAAATAATTATGGAACTTAATAGGCATGCTTATGTCAAACAGACAAAAATACCTCTAATTTCCCCAAAAAATATTACAGGTTTTAGACACTGATTGTCTCTGAGATGAGATTGAGGCTAGCTTTTGTCTGATTTAAATACTGGAAATGCCTTTATAACCGAGAACAAACAATAATAAAAACAAAGAGACAAAGAAGCCTAAACAAGACCCAAGGATATTAAAACATTCTTGGAAATTAATAATGAAAGAAAAGTGGAGGAGTAGATAATAATTATAATATTAATTTCTATATTTCTAAAATCTGTTTTAATCGAGCTTTATTGAAATTAAGTGCGAACAAAAAGCAGGCTTCTCACTAAATTATATTAATCAAAACTAAATATTGATGACGTAAAATTGTTTGTGTTTATAATATGTTTTTATAATATAATCTCTAGAAGTAAGTGTAGTTATCGTATTGCAAAAATGACTCCTAAATCACGGGAATATACACCTATGAGTAGTTTAGGAGTAATGTTTTCTTTGAATAAGCTTTTTTCGTTTTCTTCTCTGCAAACCATTTCATTTGATACCCATATCATGGCAGTGCACAAAACATAACTAATCCGCCATCTTGGGCCGTCCGCCATATTGGATTTAGAACGACGTTACTTAGCTAACCATCCAAACTAAACGTGTATAGAAATTTTCATCTTAATCGGTGGAGGATAACTGTTTTAAAATTCAGTTGCAAGATTTGACCCGAACACACTTACATACATACTTTGCAAATTAAATAAACGCTTATAACAATCATAGTTTTGCCTTTTATAATTTTGATCTATAATTTTTTGTAAGATAGGCTTTTGGTGACAATAAAATGTATTTATTTGTTTCACTCACAGTAAGCTACCCTATTGTCGAGTGCAGTGCATAGTGCGAGTACGTTGAATAAAATATATCTATAGTATAATATATTTATATTACATAATACTAGCTTCTGCCAGCGGCCTCGCCTGCGTGAAAAGTTTTTTTTTGTCCCGAGGGAACGTTATAGCGGGATAAAAAGTAACCTATGTGCTATTCCAGACTATAATCAATCTCTGTGCCAAATTTCATCCAGGTCCGTTTAGCCGTTCTGGCATGATTGAGTAACAAACACACATTCACACTTCCACACACGTATCCATCCAAACTTTCACATATATTATATTAGTAAGATCAATCTGCCTGCCTTTTCCCAGCTATGTTGGGGTCAGCTGCCAGTCTAACCGGACTTAGCTGAGTACCAGTATTTTACATGGAGCGACTGCCTATCTGACCTCCTAAACCCAGTAACTGGGTAACACGATGCCCCTTAGCAAGACTGGTGTCAGATCTCAGGCTTCTAACTACTCGTAACGACTGTCAAAGATCTTCAGCCGACAGCCGGGACCAACGGTTTAACGTGCTTTCCGAGGCACAGAAGTTACTCGCTATTTTTTATTTTTATTTTATTTTATTTTATTTGGGAAACAAACAGATGCAATAACAAACATAAGCATACAAATTAGTTCAACACAATCCAGAAACAGTTTCCACAGATTAATGCTATGTAAAGATCGTCACCCCCATAGACCCACCTCGGCAATATTTAGTTTGACAAAGCATTTTTAAAGCTTTTTGTCGCAAAAAAACCGAACTAGAGCCATAACACCGAGGAAGCCAACGCAAAAAATACGATCAGTCATTTCATGCCAGTTTTATACCGGTTCACTCACACGGCCCGAAGGTCGAAACGCGGATAAAACCTTCTCTCTACTACTTTTATTCAGTTACGGCTTCTACTTACGCCCGTAATACATTTTGGTTACTGACTCATATTTCTGTCACAATAATTTGAATTTAGTTTTCTTTTTTCGTCTTAAAATTAGAACGTTGTTTTGTTTTATTTCATGGCCAGTGGCAGTGTAAAACAGTTAAACCTTAAAAAGAAAAATGATCATGAGTTTATTTTTTTTCTAGATTTTTGGTCCTATGATCCTTATCATCTGATGATTTGAGCAATCTGCATAATTCTAATAACTGTGCAAATTCTACTATAAGGAAGGTAAAAAATAAATTGTATTCATTTCAGTAATGACACGTAAAATTTAAAAAACCCCGACACATTTTTGTTTCATGCTACATAATTTACATATAATAATAATACACACGCTTCGATCGACAATCTATTGAACACGTAATTATGACACGATATCTTGCGAAAAAACCCTGATCAAACAATAAAACGCCCATAACTTTTGAACGGCTAAACCGATTTTCATCAAACATAGTTAAGAACACTCTCTATAAAGTCACTATTCATACAAAAAACTGGCCAAGTGCGAGTTGGACTCGCGCACTGAGGGTTCCGTACAAACAGCTACATTAACCAAAATAATTAAATGACATGGCCAAAGTTCATAAACTATGAGGGCACCGAACCTTGCTCTAACGATAATACAAACAAAATTGAGGTACAAAATTAACTTTGCCGTTAGAAAACTGAAGTTTCATACATCGGCATAAGTCGCGGTCAGTTTACCAACTGCAAATAAGTCTATTTTTTTTGTATTTACAAATATACGGTTTTCGGCTTTTTCTTTACTTGTACTATCACAGTCTAAAGTGCAGTCCTATCTTCACGAAACTATAGCATAGCCAATCAATCCCACTTACGACCTTCTTCTTTAGACACATCACACTCATACACACATCTGTATGTTGAACTCTTTCATAATGAACCAATGAGAACACGACATGGCCGCAACGTCATATTATTTATTAAAATCACAAAACATGTGGGTGGTTTGAAATCCATCCTTATTAGTAGATATTATAATATAAAACAAACGTTTTAACTAAACTTTATAACATTGTGGGTAGATTTCAAACACAATACCCACACGTTTTGTCGCCAACATCGATCGCAGTTACTCTCGTATATTGCTATTCATCATGAATCCTAGAGAGCGCGGTAAATAATCATTTAACTTTGAGTTACTTGGATTAGAATGAGGTATTTAATTTCATAGTCAAACTTAAGTGTCCATCTGGTCTAGCGGTTAACACTGCTTTTTAAACCACTACAAGACTAGTTCGAATCCCAAACACCTTAAAATAATATTATTTTATGTTTCTTCGCTTTTTTTTTCTATACACATTTTATACATTTTAAAATATTATTTTGAACTTAAAAAAGTATTTAGTTAATTGGATCTTGAGCATTGCATTTGAATGAAGGTAGAACTTTTTATTTTATTCGGTAAAATCATCGAAGATGAGGGTATATTGAAAAAATATGATTTGCTTGAAGAAACACCGTTGTTGGTTGGTGAACTTTAATCAGAGCGTTCGAGGTATTATAATAGCGGTGTTTATTTAAACATGATAATGCAACTAAATATAAGTTTAGAAATTAGGGCACACATTATTGCCTTGCATATCTTATAGGCTAAATACAACCACAAATTTCTGATGAAACAGGATTATGTGTAAGTTATATTATAAAATATGGAAATATGGTAGATGATATTTTTGTGTCAATTAAGAAAATAAATCGCTTTTTGAAATGTTTATTAAGTGTTTTTTATTTTTTAGAGGAGAACTGTGATACTTTGGATAATGAGGTTTGAGGAAGAAGGAAGTCTCAGGAGTCGTGCATGAAGTGGGAGACCACCGCTTATAAGTCAGTCTGAATGAAGTGTTATGGTGAATGAATATGAAAACAATGGTTTTATACCAACTAGGCGTTTTGCTAGTGAATTCGATACCTACGTCTGCGCACTGTTCGCCGCGCACTCCATACCGAAGGAAAGAAGCGACTTCATTTCGTTTTTTTTTAAACAAATTATTCATCTTATAAAGTTATGGTTTTTTTTGTTTTGTTTGTTTTAAAATGACGAGACACTGCATCGAATTTCTGTATTTTATTCTATAGTGCTTACAAACTAAAATCAGTGTTGGAAATCTTTTAACTTAGACCACCGCCTTATCTCGGGAATGTGTTGAATTCGTTTCTTAACTAGTCGACAACGAATCATTTGTTTTTCTTTTACCCTCACTGGGATAATACTGCTGAAATGTTAGCATATTGTTGTATTTTAAGTGACAATTTGTCTTAATGTGAATAAAGATATTTAAACCGATCTAAGAAATAATTTATTATGGATAAAAAGTTTTAATTATATTACAATATTATTACTATTAAATTTATTGTTTCTATTATCGGTATTCTATGTAAACATCACTGTATCATATTTTATTTAAATCATTATTTATTTAAATCAATAGTTGGTTGGTTTTGAAACAGAGGATGTCCTGGCTATAGTAAACATTTAGCATTGTATTGTTGAGGTTAAGCTTCAATCCTCTTTTCCTAGTGAAAACGAATAATTAAGCTATGGCCTCAATAATAATAGTTATCATATTATTATTCAATTCATTTTTTATCTGCCTACTATTTAAACTAGTGTTTATAATATTTATTAAATCAATAAATTACTTTATTTACAACATGGTTTCTTTTTTAATGGTTGGGTATGAACAATAATAACAAAAGATGCATAAAAAACTTTTGTTTTATTTAATACCTATTCTAAGATGCATATCTTTCGCGTAACTTACTAGTCATTATTTGTTAACATGAGTATAAGTTACCAAAAATACAAAAAGAAATTTCGTGCAGCCGAGATTTGAACTCGCGTCCATTAGGATCCCGCTTTGGAGTGACACTCTTACGGATCTGCCACGAGTTACGATAACTGTTACGACGAATTTTAGACTTAGTTTTGAACCGGCTCGATACGGACTTTTGTAGTTATACCTAAGTGAAACGAGTAAGTATATATTTTTATCTTTGTGTGGCGTTGACTACGCCCCTTCACCTCGTAGTTAGACTGTATGATGTCTTATTGTTTGCGTTTAAATATCACGCACACATTTATATGCACAGAACCGTGCAGGCAGTGGCGTAGCGTGCCTTGGCGGGGCCCCGTATAAAAATTTGTTCGGGGGCCCTTATGAAAGGTAAAGATTTCTCACAAAAGAAAAAATATGTTTGCATAAAATTAAAAGAAATATTTATTCATATAACTAATTATCTATCTGTCACTTTTTCCAAAATTTTTAACAACAAATCAAATTAAATATACACTCTCTTTGCCTTTTTTTCCGGCAAACTGATTTATTAAACCATTTATAGCTGATGATGACTTTAGTTTTTCTAAAGTTTCTGCCTCTATGGACAATAGCGACAGGTATGACAGGCAAAAAAAAATTGGGAAGTTTTTATAAATTTTTGCTTACGCACGTCGGGGGGCCCTGTGGCCCGGGGGCCCCGTATAATTGATACGGCAGATACGGCGGTAGCTACGCCCCTGCGTGCAGGTGACTATAAACATTGAGATGGGACTGCACTTTTGACCCTTGACTGTACTATAAGACATTGCTTCTTGCCCAATTTCATGATCTAGGTCAACGGGAAGTACTCTGTAGATTTTGATTCCCTTGCGAGTTTAAAATATGAGTCATTAACGGCTGTATGTCTTGATTGCGTTGATCTAGAAGTTTGTTTTTTTTGCAGCTGCAAGAGGCTGCAAATTTGAGTATACAACATTAATTTCAACTTGATACTTCCACGCGATCCCGAGATCAATGGTATTGACAGACAGATAGATCCTTTAAGGGTTCCATTTATTTCTATTGAGGTACGGAACCCTAAAAATAATTCAAAATCGAACCACAGACAGACACACAAACACACAGATACACATGTAAAACTTATAACACCCCTCTTTTTCTGTTGGGATTAAAAAGGAAAATATTGGTAGCCGTAGCAAAAAATATGAAGGTTTGTATTTTCCTATAAAAAAGAAGTTAAGAATTAAGTGTAAACATACAAGAAAGAAAAGAGATGTGTAACTATTTTGCCATTAAATATATTCTTTTCTTTTCTACTCTATTCACTCGCCCCGCTAAAACACGATGTTTATTACAACATTTTTGTAACCACAGCAACATAACTCCTAATAAAAAGGAAATAAATCAAAACAATAAACCAGGAAAATAACGTAAACAAAAATCATTGCCTCCATGAGGAAAAAAATCAAGGAACCTTTTTTACTGAAGAAATTGCGTAGTTACGAAATTCAAATATAGTTGATATTATTCCGCGAAGTTTTCTTTGGAAGTCAAGAACAATGGAACAGCGGGAACCC
The DNA here is from genome assembly GCA_964057195.1 of Orthosia cruda. Classification (NCBI taxonomy): domain Eukaryota; kingdom Metazoa; phylum Arthropoda; class Insecta; order Lepidoptera; family Noctuidae; genus Orthosia; species Orthosia cruda. The sequence continues at coordinate 38,779,297 of OZ059828.1, read as the reverse complement.
AAACAAAGTTCAAGGTTAACCCTAGGAGCCCCGTGTTTTGCCGTAGCTAAGGGTTTTACGCAGTATTTCCATTTACTGTTACATTTAGGAACTATTGTAAGTACCTATAAATATGAAATGTACCCTTTCTATATACATAAATAAGCTATACTCTCGGAACTAGCCTCTAATTTCTCAAAAGAAAACAGTGAATTTATTATAATACTAGCTGTTCCCCGCGGCTCCGCTCCCGTGGACCACCCCACATGACGTTTTCGGGATTAAAAAATAGCCTTTGTCACTCAGGAATAATATAGCTTTCTATTGGTGAAAGATTTTTTTAAATCAGTCCAATAGTTTCGGAGCCTATTCGGTACAAACACACAAACAAACAAAAAAATCTTACCTCTTTATAATATTGGTATAGACTTATTTCGACCGTAAATACAAAAGAAAGAAAAAGTGTTTATTCGCTACAAAAAGGACTTACAACATTTTTGATTTTTAGGGTTCCGTACCCAAAGGGTAAGAACGGGACCCTATTACTAAGACTCCGCGGTCCGTCTGTCTGTCTGTCTGTCACCAGGCCGTATCTCATGAACCATGATAGCTAGACAGTTGAAATTTTCACAGATGATGTTTTTCTATTGCCTCTATAACAAAAAATACTAAAAGCAGAATAACCATACAAAAAACGTGATTTTTTGCCGTTTTTTGCGATAATGGTACGGAACACTTCGTGCGCGAGTTTGACTCGCACTTAGCTGGTTTTTCCTTAAATTGAATCCATAATGATAGTATTAGTAGGTACTTAAATTATGTTATTTAAGAAAAGATGTTTAAAATAAAATACCAAATTTGAGTACCTAGTAGGATGATTGGTAAGTAAAAGCAGATGCATGTCGTGACTGTGTGTTTTCATAGGTATAAAATAAAAAGACAGAGACATTTTCCCATTTATACTTGTCATATTTAATCACGCAAGAGGCCTGAACAAACAAAATACCTCATATGGTATAAATGTACCGTCGTAAAAGATTAACCAGTCAACAAGAATGGTAACAAAGCTGCCAACCTTTGTCTAGACGTAGGTAATTGAAAGACAGAAGGTGTACGAAATTCTCAGATTTCATCACTCATAGATTGGCACAAAAAAGAGAGGCGTATACTCAGGAGTGGGTAAAGTCGGGCTGTGGATAATGGATGATGATAATGGAAGATGTTGTTGCTTATAGATATCTAAGTGAAAATAATAATATGTTTATTTGACACAAATGGCACGCCAACGCATTTTAGAACAACAAAAAAGATTGTCTATATACAAATACCTAAATAAAATTGCAGTGTCTGTATGTAATATCAAATTAATAATGTTTTATTGGATGCATGTGAAAGTATATACGGGACTAACAACAAATACGCAATTTTAAGATTGTGCCTGTCTGTTTGTACCGGGTAATCTCCGAAACGGTTAGACCGATTTTGACGGGACTTTCACTGCTTGATAACTGATGTTATAAGGATTAACATAGACTTTTATTTTGGAAAAATAATTAGGGTGCCGCGTAAAACCCTTATTTTTTTTTAGTTTTACGGGTTTGACGCAGACGAAGTCGCGGTCAACAGCTAGTTATAAAATAAAACCGTCTCGATAATAAATAATATAAGAACGAGTGCCTCACAGGTGCCCCAAATAGGCCCAGTTCAGCTTGTACGTACAAGCATGAAACTACCCTACAAGGTAGAAACGTTTGACAACGAAGCTCCTAATCTAAAATAGTCTCAGAGGTAACTCAATCCAGTGCGAGTAATTGTTTGCAGACTAATAAGCGCTTGACCCGTTCTGTTACAGTCTGTCTAAAGACAAAGTGGTCGGAAGTTAGCTGGATTTGCTTTGAGAACGCCGAAACAAGGAGGTTTGCTGTATCTATGTGCAAAGGTATTAGATTTCAGGTTAGGGTAGAATACAGAATGTCCCATGACTGAGAAGACAATGTAAATAGTAATCTATAGACATCCTAAATGGAGAAAAAACGTGTTGCAACCCTAAGTAGCATAGGACAAGGGCGGGAAGATAATGATAATGAGCCATTTTAAATGGGATAACGTACATAACCACGACTTCTTACTCTGTCCTTCTCATACTACTGATTTTGTTTACTCTTCCTTTCATATTCAGTCCATTCTTTTTAAGAATGCGCCACCAGTCGGTACGCCTTTAAGCGGAAAATGCGGCTTTATTTTCAACACAAATAAGTAGAGTCATCTCACTTTCTTCTTTTCTGTTACTTCATAAATATGTATATTTATATAGGTATATATTATATTCAATATATATGTACGTGTATTTTACCTGTTTTAGTATAATAACTACTAGCTTTTTATTATTAAACAATGCACCTGCCATGTTGTCTCTTCACCACCCTTGGTTGACTGGTTGAGAAAGAGAATGCCTAAGGGACTAAGTCCGCCTTTGTACCTTTGTGCATGAAGTCTAAATAAATAAATAAACTAATGCCTGTTTCGCAATGGAGTAGGTAGACTACAGAATGCCAATCATTCATAGACGCATGTAGGTAAATACGTTATAATTTTTCGAGATTCTCGGGAACCCTAGGGTCCCAGAACTTTAAAAGGCGTACCAAGGGACCGACTCGCAGAGGCCTTGTTAGACATGTAGGATGAAATGTGACACCAACCGGCAATTATCCCTGTATGCACTAGTGAGCCCCCAAGGACAATCCCCGGCTGGTGCGGGATTATTGCAGAAAACGGAGACTTAAACACATTCGCTATGGGTTTGGGAGGTTCCGTGGATCGATTACCTACAACTGTAGAAGGACTAAAGGCCCCTGCTTGACCACTGTTGATCTTCCCGGTTATAAATGGCAGAGGATGTCTTGCACACTCTTATAGTTTTTTAAAATAATTCCCGATCTCAGAAATATAAAGATAAAACTGTGAATAGGTAACACCTATATTTCAGTATGACCATACGAATTTGCAAATAGATTGGCTTCTCAGGCTGCCATTTTGTGTCGGTGAATGTCCAAGATAAAAATGCAGGCTACTAACAACCCTATACTCAATTTATTTTTTATAAGTTATATTTCTTTAAGTCCCTCAAAAGGTTGTCTGGTAAATATCGCTGTTGGCGATAAGAACGCCTTTGTACCCATAGTATTAATGTGTTTTAAAATGTACGTGTCATTTCTCTTTATGGTGTACAATATTGAGTTTGACTTACGGGATTTGTACATAGCAAATGATGGAGCTGTCCGAGTAGCTACATACTGGTTAGATAAAATCTGAATTTTGATAATTGAATTTGTATAGTTTGAGTTAATCGACACGAAAGAAGAAGAAGGTGTACAATAAAGTATATATTATCCATTTTCCGAGCGCTTCATTCGTTCAAACTTTTAATATCACTTACGTAAGTGTTTCACTGCTGGACATAGGCCTCTCCCAAGCGTCGCCACATTGACCGAACCCGTGCATCTCGTATCCAGCGGATCCCTGCAACCTTCACCAGGTCATCGATGAATGTGTTAAAAAGCTGTTGTATTTAAATAAAATTTCACAGATTTTTTAAAACTATGATTTATTTTTACACGATGACCTGCGATCAGATAATGATATAAAACGTTGCCTACATAAGGCAATTTATATAAATTTCTTGCCAGTCATACCTTTTTGTTGCTATAGAACCACAATTTTTGCTCAAGCCTTAATACGCTCACCGAAGTGTGAATAAGTACCTATATAAAGTCCCCTTTGGCCGTAAGTAGGTATACAAGCGAGATAATGCTTTGTTTACCTCAATGAACAGGCGTGTGACCTTGTCTATTATTTGAGGTAACGTATGACTAAACCGATTAGTGGATTACCGTGAATATGCGAAAGATAAATGAATATTATACTGGTGGAATAGGTTTTACGTGATTGTGTGTTGGTTTAAACTAGTTCTTTAACTGGAGTAGATAGAAATTTTATGAGTACAAACTCAATTGTTTATTTATTTGAAACTTAATGTATGATCAAAAACATTGTAAATAGATGGACATAATGCTTTAGACATTTTCCAACAGTCAAACTTAGTGATGTAGATGACAAAAATATGGCATGCAATTTATTGCGTTCCATAGAGGTAACTGTAACATCTTAATAGTACATTGTGTATTAAGGGCGGTAAGTAAGGAATTACGATCGAGGCTCTAGTAGAAGCCCGAAGTCGAAAACTGAGGGCTTTCTGAGTCGAGGTTCGTAATTCCCGTACCGCCCGTGAAACATACAATGTTTTTCATCACATTTGCGAGTAATAATTATGAATTATAGCTTTAATACACAAATCAGCACAGCTAATATTACGAAATACGTGAACTTTTTTTAATTGGATGGCGATTTTTTGCCCACACCTCAGATTATACAAATGTTTCGTTCAGAAACGTTAAGAGCAAATACTTACGTAGGTAGTCAGCCATGACGGAGAGCAAAAAAAAATATTGATTTTTTGATACAAATAACTATTAAAATCGATTATTAAAAACATTAGTTGAATATTTAAATAACATGTAGCGAGATTGCAAAGAAATTCCTGTTTAGACAACATTTTAAGACAAATTCTTAATCGCGTGTAAACTCCTTGCTTGAACTTGGTCATTACGGCCAAGTTAACCTGTATGATTTGATGTTTACGTGCAAGTGTGATGAAAAATATAATGAGATGATTATGTAGCCTGTCGGGCAAAGCAAGATAGTAAAGTCTCCGCCAGATAATACCAAAATAATAGTAATTTATCCGACTTGTACCAAAAAGTATACCGCCTAAGACCGCCTTTGTACCCGTATAAATAAGTTTTCTTGTAAATGTGTATAACTTTTATGTTGTACAAAAAAGTATATTCTATTCTATAATTACGTAACTTGAAAACATGACTTTTTGTTTATGGAGATCTTTTAATAATTTTGATTTCAAACGAAAGGTACGAGTATACTCGTAGAACCATTTTATCCTTTTAAATCATTTAAATTGGTCCACGGTTTATGAGATATTAACTCATTACTGAGGGCAGATCCAACAAGGTCAAGAACGCCCTTTACCGCGATACGTTTGTTTGATCGTGTGAGCGACAGTGCCTTCACATTTTTTTCGTATCGTTTTGAAATATTGGTAGGCAGGTGTTAACGACTTTTAGTGTTTTTGTTAGCTGTCGGTGACTTTAATAGTACGAAAGATAACCTGACATAAACCATTGCAGGAAGTTATAAAATATGTATTTATCAAATTCACTGCTGAATTACGATAAATTATAAACATAGAAGCCAAGTGATATAGTTTTTGTCTGAAAAAAAAACCTAGCGTAGCCTATTCCTGGAAAGCATTAAATAACTCTGATTTTACAAGCAAACTGGTTAGGTTACTATTGCTCAGTTATCAAGTTCAACTGCTAACCTTTCCTACAAATCACAAACTTCCACACTATTTAAACTAAACCATTCAAAATGAATCATACAACAACGGAATTCCCTTGAAACTTGAACTAAACTCCACATTGCGCCACAACGTCCCTTGTGATGACGTAACGAAATGGCCGAGACCTTGACGTTCGGGAAGGGCGGATTTCGCCATTGACACAGAGCAAATAGGTACAGAAGATCAACTTTAGACAATGACCGAAAAAGCACATCTGGAACAAGTTGTAACAGACAAAGCAACCTGCAAAGGGGTCATTGTATGGGATGATTTTTTCGTGATTCCGGGTTGGTCCCATAGTAAATGTTGTTCTTAATTATGAGTACACTGACCCCTTGCCAGGTTTTGCGTTGTTTCTGTTACATCCTGAAGACGCGTACATAAGGTGACCTGAACCAAATGACACTCGTACTCACATGTCACAGATGCGTACTTACGGCACTTTCAAAACAAATGACGGATAAAACATTTTTAAATAAAGAAAGACTAACATTTGTTAGCCACAGTTGCTATTCAATACAGAAAAGTAATGAAGATACAATATTTAAGTGAGTGGTGATGTAATGTGGTATACTTTATGCATGTCTGTTGTGCTTGTGTAAATTTTTCATTGTGCGTGCAAAAAAGGAGGGAAATCCCGTACCGGAGATTTATCTTCTCTCGCTTTAGATGAATGTGTTTCAGAGTGGAGCTTCTGTTTATATATTTTATGCCATCGACCTCTGCATTCCCGCCTGAGGCATATCCGAAGTATCGTGCTGGCATTTAAAACATATTGTTTCTTGTTTATAGAATGGCAAGGTAAGCATAAGGTAAAGAAAGAATATTTTAGAGAAAGTTACGGTTACAGTTCGTTTCTTTTGTTTTAAATAGCTGATACCACTACGAGTATCTCAGCTGATGGTAAGCGATGACGTGATCGACGGTGAAGCTTAGGTAGAAGTAACCTATTGGATTGGTTTGGTAGTATTTGTTATTATTGTTTGATTTATTTCTCGTCTTTACTAACTTAATTTAAGTACTACTAATACTATTGTTAAGGGTTTAGCATAAGCATGTTCTTATATTGTATGTCGTTTTGTGACAAATAAACACTTTTTCTTTCTTTCTTTATTCTTCTTTCTTTCTATTCACACTTGACTTAAGGGCCCTTAGGTTGTAGGTTTCTCAATTTAAAGAAAAGTAAAAGAACTAATATTGCATACCCCAAATTAATACGTGAATCTAATTCTAATCCATTTTTTTTGTACTTTGCCACACACCAGGATTTTCTTCCTATATTGTGGGTGCGTTTACAAACATATAAACACACATACGCAATACTCAGAGCAATAAATAAACGCAGTGATCATAAATCAGTGATTGTGACGAAACAAATAAATGTTGTAGAGTATTAGTTAAATTAAATTATTTTATTTGCCTATAACTTTACAATATACTAGCGGACGCCTCGCGGTTTCACCCGCGCAGTACCCGTTCTCGTGGGATAAAAAGTAGCTTATGTCACCCGGGGATAGTGTAGCTTCCCAACGGTGAAAGAATTTTTTAAATCAGTCCAGCAGTTTTTAAGTTTATTCGATACATACAAAATACAAATCTTTCCTCTTTATAATATTAGTATAGATATAGAAATATTAAAAAAAGAAAAAAAAAACAAAAAAAAAAGAGGGTAGTCCCCAAGTAAACACAAAAATTTTAGAGCTCATATATTTTATTAATTTAATAAATAGTAAAAATAGATTTCAAATGAAATCATAGTGTTGAATTAGTGCATTGACCTCTGGTGCACTCACTCACTTTATCAATTCTCCTTCAAAACTTACCTACACTGCCGGAACTGTACTTCACTGAAATGGACCTATACTCCAAATTATCAACCTGCATGGAAGAGCTTACGGCTACATTTTCAACGAGAATGACGCAGTATGAAGAGGACCTGAGGAATGCTAGCGGTGAGGGTACTCACAAGTCTATTGCCAGCCTGTCAAAGGAGTTCACTGAGTTCAAGGGCCTCATATGGAAAACCTTGAGTGCACTGAAGTCCCAGATGGAGTTGCTTGTGGTGGGACTGGATAGGCACGAAATGGCATCCCGTGCTAAGATACTCCTATTGCATGGCCTATCTGAGGAGAAGGCTGCTGATCCTACCACTGGTTTTCTTACCGTTTTGTCAGAGCGTCTGGTAATGAAAGGTATCACTCAAAAAGATATTACAGCCTGTCACCGCCTCGGAAGCAACACTAGCAAGCCTCGTCCTCTCTTGGTTCGCTTTGAAAGCCGCATCGTAAGGAACGAGGTGTGGCAGAATAAAACCAAATTAAAAGGGTCTGGTCTGACGCTTTCCGAATTCCTCACTAAGCCTAGGCACGAAATTTTTATGAATGCTCGGAAATACTACGGTATACATAGGTGCTGGACGGCTGAAGGAAGAATTGTCATCCAGGTGTCGGATAAAACACGACGTAAGATTGAGTCTGCAATGGAATATCGAGAACTTGTTGCTCGTTTTCCCGTTGCAGAATCCTCGGCCTTAACCGTAACATCGAAGCCGGCGCCCGAGAAGAGAAATCGCAAGCCAGTAAAATGATGGTACTATGTCACCGTCCTTCAACTCCCTGTATAAGAGGTATAGGTACTTATAAAAATTGTTTTCTCTTGTATGTCGGTCACTATATATTGTTTTATTTTTTATTATTTTCGTGTTGTTTTGATTATTTTTTAGTCATGAAACTGTCTAACAGTCAGTGTCACTACAAATTGTCATTGGACGTTTTAATTGTTGTTTTTCAAAGACACTCAAAGTTACGTTCGGAAACAAAATATTTTGTTTATTGTTTGGTTTGGCCTATGGGCTTTTTAGCGAGTGTACTCTGAGTAATTTTTTATGTAACCGTAACCGGCGAGTGCATCGAGGTTTGAGTACTTACTTTATTTGATTTTGTTTGTACTTTTTTATTTATTTTTTGGTTTAATTAATAGTATTTATATTTATTATGTCTGATGACCTGATTGATGACATTTTTTTTTCATGCTCATCCTCTTGTACGTCAGATGAGATCTTGTCTTGTGATTTTAGCGATGATAACTCTCTAAATCTTCGAGACCACCTTTCTTTAAATTTTTCTAATTGTCACAAATTCTTTAACGCTGTTCACATAAATGCTCAAAGCGTCCCCGCTCACTACACTGATTTGCTGTCGTCCTTCGACTCAGATCTTGTTCACGCTGTCCTTGTATCCGAAACTTTTCTCAAGCCTGCACTTCCTTCCTCGCAGTATTCTCTGCCTGGATACAAACTTGTCCGCAATGACAGAACGGGCAAGGGATGTGGAGGGGTTGCCATTTATCTGCGGGGGGATATAAAGTACAAGATTGTTGACCAGTCTCCGAGCGTCTACTCCAAGTTTGCTGAACACCTATTTATCGAAATAAACTTTCTTCACGCAAAGCTACTTTTGGGTGTTTATTACAGTCCCTCTTGCCAGATCGATTATTTTTCGTCCTTCGAAGCGAAACTGGAAAACCTTTCCACACTTTATGAGCATACACTTATCTTCGGAGACTTCAACACTTGTTTACTCAAGGAAGATTCGCGCAGCCGTAAACTCCAATCACTTGTCTCTTCTGTCAATATGCACTTACTTCCACTAAATGCTACTCACAGGGCTCCTCACTGTACTCCTTCTCTCTTAGATCTTATTCTGGTTTCTGACCCTAACAAAGTAGCCTCACATGGACAGCTTCCTGCTCCTTTTTCCTATCACGATCTCATTTATCTGTCCTATAAGATTCGACCTCCTAAACGCAAGGCCAAATTTCTATTTCTTCGAAGTTTTAAAAACATTGATTTGGAGCGTTTGAGGGCTGATGCCGGTATGATTGACTGGGTGCCTATTTTCACCTGCGAGGATATAGACACTATGGTGTCAATCTTCAGCAGGACTATCTTAGAATTGTACGAGGCACATGCTCCCCTTAAAAAGGTAAGAGTCAAACACCTTCCTGCGCCATGGCTATCCCCAGAAATAAAAACTCAGATGGCTAAGCGTGACAATGCTAAGCGTTTGTACAGGGAGCGGCCCACGGAGGAAAACTGGGATATTTACAAAAAGATGCGAAATCGCTGCAGTCATTTGTGTAGGAATGCAAAAAGGCGCCACATTCACAATTCAATTGATAACTTCAACCAAGCACAAGTATGGCAATTTTTAAAGACTCTTGGTATTGGCAAAGCCATTAGCAAGAGTTCTCCTGATAAGATGGACCTCAATGCACTTAATGCACACTTTTCTAAGTCACCAATCACCCTCGACAACCACGTTAAAACCTCCACTCTCAAAGAACTCTCTAGTCTTCCTTTGCCAGCAAATACTTCATTCTCATTCCACCCAATTACTGAACTAGATATTAGGAAATGTATCCAATCCATATCCACTAAAGCGGTAGGTGATGATGGCCTTCAACTCCAAATGTTCCTACCTATTTTAAGTGAAATAGTTCCTATCATAACTCACATAGTAAATTTTTCTCTTTTCCACAACTCCTTTCCCTTAGCTTGGAAGAGAGCTCATGTCCTACCCCTTCCTAAAGTTTCAAATCCCTCCTTACCTTCCCATTTCCGTCCAATATCCATCTTACCAATCCTCTCCAAAGTCCTCGAGAGTATTGCTCAGAAGCAACTTTCTTTTTATTTGTCCTCTAATAGCCTGCTGAGTCCTTACCAATCAGGTTTCAGACCTGGCCATAGTACTGTGACCACTCTTGTCAAAATAACTGACGATATAAGACTGGCTATGGATAATAAATGTCTTACTGTATTGGTTCTACTGGACTTCAGCAGTGATTTAACTCAGTTGACTTTGACATACTCTTAGGAATCCTTTCCTCTCTTAATGTCTCTGCTTCGGTAATTGAATGGTTCAAATCTTATCTTCGGTTCCGCTCGCAGTCTGTTCGATCCGATGAGGACTCCTCTGACTGGTGTGACTTGACTGCGGGCGTTCCCCAGGGTGGCGTCCTCTCTCCTCTCCTCTTCTCAATTTTCATAAATGCTATCACTAAGGTCCTAACTTCTAACTATCATCTCTATGCAGATGACTTGCAGCTATATCGACACTTTAAAGTGGGTGATCTGGTTGGGGCTGTGTCTGCCATCAATAGTGACCTTGAAAATATTAACAAGTGGGCTAAATCCTTTGGACTTTTACTGAACCCAACCAAATCTCAAGCGCTCATTGTTGGTGGTAGATACATGCTCAGCCTTTTAAATCACCAAGCCCTCCCAGCAGTAGTTTATGATTCAGTGCCCATATGTTATTCGAAAAGCGTGAAAAACCTAGGCGTCTATATGGATACTAACCTCTCTTGGGAGGTTCATGTTGCAGATGTAAGTAAGAGGGTCTTCTACTCTTTTCAGTCTCTTAAACGTCTCCAAAAATTCTTACCATTTCGCACTAAGGTCACTCTTGCTCAATCTCTTCTTCTACCGCTCATAGACTATGCGGATGTCTGTTTTCTAGACGCAACGGAGGTACTCCTAAATAAACTCGAGCGACTGCAGAACTTGTGCATTCGCTTTATTTTTGGCCTCCGGAAATACGACCACGTGTCAGAGTTTCGGACCAAATTGAAGTGGCTGCCGATTCGGCGTCGTCGAGATACCCATATCCTATCTCTCCTCTATACTATCCTACACAATCCTAATTCTCCTCAATACCTTCGTGAACGCTTTGAGTACTTTGTCCCGAGGGGTAAACCCTGTCGCACTTCCACTTCTCTTCTTCTTCGTACCCCACGTCATACTTCCAGCCGCTATGATGGCTCCTTCTCTGTTACTGCAGTGCGTCTATGGAACTCTCTACCACATTCCCTACGCGACAGCCCGTCTCTGAATGGCTTCAAGAGGAAAATCAAGGATCATTTTCTTTCGGAATGACATAATATTAGTATATATTATGTATATTTTGTACTTATGTATGTATGTATATTTATGATTTATTTTATATTATTCTAAAATTGTACACTGGACTACTTCTCTTCTTCCTTTTGTAAACTCTCTCTATCACTCTAAGGTTTGCTGGTAGAAAACTCTTCTTTGAGTTAAGCTCGCCTTTGTACATCAACTTTATAATCACTCATGTTGTATATGTAATTTTTTTTTTGTGTACAATAAAGAATTAAGAAAATATAGATTGATTTTGTAAATCAAGTGGATATTTTAGCATGTATAATTAATAAGCAGTAAACAAGGGGTTACAATGGTAAAACACGTGCTGTTTTCTCACAGTTTCAATGTCAATGCTATCCATTTTGAAAAGCAATAGTTTACTCCCGACGTAAGCGTCGGGAGTAAACTTAGTAGTTAGTTTACGCACACAATTGTATGGGATTGACAAACGATATCAAAAAATTACGTCTTCTTCTTTTCGAGTCAATGCCAAACTCGTTAGATATTTTGGGACCAGTAGGCAGCCACACCAATAGCAGCGTCAGTGACGTTCATTAGGTCCTTCAAAATACAAGTGTCTGGGCACTTGGGCCTTCCAGCATATGTGTTAAATTCTGCACAGGGGCACCGCACTCACATTGTGTGTCAGACGAGTCTCGTCCCATTTCGCCAAATTGTCTTTGCAGCGGCCTACCGGGTTGGCAATGAATTAAGTGCTTTCCATACAGGCTACTGCAGTTCGCGGCCAGGTGGCAGGTGTTCCTGGGGTTTCAAGAAGTCAGGTGCTGCTGAATATTTTTTTTCCCAAAGCTTGCTTCCTAGTGTGGGTGGTTGGTCTTGAATGGCCGGTGTAGAGCGCAGAAAACTCTTCCGGCTCTTAAGTCTACCCGGAGCTGTAGTGTGATCATATAGGGGATGTCGGGCATCGGATTCCTGGTTATTTCTCCAGCGCGCGTGCAACATACCTTCGTACATTTGGTGGTGCAATACCAGCCAACGGGTACAGCTTGTTGAGCGGAGTTCATTTAAGGCAACCCGATATATTTCGACACGTCTAAAACACACGTCTAAAAATCACGTGATCAATCTCTTACATTTTGACATTTCGACCATCGCCATCGCTTTTTGGCGCACTACATCCGATTCGTGTCCGTGAAATTTCGGTACCGAAGTAGCCATAGTACTTCTTGAAGGGAAGCTTACGCTCTGGATCCGAACTCTTTCCGACATAATTCAGAATATTTTGAACTCGGAACTCAAATCACGGACACTAATCGGATGTAGTGCGTAACCGCACGTATGGAATGACAATTGCTGTAGAGCCTCAGGCCTGCAAAGGATTCAAGAAACTAGTAATCACCTTTTTCTCTCATTACACTGACTTCCACCTCATTCTGTATCAGGATATTGGCATCCTGTCTCTATTCCCCTAGTACAAAGTACATCCCATTTCAATTTACTCATACTCGTATACCTTGATCAGAGGCAACGTGGCAATGTTGCCAGTCCTTTGGGCACTTTACCAGTGGATAGCGTGTGGAGGAGTTTTTTGACGATATAATTATTTTAGTTTTGTTTATTTTTAGGATTAGTTAGATAGCAGTTTTTGATATATCTGTAGTTAATTAAGTATTTTGTACACTGTGTTTATTTTTCGCATTCACTCTGGTGCTCGCGCGAATCTCAATTGCTTTTTAATTGTTTCAGTAATTACGGCAGCGAACCTGTTAAAGAAGTACAATTCTGTGATTGTTTGGCAGTCTGCACAAGTACTGCAGCCTAATTGCGCAAGTGAATTCAGCAAGGCAAAGGGTTTTGACCGCATAAATCGACCAATCACACAGACGGAAACCCACATCGCTTCTTTCATTTCGCATGGTTTGACTTTGAATATGATTTGATAGAAAGTGACACTATTACCGACTGCTGTACGCTAATTTGTGTCCCAAAAAGCACTATTCCTGAAGGCTAGGCCACTGCAGCGAATTTCTAGCATAAGCTAGTCTCTCATAAAATAAGTTTAATTGCATATAGGTATTGACAACCGGTGGATGCGAGACTTACAGGACCGGTCGATGTGGCTTGACTTGGCCTATATTTAGCAGTGGATTTTTTTCTGAAATTCTTTTGCTGAAATCTACTTTTGTCGTTTTTGAAATATAAATGATTATTTGGAAACTAACAGTCAATAAAAATGAACCATTTTTACCCAACAACGACACTACGAATTCGCCAAAAGAAAGTCCTACACGCCTTGTAATACGAGTCGCCTACGCGAACGCGTTCGAGTCACGGCTTCAGTGATGAGGAGACGCTCTACTCGAAAGACTTTGGTCTCTAAAGTCAATGTGGCCTTTTAAACGTACTTCACTTTCAGCTACGTAGGTGGCGGCTTTGCTCTTAACCTTTCGTGTTACGACTGAAAAAACCTTTTAATAAGAAATAACTGTATTTTTATGTCTCCCTTTGACCTTTACCGTTATGTACCGGCAAGCGTAGTTAAGGTTCCTAAACTAAATCGATATATGCCCTTATAAAATTGACCGGGACAGACTGGACAGACTGGATTCCAAAGGCAGAGAACCGGGTGCTCTGACGCAATTAGAGAGAGACATACTGTTAAAAAAATGGACTCTGATATGCTTACTTCATTGATCCCTTCTTCTTTTCCGTTCTTCAACTTATAGAAATACATTTGCTAATGGACGATAATTATCTTCTTAACTGTAAATTTTAACATTCAAAGGTGCCTTTTAATGGTCTTATTGAAACAAATGATTCGACTTTGACTTTAAAATTGTTCAAAACCGCGCACGTGAATTATCAAAGTTAAAATTAACTAATGCTAATATCGTATTTAAATGAGACATGATTGTTAATAAAATTACGTGATAATGTCAAGTTTTGAACGGACTGATGGCGCATCGAATGTGATGTGGCTAGATTATATTAAAACTTAAAAAAAACACACTAATTCAAAAAAGTTTTAGGATACAATGAAAACATTATTGAAAATATCCTGGCCCTGTTAAGGGCCGCGGGCATCCGCTGGCTGCGATAATCATAGTCCTGTGTGATGTAATCCTACTAGTATAAACACGAAATTTGTAAGGATGGATTGATAACTGGATGTTTGTTACTCTTTCCCGCAATAACTCTTGAATAGATTTTGGTGAATATTTACAGTAATATAGCTTGCTAGCTACCGCCAGCGGCTCCGCCGTAGTATATTAGGTACGGTACGTATGTATCGCACTTCTCCCAATATGTTTTTTTTGGGACAATCCCACCGCACTACTCTCCAAACCACTGCAACTCCGGAAAGCCAGAATCAACAGTGGCGACCACCAGAAAAGCGCCGAGGCATTGAAGCTCGACGAAGTCCCGGAGAATGAATGTCGTGGATCCCGCAACGAAATTAATCAGAAAAGAATAATGGAGGAGTAAGAAAAAATACAAATGTCCACTTCCCTCCATATCAAGCAGGAGACAGAACAAACAAGACCAATAGGCACAAAGGGTCGTTTACAACTGGGATAAGCCCAGTTGCCTAGCACCACGGATAAAAAATAGCATTAATATTAATGGGTCCTAACATTGTGAGCTGTTATATTTGATTCCAATTATAGGTATGGCAAAACGCTTGAACGCAAGGAAATTTGTTCTAGTTTCCACAAGGTCCGTATAGTAAACAGCTCCTGATACAGCCTGTACATTATTCAACATAGTATTGCGTTCATTCTGCCAAAGAATACACTCCCATAAGATATGATGTGCAGATTGTACATATTCGCAGTCAGATGTAGAACACTGACATAAAGGCAATATGTTCCCAATATGTTTATACATTACTAGCGGACGCCTCGCGGTTTAACCCACGTTGTTCCCGTTTCTGTGGGCATACAGGGATACAAAGTACGCCTACGTCACCCGAGGATAGTGTAGCTTCCCAACGGTGAAAGAATTTTTGAAATTGTCCAGTAGTTTTTAAGTTTATTCGTTACATACAAAAATACAAATCTTATCTCTATTATATTAGTAAATAAATATAGGTATAATATTAGTATAGATAGCCGATGTGATAATCTGATGTATAAGCTATATTTTGAGAAAAGTTTCAAAAGAGTGACAAACGTTCATCCATTCATCCATCCTCACAAACTTCCACGTTTATAATAGTAGTAAGATGCATCAGAATGTATTTTATTTTATTAACCGACTTCAAAAAAAGGAGGAGGTTATCAATTCGACTGTATTTTTTTTTTTTTTTATGTGTGTTACCTCAGAACTTGATACTGGGTGAACCGATTTTGATGATTCTTTTTTTATTTGAAAGCTGGTGTTTGTCATGTGGTCCCATCAAGATCTGATAAAGAACTTCGGAGATACACATCAGAACTCTTTAATAAATGACGGCAAATCACTCGGGATAACTGCAATCGCATTTATGTTTATTGTTTACACCATTTCATAACATAACATCACACTAGTACGCTCTAAAGGGGTGCGCAGGTGTAAACAGTTCACCTTGGTATACCCTTATTCGACCGAATTTGTTTAAGTTTCATGTTATTGAGTAAATCTATTCTGGTTTGACTTTGGGCATTATTGGTACCTAGCAAACATAAATTGTGAACACAACAAAAGTGAAAAAAAAAAAAAACTTTACAAAAAATACAACCGACTTCTAAATAAAAAAACAAAAAAGTGAAAAATAACTTCAATTTCGGAAGTCGGTGTTCTTGTTTTTTATTTGGAAGTCGGTTGTATTTTTTGTAAAAAGTTTTTTTATTTAAAGAAAAACAAACAGTATCACAATAAGAAATAGTCATACTATCTTACTTATTACATTTATACAATTATGTTACCCACTACGTTTTCCACATATTACAATTTAAAGTATTTGAAACTAGCTGGTAACACAGATACAATACTACAACGGTAATTGTCCTAGAACTCATATCTGGATTTTTAAATAATATATAAAAGAAAAAGTAAATCTGTGTGTGTATATTATATATTAATTTGCTGATCCTTTAGATACATCAGAATAACACATAACCTATAATTTATAAAGATAGAAGCAATAATTTTAGTTCAAATTTGGTGTACAATATAACATATAACGTGGCAGCATTGCCATACAACGTGGCAATGCTGCCAGCCTTTTGGGCACATTACCAGTGGACAACGATGCGGAGGAGTTTTTCGACGCCATTTTTTAGTTTAGTATATTTATAGGTTTAGTTAGTGAGTAGTTTTTGGTTTAAGTGTGTATTTTTGCAGTCTTAGTTAAGTATTTTTTACATTGTATATACTTGTATCTATGTAAATAAATTACCTTATTTTCTGAGAAAAAAAAAAAAAAAAAAAAAACATATTCTATGCTATTCTAATTCTTCTAGTCGAATCAGATAATCCTTAGAAAATACAAATGAAATTACCGAGTTAATCAATTGCAAAAGTGCAACCATTCTAAAAAACAATAAATCCACTACAACCGCATAAGAACTTAACCATATTTCTCCTGCAAACAACGACTAACTGAACTGAAACAACAGTTTAAATTACCAAAACACTATGTTTACTAACACGGAGCGATACTAGTCTGTTTGTTTACACACAAACCGATAGACTCACCGACAAGGGCAACGTACTTGGGCGATAACATATTTACTATTACGTCTATTATAGTTCACACTATTGGGGACAAAGGCTTTGTACGAAATATAAACAATGCAACGTATTACGTAAAGGTCGATTTAAACTTAATAACGTCTATGAATTTCGTTTTCTGCTGTACAGCTAGTCGTGGATTTTCGGAGTGTGTATCACACAAATATTATAAAAGCGAAAGTTTGTGTGTGTTTGTTTATATGTTTGTTACTTCTTCATGCTCTAACGGCTGGACGGATCTGGATGGAATTTGGCACTGAGATACATTATAGTCAGGAATAGCCACATAAGATACTTTTTATCCCGGAAATATGTCGCCTCGGGATCATTTTCGACTAGACGCGGGGGAAGCCGCTGGCAGGAACTAGTTGCCTCATAGAATGAAAGCTAAACAGCTTGAAAAAGGAACTAAGTACTTACTTGATTTACTGACTAATCTTTTCTACATATCGTTCGTTCAATTTAGCTTATTACATTCCCCTTTTATTAAAATTCCGTATCAGATTGTCATGGAATTCGGCACGTAGATTTTGCGTAGCACTTCGCTACGGCGTAGCATATTGCTACGCCGTAGCACGTAGCATCTTCATAGATCTAATAGCTTCAGAACTAGCAATAAGATAAATAAGGAAACTTCTTTCATTTTATACGCCTGAGGGATCGAATGAATTGTGCTTAGTAAGTCCTTAAAGGAGTAAGTGAGCGTTAGGGTGCTAAAATAAACATTGATAGAAAAGGAAAGTATCTTATTACTGTGGAACTAAACATAATTGTGAATTATATGATCAATTGTAGGAAATACATGTTTTGTAAACAGGCAAACCCTATTATGCTTTTTAAAAACCCAGAAAAAAAAATCTTAAGAAAAACACCCGAACTCAAAATTAAAGTTTTCTGTTATATTTCTCTGCAAATATGTTTTAAAACCAAACTTCTTTACATAAATAACCATGACTCCACCAGAAATGTTCGCAAAGGGAATATTAAAGCTGAAACATTCATAACATTACCCAAAAATGCACCAAAACGTACGTACTTTTTACAAGAAGTTACCCGCGGTTTTACCCGCATCATTGAAACACTTCTACTTGTACTCGGATGAAATGTACCCTATATTTGAATGCAAGTTATAAGCTATCTGTATGCAAAGTTTTTCTTCAAATCCGTTCAGCCGTTAAAACGTGATTGACGAACATACATACAAACTTTCACATAGCACTTAAAGCTCTGCGCCACAAAGCTTTTATTAAACATTTCAACTATTAATTTCGCTAAAACAGCTAAAGTGCATAATGTACCATCTGGCTTTAAACATAAAGGTATACATCGGTTAATTTTAACTACAGTATCCGGTAAACTCGCGTCATCGGCAGAGAGGCTTAATTAATGGGATGATGGTACGGCGGGCTTGCCGACCACAGTTTGTGTTTGGTATAAGTTATAAGCGATATTATAGGGATTTAAACGGTTCTGCAACAGAGATTTTGCTAATATTATAAATGTGAAAGTTTGGATGGATATGTGCACGAATGCTAAACGAACTAAACACTCTCCTTGAATCTAGTCCTCGACTAGATCTATTAGCTGATGAAAGGAAGGAGATATTATTTGAATGCCTGGCGATCTGCGAGAAGACGTAATGAATGGTTTATTATAATATGGAATATTTGTGATATTTAATCTATGAAGTGATGTACATACTTTGTAATCTGTCTAATCAGTGAATTGGCATTTTGTCGTTCTGGTTGCATCTTACCAATCTTAGTAATATTATAAATGCGAAGGTTTGGATGTATGTATGTTTGTTACTCAATCAAGCTAGAACGGCTTAACAGATCTGGATGAAATTTGGCATAGAGATAGACTATAGTCTGGAATAGCACATAAGCTTACATACATTGCATACATGTCATTCCGGTATAATGTTCCCTTGGGATGATAAAACACTTTACACGCGGGCAAAGCCGCTAGCAGAAGTTAGTGCGCCATAAATGATGTTATCATTAACTATGGTTCCTAATAAAGCGCCACTACAGGTTTTAAGATAATTTTGTTGCTGCTAACGTGCCTGCTACTGACGACGCCGTTGAAGTGGCGTACTTTTGCA
This sequence comes from Orthosia cruda, assembly GCA_964057195.1. Classification (NCBI taxonomy): domain Eukaryota; kingdom Metazoa; phylum Arthropoda; class Insecta; order Lepidoptera; family Noctuidae; genus Orthosia; species Orthosia cruda. The sequence continues at coordinate 38,760,112 of OZ059828.1, read as the reverse complement.
CCAGTATATAAATCACTTTTGTGGCAGCGACTAGAGGCAGATGAAATTACTTTTACAAATATTGAAACATTTTGCCGTTCAAAACGGACTTCATGATTTTTAAATTGCTCTCATACAAACATTAATTCGTATTGTGACTAAAGCTGCATGAGTATTTTGTGAAAACTATCGGCTATCTCATGTCTTTTGTTGAATACAGGCCTGCGGATCATAAGCCAAGAGACAACACTGGGGCCCATGAGCAATGTGGCGAATCTTGGATCCTAAAAGGTATCCGCGAAACCGCGATACGCGGCAGCGGTAACTAGGCGTTTGTTTTTTGGGATACCGATTCCCATATAGTTGGAACGTGATGGTCCTACAATTCTACAAGCATACACAACTTTCATTTGTCCCCGTGGTGGTCTCCTGGTCTGTTCAATCCCGTGTCCAGTCCGTCCCGGTTATAGGGAGAAAATACATATAATAATATGGGACAACCGATGTGGTCTGGTCCGGGATTCCCGGCAGACAGCTAGACCCGTTCCCGACAAAAAATACTTTGCTGCGCGTGAAATATATACACAAATAAATGCACGCGCGCTTCACAGTACCACATGCGGATCGCGAACGTAATTTCGAATAACGATTGGTTTGTTATAAACCAATTTTAACAAAATTAAATCAAGACCAACGTTTTACGTCTCGCGATATCAATGATAATTTTTCAAGTGTTGCCAACTTCAACCCAACCAAAAACTATCAATATCGATGACAGCGAGTTAAAATAGCAAAAAAAAAGGACGAAACCTTTATTGGTTTCGAACATCTTTTGATTACTGCAGTTAATAAAAAAACTGTAAACAAAGTGTTTATTTTAGTTCTTAAAATATGAGGTGTTATATTGCCACAAATATTTGTAAACAGAAGGGTCCTACCTAAGTACAAACCTACATGAATTTAAATAAATATTTATATTCGCAGGCGGAATCATCAATCTGAACGTCATAACTATTTAAATATTAATTACTATAAACATGCGACATAAAACTGACGTCATTGTGTGAAGGTTGTTTAAAAATAACTCATGGTTTACTTTATTTACAAGTCAAGTCTATGTTTATAAATCAAGTTGTACTAAATTATGAATCGCGGTATAAAAGAGTAGTTAGGATAAACTTTGCCATGAAACTGATAAGGCACTTAATAGAGAGACAGTAGCTACAGTAAGACGCTCAAAACACTTAGATTTTGTTTCTGTCTCTATCTTGCATTTATGTGACAGTAACCACATTCGTACATCATCATCATCATCATTTCAGCCGAAAGACGTCCACTGCTGGACATAGGCCTCCCCCAGGCGTCGTCGCCACATTGACCGATCCCGTGCGTCTCGCATCCAGCGCCTTCCCGCAACCTTAACCAGGTCATCGGTCCACCTGGTGGAAGGCCTTCCAACGTATCGTCTTACGGTTCGCGGTCGCCATTCCCGAACTTTTCGGCCCCATCGGCCATCCGTTCTGCAACCAATGTGCCCTGCCCAATGCCACTTAATTTTGGCAATTCTACGGGTTATGTCGGTAACTTTGGTTCTCCTACGGATATCATCATTTCTGACGTGATCACGCAAGGAAATGCCGAGCATAGCCCTCTCCATTGCCCTTTGGGTGACTTTAAACTTTCTGATAAGGCCCATTGTGAGCGACCACGTCTCGATCCCATAGGTGATCACTGGCAACACACACTGGTCATAGACTTTTGCCTTGAGACACTGCGGTAAATTGGACGAGAAGATACCACGCAGCCGAGTCATTCGACGGTTGATCTCTTTCTCGAAGTTGGACCTACCCAACTTGAACTTTTGTCCCAGGTAGACATAATCGTCTACAACTTCGAGTGTAGAGTCTCCAATCTTGATAGGAGTGGGTGTTACATGGGCATTCACCATGACCTTGTTCATTTTAAGACCCCCTCTTTTACTGAGGCTCTCCATGGTCTCAGCCATGACCACTATGTCGTCGGCAAAACGAAGGTGCCATTCATACATAGCCCATAATAAATATTATGAATATGAATCAACAGATTTAATATTGAAGCTTGCCCTTAACCCCTGTACACAATACAGAAAAAGGATAAGGAGGGCAAATCCCAAGTAAATGGGATAATGTCACGACTGATGATGATGAATCTACAGATTGCTGTTGATTCATATTCATTATCTGACAAAAACCATGTCATCAGAACTTTTTTTTTTTTTTTATAATCTATAAGCTCGCGTTTGACCACCATCTCGCCTGATGTAAAGCGATGATGTGGTCTACGATGAAGCACGCTTGCCTAGAAGAAACCTATTACTCTTGACTAAAGACCCCTAGGTTGTAGCTATCACGGAACAAAGACTCCGGAAGGGAATGCCACTCCTTAGCTGTGCGCACAATGAAAGTATTAGCAAAATGCTTTATGCTTTTGGGAGGGATGTCTACCATGCACCGTTCATTGTAGTCCGATGATGGAAAGGGCTAGGCGGAATCAAATTATGCAGTTCCGTCGCACACTCCCCGAAAAGCATCCTCATTTAACCTTTCGTGTGCATATAATTAGCGAAATAATAGAAAATTCACTATGTATCGCCTGGATCCACGTCCTCTTTATTTATTTATTAGTTTATTCTCGCACCGGAACACTTTGCACTAATAACACCAATGGAGCACGATCTTATTATAAACACACTATAAATCCAGGTTTCCTCACGATGTTTTCCTTCACCGTTGTCAGCGATGTCCAAGATAAACTTAGAAAGTACATATGAATTGAAAAAGTCACATTGGTACTTGCCCGAATTCAAAACCACGACCTCAAGCAAGAGAGGCGGGGTCTGGGTCTAGGTCCACTGGGCCACCACGAAACAAGATTCCTATATATACGAAAGATTAAGACTGGCCCTATAGTTGCAGAAAGATTGCCATAATCATTATCAACAAGCTAACCAGACATATGATCACAGTTAGGTTCAAAACACAAACATTTCTGTCCATCTTTTCAACATTTCAATTAACAGGAAACACATTTAAATTCCCAGCTTAGTCCGTACAATATAATGTAGTACTCTAAACTGAAGGTCAAACCCATACAGGCTTGAAGCACCCTCGCGTGCATATATGTGCATATTCAGCGCATACGTAGTGAGCTCTCATATTGATGCGTCCTCGGATCGGGGGCGGTATTTGAATAAGTGCATTTTAATGCTTAATTGTTATCTTGGCCTTACATGTTACGTATGTTAGGATATGTGGTTATAAGAGATCCTTGAACACACAGGGAAAATGCCCATGACTTTTTAAAAACATATTGTTCATGGCAAATAGAGAGTAATCAACTTTTTAGAGACAAAAGATAACATATTTAGGTCACACAATGTTTTCTGCTGACTACATTTTTATGGAAAAGCTTGATTGTCTCATATTAACGTCATACAGTTAAGACCTTTTTGTTGCTATTGTTCTCTACTACTTTCCTCACTAGAAAACTAAGACCCCTTTCAACCAACCAAAACTACAGCCTACAGAAAGCAATGTATATTATTTGAAGGCCTTCAGATTGCATGTCGATTCGCTAATCAAAAAATGTGGCAAGGCCAACACAAGGCTTATTGGTTTGTCGTGTTTTACAATCAAGTAGAAAGATATCTAGAGGTTTGTAGGTTACCTAGATTTAAAATAGTATTTAGATTTAATAAGCTGTAGTAGGAATATTACTATATCAGTAAGCAGTCCTTTCAAAGAGATTTTTTTTAAAGCCGTTGTGCATGTTTATCATATTCTATTTTTAGTTTAAAAGTAAAAAAAAAAAAATTATCGCCACAAATTACATCCTTAACATAACTATTTAAGTTGACATATAACAAATATAAAAAAAAAATTGTGGGAGATCTGGAGTCTAAACTAAGTCTAGATCTATATTTCAGAACTCCATTACATCGATTAATTATAGATAGAGATAGTCAACATGGAAGTAATTGCATATGAGTGATGGTGTATACTAATATTATAAAGAGGAAAGATTTGTATTTTTGTATGTAACGAGTCAACTTAAAACGAAACGAATAAACTACTGGGCCGATTTCAAAAATTCTTTCACTGTTTGGAAGCTACACTATCCCCGGGTGACGTAGGCTACTTTTTATCCCTGTATTCTCACGGGAACGGGAACTACGCGGGTGAAACCGTGAGGCGTCCGCTAGTACGTAAGAATAACCATAACATAATATTATATCACATCTGTGGCCTTAGACAACTGACAATCTTTAATCGAAAGCGTAGCGATAGCGATTGGAAAAACGTTAAAAATGTATGGAAATATCAAACGCTATCTAAAGTCACGTGATTTATCCCATAGTATGAGGGGTGCCTCGAAAAAAAACTAACTTTTGTATATGCATAAAAAAATACAAATATATTTATAATCCTAGCTTCTGCCAGTGGCTTCGCCCGCGTGATACTCGGAAATTATCCCACGGGAACATACTACCGGGATAAAAAGTATAAAGCTATTCTAGACTATAATCTATTTGTGTGCCTAATTTAATCCAGACCCGTTCAGCCGTTCAGGCGTGATTAACTAACAAACATACATTCATCAATACTTTCGCTTGTTAGTAAGATACACGTTAAATTATAAAATCAGAAACTTAGACATAGGAAAATTACTTTTTGCAAAAAAACATTATTCAAATGTCGTCCTTCGCGGCTCTGGCACTCTTCAAAGCGATCTCTAACATTCATGAAAACGCGCTTCAGAGGTTGAGTATCACAGGCATTTTTTATTCAAAAAAATGCACATTTGCTGTTTGCCCTTGGGAGCCAAACCGCGAGAAAACGCAAGTAATAATGAAACCAGTCACACGTTATGTCCTTGAAACCCTTCCCTTTATGCATAAAACGTTGACTGTACCGGTTTCCATGGATTTCCCTTTTTTACGCGCCTAACAAATCAAGGCACGGGCCTTTAACCATATGTTATACTTGTTACCAGAAAAAAGCTTACAAACGTAAAGATTCACGTTCCCCTAACTTTTCACTTCCACATGGGTCTGTTATAATATAGGAAGTATATTCTCAAATTACATGTCATTTCTAGAGGTTGATCTCATATACGGTTAACAATTACTTAGCCAAACTTGGAAGCGACTTAAAATAAACACATAACAATATATTGTATTATTTGAGTTTATTCTTGTCTTGGCACAATATTTATACTGTCTCATTTGAAAGATATCCACTGTTGGACATAGGCCTCCCTCACAAGGACCGGTCCGTTGCGTGTCGCATCCAACTGATTCCCACGGCCTTCACCAAGACGTCAGTCCCCCTCGTGGGAGTTCTTCACTGCGCTTTTCAGTAAGCAGGTGTTATTTTCCAAAACCCTTGGAGCGGATACCATTTTCCAACCCTAAACATATTTGTAATTCTAAACTACCAAATTGTGTTACTAATATGTCAAAGATAGTCTGTAGTTGTTTAAGAAAAAAATATTCGGAAAGTAAAGAAATGGGGTTTCATCGATAGAATGAAAATTATATCTCCACTTTATCTTCCTTTTCTCAGTAAAAACCAGGCAATTCCTAAACAGCCTGTTAAATTATTTTCGCGAACCAATAATACAAAATCTCATTTCGAATATTCAAATGATGTCGTATGGAACTGACGGAAGACACGCATTTTGTCTATTATTATATTTAATTGGATAAAATCTTTGTCAAACGTTTATTTCGAGTGGTGTCCAATTATTTTATGATTATAATACCATCTTCTTGGGATAAAAGAGTGGGATTTTACGTTTTTATCATTATTTCCATTTTGGTTGTTTTTGTCTCATGAATTTTATAATGAACTGAAATATTATTCAACCTTTGAGAAGTGCTTTGTTTTATTCCATGATCTTCAATTGTTTCAATAATTTTGCCAAGAGCGATTGTTGATCTTCATTGTTGGAAGAAGGAAGCGGATTGACAGGTATCAATAAGCTGATGATCTCTTAAAAGCCAGAATCAACAGAAAAGCGCTAAGGCAATGAAGCTCAGAAAATAACAGCAGAGAGGTAACAAATACAATTAACTTTCATTCAATCAGCATTGGTTTTTTGTGTGTGTGGAATATGTAAAACACCAGACGAGCTAAAGGAGTGAATTGATTTCCTTACTGGCTTGCGTATTTCATTGTTTTTCTATCTCTACGGGCTGATATCAATGTTCATAAAGTATTAAAACATGTGTTCTCAAAGTCAAAGCTATTCTAAAACGAAATAAAATCCCATACTTTTGTACAATTTCTTGAATAACAGTTATTGTAGATAAGTGAAGCAAATTCGTAAAACTTACTGTCTTGGGCATTTGCTACTAAATGTATCTTTAATCCTCTTTTTATTTCGCCCATTCCAGGCAGCAGCAGAAATATGGGAGAAAAATGAATTGAACTTCGTGTTATATCGTCACCAAATTATGCTAACTGCCAATATAAATCAAAGCATCAAAACATATTTTTTAAGGCAGCAATACTTTTTATCATAGATTAATTTTAAAATCCTCTATCTTACTATAAATAATGGCTCTCGTATATAAAAACTCAACCGAATAAGCGTATAGACACACAGGATTGCATTCACAGTGCATTCACTCTGCCATCATTTGTAAAGAGCTTTACACACGGCACTGCGTAGTACATGCCATGCAATTTAACGCTGTCTTGTTCACGTTTAGCGCATAGGAAAACTTGCTGGCTGGCATATGTATAGGTTACTTGTTTACATTCTCTGTTGTACACATACGTAGGTATATTAAAAGCCGTCAAATTTCGATCATGGTGGCTAATCCCAGCGGAGACTATCCATTGACACGGGCTTTGTTTTAATTCATGGATAAGTTTGTGCACAATTCAGGAGCTCTCTATTTCTTTCGGTCTTACAGTCGAAGGGACGGCAATCCGACGTAACATCAGGCACCAGGCTGATCGTGCTTTTTAAAGGTACGGAGATAGCAATAGCGCTAATGGCGAACCTCATCTGATAACGTGCTTTCCAGAGCCTCGGAGGTACTTATCATCACCACCGTTTGATGGTGATGATAAGTACCACCAGCCATTAGCCATCCATTAGCTTCTTAGTTCTACTCCGGTGTTTACCGGACTGGCAGTAAGAAGCTAATGGAAAACCCATTTTTTTTCCTGAAACGGCCCCTACGCTCAGCAGTTTTGCTTGCGATAAGAGACCAACGGAATAGTTAATTCCGAGGATGTGTTGTATATATGCAATCATAAAGTGATAAAGAAACCATAAGAACAAGTAAAATTTCAAAATTTAAAAAACCCCCGACACATTTATCTTGCGAAAACATCCCGATTCAAACAGTAAATCGCCCATAACTTTTGAACGGCTGAACCGTTTTTTTTTAAACATAGCTAAGAACACTCTCGACACAATCACCTTTCCAACAAAAAAAACTAAATCAAAATCGGTTCATCCGTTGAGGCGCTATGATGCCACAGACAGACACACAGATACACAGATACACAGACACACAGATACACAGATACACAGATACACAGCAACACACCTCAAACTTATAACACCCCTCTTTTTCCGTCGGGGGTTAAAAAGACATAATAAGAATCTACTGATAAAGTAAGTTTCAAGATTTTTTATGAAGTCGGGTCTTTACGCTTGAACGGATTTGAAGCGTGGTAGGTATACTGCCACTAAATTATACCAGAATGCGTTAACCCCAATTAAATCAGGATAAGGGCACAAGGATGATGATTATACCAAGGGCTTACACTTCTCAACTTATAAATATTAAAATTACGGGTAAAGCCGCAGGTAAGACTTAATTCTACCTTGTCTTGACATGCCCAAATTAATGTTATAAAGAGTTAAAATTGAATGTTTATTGTTGGATCTCTGGCAACCGTGTTTTGTTTAAGAAATTTCTGATTGAACATTACCCGATCGATGAGATAGATATATAGAGACGATAATGTTTTGCCTTCCAGTATAGACTAAGGTTTATCTTTATGTGAGACTGGTGCCTTTGATAGGTAATAAGAACCTGTATTACAGATCACCAGGTCCCTCCTGCGGCTTGAAATCCGCCATATCATACTGTGTGACAGCTTAAAGTACAAGAAAAGTGCGAGAAAGTTCAGTTAGGCCACAGGAACGAAACCGAGACAAAACGCTAGCGAATAAATAAAAACGTTGTAATATTTGTTTTGTCGAGGCCAGTCTGAGTTTTCGACATTTCAACTAGGTTAAACAATGGCAAAACGAAAAAAGTTTACAAATTGTATTATGAATGATGATTTGGCAACCTGTTGAGTTAACAAATACCAGTGTTCCGTGTTATGTCATCACTAACCGGAGTTTAAACGGTTGATATATGATCGTGATGAATTGGTACACTTTAGCACCACTTTCTGTGGATTTTTCGTCGCTATCAAATGTTTACCTTTTTAATTGTATGGAGTATTATCATCATCGACTTCCTACCTTTTCCTTATGTTACATGGGGTCGACGCAACACGTTTTCTGTTTCCACTTTCCCTTCTCAACCGTCACGATATCATTGATCCCATTTTCTTTCATATCAATGCTCACACAATACTACCATATTTTGTTATGTATCTATAATATACTTGCCTGGCTCTCTTGCTTTAACCTTCCTCTCTATACATCCATTAGAGAGAAGAGAAAATATGTACCTACAATATACTCTCAATACTTCGGCATGGCAAATACCATCTAGAATGCATCGACTAAAATAATTTCAAAGTAATCTGTATACGCAGCCACTAATATGGCTTTTACGGTGAGTTTTTTTTTAATCGAGCGTTGTCGTAGGACACCCAGTAGCACCACAAAGAGATGTCACCAAAACTGACGAGGCCCACTAGGGCCGATGCCTGTCTGTGTCACAAATATATTTGAAAGAGAGACACCGAAGGCCTGGCACAAACAACTGAAGCAACATGGGTGGGTTTTAGTCAGTAAAAGTATGACACGCCCTGAAGTCATTGGATGATTCCACACACAAAAAAAAACCAGTAGGAACGATATTCCTTTCAATTGTCTCCCTCTTTCATCGCTCAGTCTCTTTCTAATGTACAACCGCGCTAGATGCATATCTTTAACGTACTAGCAAAACTGTCGGACACTTTTGCTATGCCGTGTACCTCCCACCTGTCAAACAGATTTTTTTGCACCAGCACCACAAAGAGATGTCACCAAAACTGACGAGGCCCACTAGGGCCGATGCCTGTCTGTGTCACAGATATATTTGAAAGAGAGACACCGAAGGCCTGGCACAAACAACTGAAGCAACATGGGTGGGTTTTAGTCAGTAAAAGTATGACACGCCCTTAAGTCATTGGATGATTCCACACACAAAAAAAAACCAGTAGGAACGATATTCCTTTCGATTCTCTCCCTCTTTCATCGCTCAGTCTCTTTCTAATGTACAACCGCGCTAAACTAATGCATATCTTTAACGTACTAGCAAAACTGTCGGACACTTTTGCTATGCCGTGTACCTCCCACCTGTCAAACAGATTTTTTTTTTACAAAAATCCACTTAAAAGAGTTATGCGTCTTTCAGTCAAACCTATCTCAGATTTTATTACTTCAGTCCTTACTGGTTAACCAGCTTTTAATAAGGTGTTGAAAGTCCCGGAACAAAACCCAGTTAATACTCCTTAATTCTTTTAATATCGTGGAGAAACAAAAGATTGTATAAATACTTCGCAACTTTTCACCCTTGACCTCCAAAGTACAACAAAAAGTAACTCGATTTAGGAAGAGGCTCTATTGTTTTAGGTTTGAAATCAAATATGCATACACTCTGGTCAGGTTAAGTGAGTTTTTTAAGTAAATTAAGTGAGGTATGGATTTTGCCTATTTACGACATTTTACAAGGTAAGAAGGGTAAAATGGGGTGAATAGGCACAACTTTCACTGATTTCCTCAGATATTTTGTATGCATGTTGTTATTAAAGCATTGTGAAATGGCAAGTCACGTTGTATTTTACCAAATACTAATGCTTAAAATTTATGAAAACATGATCCATATTACCTACCTGGGGCCCTATGACATGTCAACGCTATGATGATTTCGTTGTGAAAAAGGGGAAGTGCTATTTGTCCTATACAGCTTCGTCTCTCTCTGGGTCCCTGGTACCTTAACGAAGTTTATGTATCAGGGACCCAGAGAGATATATATACCAATATAATCTAGAACTAAATTGTTGCGGCTTTATTAAGGCTTGCACCTTTTGTAATGGTTTCAAGGTTTGAGGCGTATCCAACAATATATTTCAGCTTTCTATACCCCATTTTTTCTTTGTGAAACTATTTCTGGGTAGGTACAATGACAAGATAGCGGGGCTTCATCCATGTGCTGATGGTGATCACCGGATTTCATTGTCGTATCCCACATTCCTTATCCTTAACCCGTTAGTTCAGATGCCTTGTGCAGGTTACCCCGAAAACAAAAAAGTTACCAATAACGATGCAGTTTTACTAATATAAGAGTTTTCAACGATTTAATTGTATTTATTTGCCAGCATAACCTAAGATATCTGAAAAATTCATACGATATTATTCATTGGAATGTATAATACTTAGTCTGTTTATTCTATTGAACCTACTAAGCAGCTAAAGTTGACAATAAGCACCTAGATGAAAGAGCTATAACACTATTTCTGACTACCAGCTAATGACTTAGCATTTACTGGTATTTAAATTCTATGTTCCATTTGTAAGCTTCGAACTACGATTCCTAACACCCGTTTAATAAACCAAAATCGAAATAAAATGTATAGTGAGCCAGATATAATCCATAATTCTCTAAGGCCGTCCAATGGAATTGATAGAATATTCTAGAATTTAGTATTCTGAACTATAGAGCTTTCAATGTACTTCGTATACATTCAAAGTGCTTCTGCTAAAGCTAAGTTCACATTAGTATCGTTTTGGTTTACCAAAAGCAATTTTTAAATCCGAAACGGTGAAGGAAACATCATGAGGAAACCGGCATGTCCTAGAAACAAAAATTTGAAAGATATAGGACATCCACCAACCCGCACTGTGTTCCAACAGTGGGAACGCTAAAAAGGCTGATTATGCTATGCTATATTTTGGAGGTATATTTTACGGCGTGGTTGTCGCGATGGCTAAGCTTTTAAGATAATTGTAGAGTTTGATGCCCGAAAGAAATATTGATTTATCCAGCAGAAAACTGTCTTGTGCCTTGAATGATACTGCGTGTGCGATTTTTGTTTGTAAAACATAACTACTTATTACACACACAGGAGAAATGCAAGCAAGAAATCTACTCTTCTTCTACTTATTGTATCTATAGCAAATATGTAAGTGGTTTTGCTCTGAGTAGGGCCGTTTCGAGCTCACACATCATAAAGATAAAAGTAACCAACATATTTGTCAATCAAAACATTTTTCGCGGTTGAAAACCCTTGTTACCCACGAGACGCACTTGTAAAACACCAATGTGGATCTAATCTATTTGTGTTACCGTTGCCTTTAATAACTTAACTCGAATATTCGCAATCGATGTTAATTAGAGCAATTGTTAAATCTAAGAATAGAATGGAAATTACACGTGCCAAATTCAGGGCCAAATAAAATTTATTTGTTAAACTTCACAAACGTTATAAATAACACAAAAAAGTAAATTTTGTTCGTAGATAAACTTATACTGGAAATAGACTCGGCAGATTTATTAAAACTTGTTCTCAAGTGCTATTTTTGTCTTGATACGGTTCTTATTTTAAAACCACTGCTTAAAAGGATCTAAAATGTCCTCGCTTAATTAATATTTCAATTAAGTTGTACGGAACAATAAGTTATTTTTGAATGAAATGCTGAAGTTTCCAGTAGGTCCTAATGAAAACCATCAACGTTATTGTCAAGATTACACATTATATAAAATTGATTTCCATTAGTGTTAATATGTTAGACCTAGGTACTTTAGTTCCATGTTCTAGTCTAGTCATTTACAATTCTACACTGCTAGAACTTGTATGGTATTCAGTCATTATTACAGCAAGTACTATTCGGAACGAAAACGTTTAGTTCCTTGTTTTGTTATTTTGTTACAACTCTGTGTCAGCTCGCTGTCATTTTGAGTATGACAGTTTTTGATTGACTGCTGACACTTGACAAGAGTCGTAAAAGAAAATTTGTACCGAGCACACGGACAATTCGGGTTCTTGTGGAATTATATGCTAATCGAGATATAATTAGCACACCGTAATTCGTAATTGCGCCCGGCTTTCGCGATCGGTATTGTGGGGCGCCCGTGCAGTCGGATTTGGCTATATTTCACGCGCAGCGAAGTGCTTTTGACGGGAAGATGTATGTGTCTGCCTGGAAGCAAGTAGCCCAGCTCAGAACACGTTTGTGGCCCCCTCCCATCATTGTCCTTTATTATATATATGCTTTCCTCTCCCTATACAACGCACGACACGGGATTGAACGAGGAACCGAAGATCACCACGGGAATTTCAGGTAAGTAACTAATTATACCGCCTAACCCTTGTGGTCAGTTTTAGATCACAGACCGACACCTAGCTTAGCACTGCTGCGTACGGCAGTTTCGTGGGGTACAGGATCTGATGGATCCAGGAGCCGCAGCGCGGCTAATGGGCCCCAGCGCGGCTAATGGGCCCCAGCGTGAGCTCCTGGCTTGGGATCCGCAGACCTGTATTTAACAAGTACCAATGTGCTCTTTTATTCATATGTTAAAACACCGTGATGAGATGATGAGTGATGAGGGGGCCAGCCCCCTAGCCAATTTACAAACGTTTCGTATCGAATCTCTTTCTACAATTGTTAACGCCTTCTATTTGTATGGTCTGACCACGTGACTTAACGTTCAGATGTGTCATTCCCAAACGTTGATTCGTTTTCTACTAGCGTTATCGATTGTAGATTGTACAATTTGGCTACAGGCACTGGAAGTATGAAACGAGGCGTTATCCGTGATCAGTTTTACCTGTGCCAGGACAGGTGAAACTAAATAAATGAACATGTGTGTAATAAAAGAACAACCGTATATTGAAACTAGTTTTTATGATCAGTTATAAATATACTCTAACCGAGTAAGTAATTCGCCCGCCTATATCTAGGTATTACTGAAATAGTGTCACGACTCCTCACATTGATAACCCTTCATATCAGACGGCTAGCTCACTTAATAGTCAGGACGTGACGGTCCAAAGGCCCCCACGCTAAAAGCTTCTAATGTTTTTTACCGACTCTATCTATAACGATATGTTTTGTACGGTCACTGTCGATTGGACACGTTCTAGACCCTGTTTTTGCTTAGAAATAAATGATATTACACGGCAATGGGACATCATCAGAAAGCTTACCGTCACCCAAAGGGCAACGGAGAGGGCTATGCTCGGAGTAACCTTGCGTGATTGTATCAGAAATGTAGAGATCCACCAGAGAACCAGTGTCACCGACATAGCCTGAAGAATTGCCAAATTTAATCGGCAGTGGGCAGAGCACATTCGCAGAACGGATGGCCGATGGGGCAGAAAAGTTCTGGAGTGGCGACCGCGAGCCGGCAGACGTTGCGATGGTAGGCCTCCCACTAGGTGGACCGATGACCTGGTCAAGGTTGCGGGGATCTGCTGGATACGAGACGTACAGGACCGGGCGATGTGGCAACGCTTGGGGGAGGCGTATATCCAGCAGTGGACGTTTTTCCCCAGATATGATGATGATGATGATGAACACGTATTTGTGCCTGATAATCGTAAAAGTATTGTCGCGACAATTTGATTTCGGTAAAATAAAATCGCCAATGATGTCAAACACCAAAACTTGTCAATTTTCAAACAGGGTTCAGATTGAAAAATGTTTTCAAAAGAGTTTTTCGACAGAGAGAGGTTTAATTTTTTGTGTATTTTTCTTAAAAATCTAAATAATTGGTAGAAAATAAAAAGCCCAACGTTTGCCGAACAAAATTACAATGCCTCTAATTTTTATCTTTCATTGTACTTCATCTTATCTGATACTTTTTGTGATTGTAGCTGTTGTGTTGCGTCTGTATCGAATCAATGTTTTCTAATTTATTCCTAGGTCCATTTTTTCAATAGTCTGATAACTTTAACTGAGGAATAAAAACGGTCATTTGACATATTTTCTATACTAAAGCTATCAAACCGCCATTTTTATTCTTGTGATAAAAGTTATCAGACTATTGAAAATCGGCCTTTAGTCTTATAAACTAAAAACATTTGGCAATAACAGAAATACTAAAATGGAGTCAGAAAGATAAAATCATAGGTTGAACTTGTTTTCGAATTTACCTGCGTTGCGAATATTTCAGAACAAACTTCAGTGCAATACCTACTAGTTCAGTAGAAGTTAGTTTTCAAACAAAAGTTTTAAAGTACCTACTTATGCATGAAAGGCTTAGAATTTTAATGGTGCTGATGGAATGCACTTAGTTTTAAAGTTTACTGCTTTCCATCTAAATAAAATGGTAATATGAGAGCTTCTGCCCGCGGATTCGCCTGCGTTAAAAGTGTTTTATTAACCCAAGAGACCATTACACCGAGTTCATCGGGATAAAAAATATCCTATGAGTTAATCCAGGTTATAAACTATCACCCAAATCCGTTCAATCTAATTGCGTGATTGAAATACTAACATTCACATTTATTTTTAAATAGAAATACTAGATCAAATAAAAAACAATTAGAGCTACAGCCATACAAATGGCAAAAAAATATTTTTAAGGAGGGCTCCCAAACAACTAAGGTGCGTGGGCGGAGGCAAAAACGATTTAGAGCTCGTTGAATAAATAAATACTTTTTTTTATACAATTTGGAAAACAAAGGAATGATAAGCCACCAAGTTCAGCTATTTTTGGGTACAACATTTTGGTCCGAAGATTTTTTTAAGTTTCCATTGACCTATAAGCATGAAATTTGGTGATAATGTTCATTATTACGTATACTTTACCAACAAATGTCAATATAATGATAAATCTGTTTTTTCTTGGAAATTCCCTCATTTTTCCTTTTACAAACAACTTGATTTTGCGGTTTGGAACGGAACCCTAAATGTGCGAAGGCCGACACGCACTTGGGCGGTATTTTTTCTGTAAAAGTCTACGCCTGTTAATATGCATAATAAACAACATAAACTAGACAAAAAAATCAAATTGCAACTCTCACGAATAAATATTTGTACCATTATAATAAACAAACGGTACTTACAAAGATTTACATTTTATCTCAACAAACAGATATCCCTCCAATACTTCTTACGTAGGTAATACCAAATTATTCTCTAAAATGATGCGATTTGGAAACATTTGTAATTACCTGTTGTTCCATCATTGTTTTAACAAAGGTCATATTTAAGAGCTTCAGTTTCAAGCTGATCTTGTTTCCACAAAGTGTTTTATTTAGTGTAAAGGTAAATCAACAACAAGGAATAGATGGATTGGGAAAACGATGCGAACGATTTTATTAAATAATTTAATAATTGTATTAAAACAGAATGTAAAATGTATTCAATACGTCCGTATCAACCAGCTCAGGCATATTCTGCCAGCAGCTTCACCCGCGTTGGAGTCAAAAATTATGCCGAGGGAACATTTATTTATTTTATTTATTTATTTCAACCTTATCACATACATCTTTACAGGATTACACCCAATACGATAAATGCGCTTAACTACAGTAAACCTAATCTAATACATAACAGTAGATATCTAAACTAATTTTATGTTAACTGGTTTACATAACAAATTTTATCAATAACTAATTTTAAACAATGCACTCCTTGTGAATTCACCCAGAGTACAGCAGAATAGGTCCGTCTCAATAGCCACAAGGTTGAGCGTGCGGAGTGCACGCGTCAGCGGCGCCTCTCTTAAAAGGTTGGTTCGACTGCGCGGCTCAACTAGCAAGCTCGGCCGCCGCCGTCGCCAGACGTATCTGTCCGGAACATACAGACACACCTGTCCTAAAACCGTTGCATTATGCACCTTCCCTCTCAATATTTTGAAAATATATGAGGTGAGTGTCAGTTCCCTCCTAACCCTCAACTCATTGTATCCTACCATACCTAAAATAAATAAAGTAGGATACATTAAGGGATAAAATGGGTAAACACCGTAATACCTCATATACAAATATCTAATAAATTTGTTCTGTACCTTCTCCAGCATGAGACTATATTTAGCTTCATGTGGAGACCAGATGACTGCGTTACATTCTAGCTGGCTCCTAACCAATACATTATATAAAGCTGTAATGGCTTTCAAATTCGTGAACCCTCGGACCGTACGAAGCATAAAGCCTAAATTTCTATATGCTCTCTTGCAGCAACGCATAACGTGGTCACGAAATGTCAAGCTGGTGTTAAAGCTTACCCCCAAGTCCTTGACTTCCGTCACCCGTGTCATAGGCAAGCCATCAATATGATAGCCATGCACGATGGCATAATGAACATAATCCCGGGATAAAAGTATTAAATGTGCTATTCCTGTCTATAATCTATTTCTGTGCCAACTTTCATCCAGATACGTTCAGCCGTTCTAGCATGAATTAGTAACAAACATACACACATCCAAACAATCGCATTTATAATTTTAGTAAGATTCATCTATCGTTCGTTTTCGTGTGAAGATATAGCCACCTCTGGTGTCAGAGTTAATTAAGCTGCCTCTGGGAACCCCACAGGCCTCTGACTTGGCTATTTGGCATCTATGTAAACAGGAAAAAAAAATTGTAGGACGTCATTTCTGGAAATGCTCCGGGGTAATCGCGCAACATAAAAATTCATGGAATCGATCGCAATCTCTTTCGTTTTGTTAATTCAATAGTATTATTATTGCGTGTTGTACGACGACGAGTAGACGGTCACGCGGTCTTTGAAGCTACGCAATTAGGGTAGTGAGAAAAGTTCTTTCATCAAAAAACTTTACACGATCGTTTAGTATCATAGACGTCGTCTATGGCGATAAAGGCATCGTCTTTGTGCAAAACTATTTAAAATATGATCAACTCAGTAGGTAATATTTTTCTTGAAACATGATACAAATCGCAACAACGATTACATAAATTGGAAAGAAACACGTGTCCTAGGTTTAATATAAACCTTCGCACTATAATTTGTTTTTATCGGAAATTGCCTTCAAATTGTATTGCACTAGATTCTCCTGTATTTTCTTCATCTTGACGGAATCTAGGCCATCGGTGGAGTCGTTTTTTATAGAGTTCTAAGCGGCTTATTGGGTCAGGATCTGTTCTAATTAAATTGTCGATAGGAAACCGCCGCCGCGCCGTTCGATCTTCACAACTTTTATGAATTTTGTATTAGTGACAGAGTCAACTTAATAAGATTTTATTTGAATACTTGCCTTTATGGCTGTATCTTGATCAAAAGCGCGTTCATTTGCCAATTTCATAGAGAAAGAGATGCACAATGAAAATGAATGCAATTTATCGCCAAATATGATACTGATGTGTTTTATTGATTTACTCACAAAAGAGTTGATTCTTTAAAATTTTAAAACAACCAAGTTCTGCGTTATAATTTATATCTATACAAATAGCCGTAATCCATCACGCAGGCCCAGTGCAAGTTGGTAGATGTCACATGTCTTCGAATTTTTGGTTTTAGGACTTGCTGGCATCCTTACATTATTTTGCTTCACCGTTTTGAGAGCAGCGGTGATGAAATAATTTACACAAAGTTTGCGAGCTTTATTTTTATTTTAGACGTGTTACGTAAACAACCAATTCAGAAATACAGTCAAGATCAACATTTCTTTCGCACCTTCAAACGAAATAGCTTTGGCTTCTTTTTTTTTACAAAACCGGCATGATGATGGTGATGATAATGATGATTACCACAATATCATATACATTCCCCATCTTCTTTTCGTGTGAGGTGTTGCCACCTCTGGTGTCAGAGTTAATTAAGCCGCCTCTGGGAAACCCCACAGACCTCTGACTTGGCTATTTCAGACTTACATTAACTATATATAAGTCCAGGTTTCCTCACGATGTTTTCCTTCACCGCCTGTGATTTCCAAGATAAACTTAGAAAGTTTTTTTTTTTTATTATTATCAATAGGCTCGCGCTTGACCACTATCTCACCTGATGGAAAGCGATGACGTGGTCGACGGTGATGCACGCTTGCCTAGTAAAAACCCATAAAAAAACTTAGAAAGTACATATGAAATTGAAAAAGTCACATTGGTACTTGCCCGGATTTGAACCCACAACCTCAAGCACGACAGGCGAGGTCTTAGCCACTGGGCCACCATGACATTCACCATAAATAATATTAATTACAATGGAACTATAATGCACATGGCAAGAGAAACGTACATAGCACTCAATAACTATATTATTATCTAATATTAATCCGAAATAATGTATATACCTAATTCAATTCATATTTCAATAAAAAAATTATTAAGTTAAAATTTTATATATAGATTAAAATCAGAATAATTATTTAACCACACACAATTATTGCTTTTACAATATATTCGTGGTAAGCTAGTATTCATCGCATTCCACAGTGTGGACTTAGGCTAGCCTAAATAATTGTTTATGAACTGAACTGAAATTATTGCTTAACAGAGGTTATTTTCACTAGTTTCACTAGTGTGATTTTATTATCCAGCCAGAAGCGAGCTTTATAATAGTAAACACGAGTGTAGGTATTTCTTGTGTAATATTCATATTATCCAAAGAGTCCGCTAATTATTTTCTTTACAATAATTTTTTGATTTATGAATTAAGAATTATAAATGAGTATTTTATCAAACTCTACTGTCAAACTTTGACATACAAGTAAGGTGACACTTTCATAACTCCACATACTCAATTCAAAAACCGCCGGATAAGTGTCGTAATTTGATTATTTTGCCACCAAAACCTTTGTGTATAAAAAATGAAAGAAATATTAAATTAGATTAGAGATAAAAGATCATTGCAAACCGTCTAGTACGTAACAAAGATTTAAAAGGCATTAACCCAAAAAACAAAACAATGCCCCAATGAAAAATAACATCAGTTTAAAAACCCCACATTTCCTCGTCAAGTGATCCTACGACAATTGACAAGCTGACCTATTGTTACTCAAGAGTTCCATACATAACATGCATTCCCAGTATCAGAGCTTCAGTTAAATCGAGTGCCACTCACGAATGCTTAGAGCCCGATGTATTCTCGTCAGGGCTATTCATTGCGGGATCAAAGCGACAGGTAGGAGCAGTATATTATCTACAAAGAGCAGTGTATGCGTTCAATTGCGTTGCAACATACGGGTTGAACAAAGACTTGGTTCGCTGTTTGAAATTAGTGGTGGGTTTTGTGTACTGGCTGTTGTTATTAACTTGTTTTTTTTTTGTGCCAGTGTTTCGTTATGCGTTGTATGACTATTTATCTTTGATGCCTTCCATCTGTTTATGTCTACCTAGTACTTTTTTTAGAGACGTATGAATGGCAGACGTTTTTTAACCGACTTCCCGAAAAGGAGGAGGTTATCAATTCGACTGTATTTTTTTTTAGTTTGTGTTACCTCAGAACTTTTTACTTAGTGAACCGATTTTGATGAATCTTTTTTTATTTGAAAGCTGGTGCTTGTCATTTCCCCTTTAAATTTACTATTATTATAAACATCTGATGAAGAACTTCGGAGATATACATCTGAACTCTTCAATAAATGACGGTAAATCATTCGGGATAGCTGCAATCGCATGTCTGTTTATTGTTTACAGCATTTCATAACATTACATCAAACTGGTACGCTCTAAAGGGGTATGCAGGTTCACAACTGTTCACACAGTTCACCCTGGTATACTCTCATACCATCGGTTTTATTTAAGTTTCATGTTATTGGGATAATCTATTCTGGCATCACTTTGGACATTATAGGTACCCAGCCTATAGAACTGGTCCATTATGTACGACGACTAAAATAACTTCAATTTCGGAAGACGGTGTCAAAAAACAAAGAAATGAAAACAGGAACACCTCACTTTGCTCAAGCCGGGAATACAACCCAGGACCTTATGCTTAGCAGTAACGCTTACGACCGCTGGGTCAAAAAAGCGTCAATTATGTTTAAGTACCTAGCTATCTGGGTTGCCTGGAAGAGATCGCAGAACGCGATAAGGCCGCCTATTGTATGTTTGTTGTTATTTTAAGGTTTTCGTATGTAATGTCTTGGTATAATAAAGTATATAATAAATAAATATCTATCAAATCTTCGAGAATAATTATTTGTGAATGATTTACCTATAACCCGTATTAGTTACATTTTACCCAATTTAATCTCATCCTAAATATATTAAATTCAAGTGGGACAATCAAATCTGCTTTAAGTAGACGTAAAAATAAGATATCTTTCAATATTCTTAAGTTGCAAAATAGCATAACACATTACCCAAACAATGTCATCATTTCATGAATGCATATCACTACGCCGCTATCATTACAAGCGACGCACACACAATACATTTCCATAAAAAAGAGGTTTCGTGCAAACAATAACTAATACCCCGCGTATGTTTACTACGCCGTAAATTCAGCTGCTCTATGCTGAAAGCCGTTAAACTTTATGTCTCTTACGGGTGTACAAATTAATAATAAACGTTGACACGTCACAATATTGGCAGTTTGCAGGTACATAGTTACGAGTATAGTCAACTTGACCGAATTTCGGGTATGACGCTCAGGCTTCCTAAAGCCTGCCCACTTCGCGCGGAGCGGAGAAAAGAGGTGCGGAGGTCAAATTGCATAAAAACTCCGCTCATCTTTAGTGAACAGGGCTTTTAAAACTACTTTCAAAATTAATAAATATTTACGCGGAGGAGAAGTGAGGGGGAACTGGGAAGCAAAGCGGGGAAGTGGGCGAAGAAGTAGGGCGGGGAAGTGGAGTGGGGAAGTGAAGACGAGAAACGAGTGCTACTCCGCTCCGATACTCAGCTCAACAACACAGGAGAACTCACTCTCTTCCCGCAATCTCGAGGCCCGATTGAACAGCCGGGGAGAGTTCAGTCGCAGGACCCGCAGGGTTTAATGTGTTTTCTTACACCATACACAGTAATATTCACACAACTCTGTCTTACTGAATACTAGCTTCTGCCTGAGGCTACACCCTCGTAAAATGTTTCATCCGAAGGGATTACAAACTATCCTATGTCCTTCCCAGGGTCTCAAACTATTCCCCCGATGGGTTCCCGCACGGGTCACCCACGGTGAAGCGAAGAGGAACCCGAGGAGGGGCCGCTTGTCAGGAATTTTGCCGATTAAGCCAACGACGTAGCGGCCAACTAGTTGCGGTGCCGCTTGGTAACAGGCGACATCACAACTGAGGCGGGCCGCGATGTCTTATGGAGCGTCCCAGGTACCATACGATATCGCGGCTGAGGGTTGGAGGCCGCGACACACCGCTCTCCCTACCTTCCGCGGCCTGGACAGGGTCACCACCAGGGTGGACGCGGTGGGGCCGCAGGGGAGGAGGAGAGTCGGTATAGCGTTGGCCGCTCTCGTTATCCCCAGCGGCCGAAAAATAGTAGGCGGTGGAGCCATTGACCTTGACCCGTCACTGGGGGACCAAGGGTGCTATACACGGGGTCGTCTGCGCCCATGTACTGGTTTGGTCTCTGGCGTGGTCACGGCATACAGTGTATTCTGATGCGCCGGTGATTGTGGGTACTTCCCAGAGGAGCTTCCGGAGACGGACAACCGCGGCGGGTTCTCGGTGAGTGCTAACGCGTGCTCATATTATCGCCATAAGCGGCACAGGAGTACACCGTGGAGTTTTAGTGGGTTGGAGCCAAAATGGTCTCAAACTAACCCCATGCCAAATTTCAGCTAAATCGGTTCAGTAGATCCACAGACTACGCCCTACAACCTAGCAAACTCGCAAACTTTACCTCTTTATAATATTATAGTATAGACTAGCAATATTTTCGCTATGTTTAATTACAGAAATTTCTTACATAATTTAGTTCTTTTTTGTTCATTTTGCCAACCGACCATAGATTTCAGCCTGCGCTCGCACGCTCTGTCGTGCCGTTTTTGTCTATGGTTGTGCCAAATCATCATTGAGCCGTGCGTCGGGTTATCGGTCGAATATTTAATATCATTTATTTATACCTATAATTGTTTTATACTTACCCATACTAAACATACTTTGACTCACCTTCTGTGTTCATACTATTTTATTGTTATTTATTTTATTGTATCATAATTTATTTTTAAATATTGTACGTTCTGTTTCCGTGGCATCAACAGTAACGACCTTATAAGAATACCAGCGCAGCGTTATTTTCTTTTACATATAACTGCACATGCTCAGATGAGGCTCAAAGGCTTGCCTTTTTGTTCTCGCACGTGGTTTTCATTTTTTACTATTGTTTTTTTTCGCTTATCTTGTGTCTCCTGTGTGGGTCACAAATAAATATTTTTCGTTCTTTCTTTCTGATGCACAAGGGTATCACACAGCCTATTTCCAAAATCTAGTAACTGCGTCAGCGGGTCGATTTCTAGGACCGGACGGGCGTAATGTTATCGAGTTGTTCCATTAATAATTTCTCAGTAGGAGCCCGGCATTTGAATTGATGCCCGATCGATGGTAAAAGACCCGTTGCCTATTATGTACAAGGGGCTTAATCATGACTGGCGAAATATGGGTGAACTGTACAATATTTACTTATGTTGGCTTGATAACTAATCTCTATGGCAGGAATCACCAAATGGTGGAACGAGGTCCGGATCCGGACCACCGACCTTTTTTATGTGGACCTTAAGTATTTATTTATTTATTTATTATATACTTTATTGTACACCATTGAAATAATTACAGGACAAAACATTTATAAAGATAAGTGTAAAATGGGCGGTCTTATCGCACAGGGCAATCTCTTACAGACAACCTTTGGATGGACTGAACGAGAGAAGATAGACATAGAGCTGTCAGTGTACAAAAACTATACTAAATAATATTACTTAGATATAACATAAAATACATACATACAAATAAAATAAAATACTAATAAATATCAAATATAGAACAGAGAAAGGAGAAGAATAGTTACAGAGAAAGGAAATGCTCCTTCACCATTTTTTTAAATGAAGGTAATGTTTGCGCACGCCTTACCTCAATAGGTAATGCATTCCACAAACGAGCTGCTTGAACCGTAAAAGATTTGTCAAAGAAGGATGTGGAATGCATACGAATACTTAATTTTAGGTTTTCCGATGATCTCAAGGACCGAGAATGTGTGTCACAGAGGAACTGAAAGCGTTCTTTAAGATATAAAGGACTAGAAGAATTAAAGAGCACATTATATAGTAATGAAAGGGTGTGGGCATTCCGGCGAAGGCGAATAGGAAGCCATTTGAGCTTGGTTCGAAATTCAGAAACATGGTCATACTTGCGCAAGCCAAATATGAACCTGATACAGAGATTTTGAAGTCGCTCAAGCTTGTCCATTGGTTTCGGGTGAGATCGAGATAGCTGGCATCAGCATAGTCCAGGATAGGGAGAAGAAGAGATTGTGCTAACGCAATTTTAGTGGTGATGGGAAGAAAGTTACGAAGGCGTCTCAGGGAGCCCGCAGACGCAAACAGTTTACGACTGACCTCTTGCAGTTGTTTAGTCCAGGAAAGGTTGCTGTCGATGTAAATCCCGAGGTTCTAAACAGTAAAAAGTACCTAAACACTAAAATATATTTCACTTGTGTTCTTCTTGTTTTTAACTTGAGCACGCAAGCAAGCTTCGTGTTCTTAACTTGAGCACGAAAATTGAGAATGTCGTCGCAATCCTCAGTAACAATTACTTTCTGTATCCTGATAGTGAATTGAGCAATAAAGCTACAAATGTTTTCGGGGGTAGTAAAGCTACTCTCCAGATGAAAATTATCGATATCCAAAAAAATAAATAATATTTCAAGGGTAGCCTTTAAACCTTACGGACCGCAACGGACCCGAAATGAAAGTTATTGATGACCCCTGCTCTATGGCATGGCACATTATGAAACAAACACTATTCCCTATTTAAAAAGAGGATATGAGTAGTAAGATAGCCCGTTGGCTGATTAGCATTTTGTTTGTAACGGAAATTTTACATATTGAGCAAAACACATATTTTTCTTAGGCCCTTTCCTGATATGTGTTATTTATTTATTCAATAACACATACATTTTTTTTACAGGAAAGACCCAAGCTAACGAAAGTAGTCATGAATTGCTAAGTGTCCAGACCCAAATAACGGGTCTGGGTAGATGCACAAGTTACAAAGTGAAAAAAAAGTTGGGGATCCTTACGAGGGTGAGACGGTACTTCACGCCTGAACAGCTGCTCAGCTTGTATAAAGCG
Organism: Orthosia cruda; assembly: GCA_964057195.1. Lineage (NCBI taxonomy): Eukaryota > Metazoa > Arthropoda > Insecta > Lepidoptera > Noctuidae > Orthosia > Orthosia cruda. Next base: position 38,735,695 of record OZ059828.1, on the reverse strand, counting down.
CAAGTTCGGTCATGCACGGAGTACTGCTCTCACCTCTGGGATGGATCTGCCAAATACCAGCTTGATGCACTTGAGTCGATTGACAGACGGGCCAAAAGGCTTATTGGCAACGATGCACTGGTTGCCTCAAAGCTCCAGAGCCTCGAAAAACGTCGCCGAGTTGCCAGCCTTTCGGTTTTTTATCGGTTACATTTCGGGGAGAGCGCGACGGAACTGCACAATTTGACTCCACCTAGCCCTTTCCATCATCGGACTACAAGACGTACGGCAATGTGCCATCGGTACATGGTGGATATCCCACCCATACGCACAAAGCGTTTTGAAAATACCTTCATTGTGCGTACAGCTAAGGAGTGGAATGCCCTGCCGGCGTCCTTGTTTCCTGATAGCTACAACCTAGGGGTCTTCACGTCAAGAGTGAATAGGTTACTTCTAGGCAAGCGTGCTCCACCTTCGACCATGCCATCACTTAACATCAGGCGAGATAGTGGTCAAACGCGAGCCCATAAAGAATTAAAAAAAAAACATACTAAGTGTCACCCTCTGAAATGCCGCCAAAGAACAAGAAAATATGTCCAAACGCCAGAGATATGCCAAAGAGTTTTGCACAAATCACTGGTGCAAACTTTAATAAGTTTGTACGGGTTGCCGGGACTTTAAAAGTCCCTTGACCGTGCCCTCCTGTTTGAAATGAGCAATCCCAACGATTCCAATATTTATCTTTATCTATACCCATAATAATATTATAAAGAGGGAAAATTTGTATTTTTGTATGTAACGAATAAACTTAAGAACGACTGGACCGATTTGAACTTACTTACTTTTTATCCCTGTATTCTAACGGCAACGGGCACTACGCGGATGAAACCGCGAGGCATCCGCTAGTATTATAATATTTTATTTATTTTTATATTGCATTGTGTCCATATACTTGCAATTTTACTTTGTAAAAATAGCTTATCGAAATGCATCAGGAAAATTATTAGAGCCCCGAATATATCAGGAACGTCACATTCCTACAGTATTTCTGTATTCACCTCAGCATAGTATTTCCAAATAAAAACATTTACACCCTGTTTTTATGTAGGTTATAAGCCTTAGCAACTAAAACAACTTAGTCAGTAGCGTGGTAGGTAATTGCCAGTATCCTTCTATCCAAACAATTTTAATTTCGCGTGTTATGTAATCAACGTTCTTTAACTACATCGCCGAGTAAATCCACTTTGGCATAAACGCAAAAATGCTATCTACCTGCCTCTACCTACCTGTACAAGCTGAAAGTTTCAGACCCCTTCTGAATCATAAATGAAGGACAGAAATGTTTAGAGATGAAATTTAAAGGTTATGTTGTAAGCTACCTAAATACCTATAATACGATGCTCTGGAAATCTTTTTGAGAATCTAAAATTAATTATACGTATGCATTCCACATCCTTCTTCGACAAACTTTTACAGTTCAAGCAGCTCGTTTGTGGAATGCATTACCTATTGAAGTGAGGCGTGCTCAATCCTTACCAACATTTAAAAAAATGGTGAAGGAGCATTTCCTTTCACTATAATTAGTCTTCTCCTTTCTCTGTGATATTTTTGTTATGTATTACTATATTATGTATTATTGTATGTATGTATTTTATGTTATTATGCCTAAGTATTATTATTTAAGATATGTTGTACACTGACAATCCTAAATTCCTCTCCTCTCGTTCAGTCCATCCAAAGGTTGTCTGTAAGAGATTGCCCTGTGCAATAAGACCGACCATTTTACACTTGCTTTTATGTTTTTTTTTGTCCTGAAGAATAAGAAGAATAAGAAAGAAATACTAAATAAGAAATTATAAGAATATAATAATAAAAAATATAAGATTTCGAAAGCTTGCTTTGTATTAAAATTAGAATCTCAACGCTTCAAATCCTACAAATATTATAAATTGTTGATAGTTGTTACTCAATCACGCCAGAACGGCTGAACGGATCTGGATGAAATCTGGCAGAGAGTTAGAGTATAGTCAGGAATAGCAGATAGGATACTTTTTGTCCCAGAATATGTTCCCTCGGTATAATTTTCGACTTTCACGCGAGCGAAGTCGCTGGCAGAATATTCCTGAGCTGGTCAATACGGACGTATTGAATAGATTATAAATTCTGTTTTAATACAAATAATAAATTATTTAATAAAATCGTTCGCATCATTTTCCCAATCCATCTATTCCTCGTTGTTAAATAAATGACAACTTTATACAGAACAAAACACTTTGTGGAAACAAGATCAGCTTGAAACATGACCTTTGTTAAAACAATGATGGCACAACAGGTAATTACAAATGTTTCCAAATCATACTATTTTAGAGAATAATTTGGTAGTGTAGGAGGGATATCTATTTGTCGACTCCCCATGGGGGTAGTCAGAAACTATAAACCGTCACCTGCTACGATCCCTAATCCCTTTGCTTCGTTTACTTTCACATCAAAGGCTATAGGGCGACTTTTTTAACGTAGTCAATCGTGTTAACGTTATCTTTTGTCAATTTATATACAATAAAAAACCTTCGCTTAGCTTTTTAAGCAGTCGGGTATTTTGTTTTTTTTTTACTTTTTTTATTTATAACTTTTTAGTTTTTTTTTTTAAATTAGGTACATTTAAACATATAAGTGTTATATTTTTTTGAAATCACCTTTTAAAACTCTTTATTTTGATACCCCACACGATGGGTAAGAAAAAAAAAAACTCCCACAAAGTGGCGCCCATAATCTGTCATTTTTTCTTTTCCAATTATTATGTAGCCTGTGACACTCGCAGGGTTAAGACGAATCGATTGACGTAAGAATCATCAAAATCGGCCAAAGCGTTTGGTGTCAAGAACGCCACATAGGAACAAACATACATACATACTTATATAGACTGATAAACACATTACCCTCCTTCGGCAGTCGGGTAAAAAAGGGGTTTCCCATTTCTGTCACCAGATAGTGTTTACCCAGTTTTAATACAAATTCACGTTTACGTTAACCCGATCGATTAGATTTACAAACTCGCACTGAGCCCAGTGGTTATATACTCACGCCGGTTATATAAAACAAGTGTAATTTGATAATTCAATACAGCTTCATAAAGTAGATTAGAAAAACAAGTTGGAAAAATAAATAAGAAACTTTAGGATGAAAGGAAATAATAACAACCTAAATATTGCGGCCACAAACGTGATAATTATAGCAGTATTCAGACTTATATCAACATTATTAATAAGCTCATTAAGCCCATATTATTATAACCAACCAAAAGCTCCTACTTCTGTCCGAAGTTACTTCTTACCTACGGACGTTCGTTCGACTAAAGCCTCGTATACACTAGGCAACATTTTACGCGCGACATAAAATAAAACATGTTGCTCATTATTTTGAACGGCAATGAATAACTTTTGTTGAAGTCAAAGTCAAATATATTTATTCAACTAGGCAATAAGCGAAACTTTTGAACATCAAACAATTAAAAGTTAAAATTTACAAGTAATAAAAATTGATTCCACCGTGCATTCGGAAAGTAGCTTGTTATGGAGAAGAACGCACAAGAAACTTCATACATACACTTTTAAAAAAAAATGTGTTTTACAAGTTTAATTATTGGATATCGCTGTACATACTGAGATAAGAGCCTTTTTGATCTCGCACTGGGTTTTTATTTTGATTATTGTTTAATTTTATGTTTATTTCTGGTGTATCCTGTGTGGGTCACAAATAAATATTTTTTCTTCTTTCTTTATTTATTAATGTATAGCATTAATAACTTCATATATTTGAGGACGATGCACCCAGAATATCACTACACAGGCGGCTACGTACAGGTATAAAGTATTAAAAGCAGATAAATTAACTAATTTGATAAATAGGAACATGGTTCTCACATACTTACAAATATTGCAAACATAGGTAAAATACCTAATTTAACAACAACGGAACAGTGTGTGAGTACATTTCTTAAAATGTTGAGCAACGTTATCTATCCATGCCTGACCAGTCGACAACATGTAGCGGCGCTTTAAATAAATTTATTGAAAAAAAAGGAATCCAAAAAGAAAAAACCTAACATGGGGTAGAAAATATTTACAAAAAAAAAAAATACAAAAATTACAATGGTTCATTAAATTTTGCGTGTTACGTCTCCACTTGACAGACATTTTGCATGCTGAACTGTATGTTGCACGGAAACAAGCAGCTAGCCGCGCTTCATGTCCCGCGCCAATAGGCAGCGTCGCGTCGCCCGTTGTTGCGCAACGTTGCCGAACAGCCGAACATGTTGAGCGTCACGTGTTACCTAGTAGATACGATGCTTGACTAACTGACTTACTGACGGTCATTCGTAAGTTCTACGTCCGTTAGTAACTGAATAAGTTGAACTCAAAGCATTACGTAGAGTGTTAGTTCCGCGCGAGTTTACACAAGGAAAGTTAGTTAGTAGCATAACTGTGATTTTGAGCGGTTACACACAACTGCAGTGGCTCCCTCTAGGGCACAGTTGCTAAACTATACAACTGAATTGTTACAGTTGCTTCTGGTATTTATAAAAGGTAAACATAAACAGAGGAATAGAGTGACTTATCAGAATTTTTCAAAGAGCTTTGTTGTTACCCGATTGTACTGGAAGGAGGGTTATGTTTGTGATAGTATAACTTCATAAAATACTAGCTTGTGCCAGAGGCTTCGCCCGCTTTGCTTAAAAAGTGTTTTATCATCCTAAGGGGTATACAAACGCGATAAAAACTATTCTATGTCATGCCCAGGGTCTCAAACTATATCCATACCTAATTTCATCAAATTTTTGAAAAGGTAACAAACAAACAGTTACCTTTACATTTATAATGTTACAAGCTTCTGACAGCGTCTTCGCCCGCGTGAATGTCGAAAATTATCCCGAGGGAACATAGTCCCGGGATAAAAGTATCCTGTGTGCTATTCTTGACGTTATAGTTATAATCTATCTCTGTGCCAACTTCATCCATATCCGCCCAGCTGTTTGAGCGTAAAGAAGTAACAAACATACAAACACACACTTACTCACAAACTAGGTTTTATAATATTAGTGAGACGACTGTATTGACATACAAAGCAAAATGTGCCTAAGCTTATTAGCACCATTGTCATTGCAGAAGTTTGGCTTAATCGTAGATTAGCTGTAATCAAAACTAATAGTAAAGAGTTAGATAAAATTGTTTGTTTGTTTATGAGAGATAATCTCTGAAAACAGTCATCCGATTAAGAAAATACTTTCTTTCAAAGTGAAACTATCTCGAAGTGCCATGAGTTAATTTTTATCTCGTAAAAATGCATGGTTTTGTAGAAAAGGCCACCGGAGCATAGCCGATTTTGCCCTCAAAAGCAATTCAATACAAAGCAATCTTATAAAAGTTCACAGAAACCGTCTTATTTTAAATGAGGACATTTTCGCATCAAAGACTCTCTATGTCAAAGGAACAATAGTCCTAAGACGGACTGGCGATCATGAAAGAGGTTGAAAGCTCAATTTCAAACCTCTTTAGAAGTGTTACTAACTATTGAAAACTGTTCGGCAACCTACCTTACGCGTTAGTTTAGTATGCGCGCCAAAATGTTGGTAATTTAGTCGTAATAATTTCAATAAGCTGAAGATAAAGTTAGGAAAAATTTATTACCTACCCACTATAATTGAAACTTCACTAACGTTAAAACCACAGATATAAAACTAACTAGATGACGCGATTATATGTATGTACGTCGCGTGTCAAAAAACGGAGTAAAATTGCGATCAATGATCGTAATTTGATCTTTTTATTTAGCATTATAGGCACCAGAAATACACCCAAATCTAGAAAAATGCCCACTTATGCCATATTGAGCTGTACAGACTGTATAGAAAATCATTTATTTACCTATTTCACCCGACGTTTCGGCCGTGTTGTGTGTAGTCTACCCGGGACCACGGTTGTTGCAACAAGGCCGAAACGTCGGGTGAAATAGGTAAATAAATGAATCGAAATCATCGCGTTAAATACCCGTGGTATATTGTTTCTCAATTATGAAACGCGAAAGTTTTAAAGTTAATGTATAGTAAATGTTTTCTTTCATTGGTAAATAAATTTGTTTTTAAATTGTGTGTGAAAAGGTGGCACGCTTGGTTTTCATACAGATGGAGAGACTTGCGTTATCTAGTTATATTTATATCTGTGGTTAAAACTATTTTAATTTCACAAAGGTGAATAAGTACACTTTGTCGTTTATTGACGAGCAAGTAGGTAATATGGTGACAAAACCATATTTTCCTTGAACGTCAAAGATTAGCTTAGATAATGCTACTTATTTTCTTCAGGTTTTTCTTTTTATTTATTTTACATAGGCACGCTTGACCACGATCTCACCTGATGGTAAGTGATGATGTGGTCGACGGTGAGCACGCTTGCCTAAAAATAACCTATTTACTGTTGAAATTTTCTTCACAAGACCCCTAGATTGTAGCTATCGGGAAACACAGACTCCAGCAGGGCATTTGTGGTGTTAGATTTCCTCACGAAACAAAATGTGTAGATCCTTCAGGTAGATTTGCCCTGATCTAGAGAAACTACAACACTGAACTAATCGAATTACAAAATTCTTACTTCGTAAAAGGCTTTTTTTAAATACCAAGGAATTTAATTTGTTACACTTATTATTTGTTGTTAACACTATATAAATAATAATACTCGTACTTTAGGCATGAAAACGTACTATTTTTCCTGACTGACGATGGAGGGTAAGGTGTTTATCAGTCTATGTATGTATGTTTGTTCCTATGTGGCGTTCTAGACACTAAACGCGTGAGCCGATTTTGATGATTCTTACGTCAATTCATTCGTCTTAACCCTGCAAGTGTCACTAGCTACATTAAAATTGATAAATAGAAAAATGGCGGCTTTTGGGCGCCATTTTATGGGGGCCAACATTTTTTTTTCTTCCAAACCCGTCGTGTGGGTTATCAAAATAAAGGGTTTTAAGAGGTGATTGCAAAAATATATAACACTGACATGTTGAATACATTTCAACATGTCAGTGTTATATATTTTTACCTAATTCAAAAAGAAAAATAACTAAAAAGTTATAGATAAAAAAAGTGAATATAACAATTATATTCAAATAAACAGATATGTTATGAGCGTGCGCATTGTGAAGACTCGAATAGGTCACAATTGTGAACTTCAGTCTTTAGTTTATGTCACGTATGGCGAAGAGCGATACGCTTTGTTGAAACAAAAACAAAATAAAAAAATGCCAGCGTGTGTATTTAGAAATTGTACCAATTATGAAACCAAAGTACATAAAACAGAAGGGATCTCATACCGTATGTAAGTACGCAATACGCCTCAATTTACTAATATATTTCATTTATTTCCTAATATTCTGATATTTAGAGGTTAGAAAAAGATAACAACATTGGTGGTCAGAATAATGTTTGTTTACATTCACACGCAAGTGACAAACACTAGCTGTCTCTTTTTTTCTTGTTGGTTTTATCAAGCCATCCCTTTCGACTTGTATTGAAATGTCAGATGAATGAAAAGTGTGAGTGCGGAACACTTTTTCAATTGTTTTGTGAGTGTATAACGAATCTGTTTATTTGAATATCATTGGAATATAAGATACATCTGGCTTTGGTCAGCCAGCTCGCGAATATATATCCTCCAAATGACAGCATGATTTTCTTCTTGTTTACGTCTTCATCCTCCTATAGTGTCAGTCTCTATTTCAAACGTTCTATAATCTTATAAGCTTTACTATGCCAGTCTGGTTGAGAGGTAAATCTCGAGGCAAGTTCGCAACTACCCGGGATTAGTGGGTAACCTCCTTAAGGATCAGGGGCACGTGAACAACGTAACACGTGGAAGCTTAAATAATCTACTATTCAAATGCCAAGCAATCATGTAAACTTAATACAAAAATAATACGCTAAGATTTTCCTGTAAATATCCCCGGCTTCGCGCTGAACAAAGTATATACAAAAACCTGCCTTAGAGATTTTCTCCCTTATCCCCAGAGCATCGAAATGCCCGCTTCACTGCTAGAGACACAGACGGTTTAGTCAAAACTTTGCAATCAAACGAAGCGTTTCAGTGACTGTCACTCTTATAAATTGACAGCCCGTGACAATTCTGACTATGACAGCACAAACTTATGCTTAGAGCACGAAGCACGGACACAAATACTATTAACAACTAGCTTCAGCCAATTGCTTCACCTGCGTGAACATCAGAAATTATCCCAAGGAAACGTACTCCCAGGATACAGAAATATCCTATGTCCTTTTTACCCGACTGTCGAAGGAGGGTAATGTGTTTATCAGTCTATGTATGTATATATGTATGCTTGTTTGTTCCTATGTGGCGTTCTAGAGACCAAACGCGTTGGCCGATTTTGATGATTCTTATTTCAATCGATTCGTCTTAACCCTGCGAGTGTCACTGGCTACATAAAAATTGGATAAGAAAAATAGCGTATTTTGGGCGCCATTTTGTGGGCGACGAAATTTTTATTTCTGCCTAATCCATCGTGTGGGGTATCAAAATCAAGGGTTTTAAGAGGTGATTTCAAAAATATATAACACTTATATGTTTAAATGTACCTAATTAAAAAAAAAAACTAAAAAGTTGTAAATAAAAAAACTTAATAAAAAAATACAAAAAAACCCGACTGCTTGAAAAGCGAACTAAAAGACGTAACAAGAAAAAAATTATGCTGTGCAGTCGGAGGATACATCTGGTTTTGGTCAACCAGCTCGCGAATATGTATCCTCCGACTGCACAGCATGGTTTTTAATCTTGTTTACGTCTTTTTAGTTCGCTTTTTAAGCAGTCGGGTTTTTTCAAGGTCTTTTTTCTATCTCTATAACAAAATTCATTCAAATTGGTTCAGCAGTTTACGCGTGAAAACCTAAAAAAACTGACAGAGATACAGAAAAACTTATTACGTTACTTGTAACGACTTGATAACGTCTATAGTCACTACCGGTGCGGAGTTATCGTGATCTGTGCCTTGCCTTTCCTCTAAATAAGGATTTCCTTTGAAGGGAAATTGACTTCTTCCGATCAAACGATCACGATCCTAGGAAATAAAATCTTAAACAATTTACGACAAACCGCAGACGACTTTAAGACTTGAAACTCATCATTATCATTGAGCCGAAAGACGTCCACTGCTGGACATAGGCCTCTCCCAGGTGTAACCAAATTACCGCTACCGAGAGTCTCACATCCAGCGGATGCCCGCAACCTTAACCAGATCATCGGTCCGCCTAGTGGGAGGCCTTCCAATTCCAACGCATCGTCTTTCGGTTTGCGGTCACCATTCCAGAACTTTTCGGCCCCGTCAGTCATCCGTTCTGTGAGCAATGTGCTTTTAAGACTTCAACCTATATTTATAACATCATCAGGTAATAAATTTCCTCACTGCAGTTTAAACATCATCATTTTATACAGAGAAGAAATATTTCCGATATCCTTCACATATTGATTGATGACATTTTCAGAACATTAACTTCACTTGATATTTTTCTTTACCGTATCGAATAAGTATCTAAGAAGTAAAAGGCAAATAAGTAACTTGTTATTTTTACATTTTAACCTATTTCAGCCACATAATGCGAAAGCGAGATAGCAGACTCGAAAAGCTGGTCATTGTTAGCAATACCAAAGAGAAGAAAGGCTGCCGCCAACACGATGGAACCAAGTAAAAGAAGCTACGTCTTCAAGCAAACTTCAGCAAGTGGTGATGGAAATTTTGGACCGGAGCCGATGGAGACAGATTGTTCGCTTTGAGGATCTAATGACCACGATCCTTAGAAATAAGGGACTGATGGAAGAAGCGAGATTTTTACATCTTAAATATTTATTTCAATATCAGTTTTACAGATTGAAATTTTCGCAACGATACGATAGACATTTAGGGACTCCACAGGGATGTGCCCTAACAGGCGTTGAACAGAGGGGGTCTCGGGGTGGTCTTTTAAGAGGTTACCGGGCTCTTTCTACGTGTTGATGGTGTTCATGGGGGTGGTTTTAGTGAGGCTAAAATCCCACACTCCCTGGTGTGTTTTCCCCAAAAGTCCAGGCCTCAATCTCAGGCTTCTGCCTTTTGAAGGTTTTCGCCGTAAACAAAAACGAAATGCCAACACATTTTATACAACTTCATTGAGCATATAGAGACTTTGTTATTTTTTTGTTTTACTCACTTGTTTATGTTATAAAAAAACATAATAAAAATATAAACTTTTGCAAAAAAACAATCAATAAGATCACAGTCTCGAACTGAAATACCAATAAAAACTTAGTACCTAACGTACTTTACATATGACGTAGATACTTACACTCGTAGGTTTTACCAGCGAATTCTCCAGTGACGTATATAAGTACCAAGGGCTCGTACAACCATACAGGTATATGGACCATTTTGGGGACCATGTCCTAATTCACATGGCATAAGTGATTTATAAACAAACATTCAAAGACACATGTAGGCTTTCACATTTATAGAAGGTATTAGAAAAAAAGTAGGATCATAACCTATTTACCAACAGTGTATCAGAAGTGATGTGTCACTGACCTACTTGGCTCTGCAATGAAACGTACCAACACAAAGAACTAAAGAAAAGCTTTGAATGCGAGCGGTGAGTCAACGACTCTTCTTTACACAAAGTATCTTGCTGTACACTTCATATTTGCACTTTTAGTGATGATAGAAATGTATGGGGTTTATTATTTGCAATGTTCTGGTGGGCAGGTTGAAACAAGATTGTGGTTTGATTGGTGTTCCACCATTCTACACCCTATGCTATTTTTTCTAGTTATAAAGGGTGTCTCAGTAAGAGTGCACTTTTTAAAATTGGATTTTTTTTTTCATGCAAGTAGCATCTCTGAAATTTGATTGTATTTGACCTCTGTTTATTCCGATTATTAAAAATGGAGCGCTTTTCGAAAGAACAACGCATTATAATTGTGAAAACTCATTACAAAAAAATGACTTCATAAAATTACAAAAATATGACCCATTACAGGAATATGATAACGGACTTCTTGTGGCCTCAACTGGACGGCGTGAATCTGGACAACATGTGGTTTCAGCAGGACGGCGCAACCTGCCACACCGCGCATGAAACAATCGACTTATTGCAGCAACGATTTCCAGAACACATTATCTCACGAAATTCTGATGTCAACTGACCACCAAGATCGTGCGATTTAACGCCGTGCGATATTTTTCTTTGGGTTTTATGAAATCTCGGGTTTATGCGAATATTATAAATTATAATAGGGTTATTTTAAAATGAAAAAGTGCACACTTACTGAGACACCCTTTATATGAAAGCAAAGCTAACAAATTGGTTGCAGAATTTGTCTTACGGCGATACGGAGGATGTTCTTGCGTTCGCCTCATGAGTGCCTGAGAAAGGTACTCAGGGGGTGATCGTCAGATTATCTTCTGTATGGTTGGGATGTCTTCTGTAATATGATAAGTACCTATACAGTAATCGATTTTGCATTTGGCATGCATTGACGGAAGTACATACCTACATAAAATAATAAATATTAATGAGCAGATTTTGTGTCTCATTGGTTTTGGTGGTAGTGGTCTTGGAGACTATTCTTGTAATTTTGCAAATATCAAGGTGCGTGTAATAAATTTGTTTATTAAAGCAAATTGTTCTATGTTAACAAATACAATATCATTATGGTAATTACTGATTCACTATCATTTTTTTTAAGTTATAATATTAAATGGTTACGAGGAACTTTGACTTCTGAGATTCAAGTATCTTTTTACTTAGTTCAGGAGCCAGCTGTTCAACCTGATTCTGACCACCTTTTGTACAAATGTTTAGTGTATAATTAACCTTGTGTTACTGTTTTGTACAATAAACTTAAATTAGTTTTTTTCTTACTTATATAGGTATTAATTGTGAAAGTTTGGATGTATGTATTTTTGTTACTTAATCGCGCCAGAACGGCTGAAAGGATCTAGATGAAAGGCACAAAGATAGATTATAGCCAGGAATAGCACATAGACTATTTTTTATCCTGGTAGTTTGCTCTCTTGGGATAATTGCCGACTATCACGCGGGCGAAGCCACTGGCAGAAGCTAGTAATATTATAAATGCGAAATTTTGGATGGATGGTTGTTTGCTACTCAATCACGTCGGAACGGCTAAACGGATCACGATGAAATTTGGGACAGAGGTAGTATGGAAGCTATTCCATACTACCTCTGTCCCAAATTTCATCGTGACCAAGATATAGTCTATGTGCTAACATAGACTATATCTTGGGATAATAAAACACATTCCACGGGGATTAAGCCGTAGCCGTAGCCGTAGCCGGGCAGAAGCTAGTTTCTAATAAATATTGGTGTATTGGTGTAGATTCGAGCTTAGCCAAGTATACGCAAAAAGCGACGGATTAGCGTCGATTTTCAAACGCAAAAATAAAACGAAATTTTATGCGTTTTTATTCTGCCTCGTATCGTTGGGCAGTGATTATTCAAATATTTTGTGCCTTGTGTGGTTTTACGTGCAAAATACTGTTAGCTTTTAAGTTACGTTACAGTACTGGACGGGTCAAATTCGCTCAATATTGGTGCGTTATTGAGCGAATTTGACCTGTTCAGTATAAGTTCCCTATAAATTTCGTTCAATAATAACAAAAAGTACTGTCAATATCAAATCCACCTCATTTATTTATTTATTTTATAATTAACTATCGTACGCCTCGCGGTTTCACCCACGTAGTTTCCTTTCCCGTGGGAATACAGGGATAAAAAGTAGCCTATGTTACCCGGGGGTAGTGTAGCTTTCAACAGTGAAATAATTTTTGAAATCGGTCCATTGGTTTTTAAGTTTATTCGTTACATACAAAAATATAAAAATACAAATCTTTCCTCTTTATAATATTAAGTATAAGTATTATATATAGTATAAGTATAGATATAGATTTACACACATAGAGACAAGGCAATAGAGTACAAAGGTATTGCTTAATTCTTATGATATTCGTGAAATAATATTCGTAAACATGTGAAAATTACCATAATTTTTTTCTTAAACATCGACTGAAATTCTTATAAAAATCGTAAGATATGTCGTCGTAATTTTGGGGGTGAGTGACAATATTCCAGCGGAAATAATACCAAGTGAGATAATATATATCTAGGATGAGCATCAGCCTGTGTTCAACAAACATAGTTCGTGTACCTATGAAGATTGGTGATTATGGTAATATCCCGCCGGAATACGTCGTTATGGACCTTTATTGAGTTGTTCCGAGGACATCATAAGGCATGGTATGAAGGCTATTTTTAGTAGAAATCTAAGCTGTACGTATTACTTATCTACTTAAGCTCAATTCAAACTTATAAAAAAAGTTTTTTTTTTTGTCGAGTCATTCTCTGGATAGATACAACCTAGGCAATGGTACATAGTTCAGTCAGTAGGGTAGTGTGGTAATAAATTTAAAATATGTCGTTTAGGTTTGTACTCTGATGAAAAATCCAAGTTTGTGTCCTCGAGCAGTGGTCGCTCGGTCCGCCATCTTGGATGAAAGATGCTTAAATCAGTTTTTTAATATAATAACTCAACGGTTGATCGTACAGACAGTGCTCTGCCATATCTAACCCATCTTCATCTCTTATTTATTCTAAGAGGGGTCAGATAATTCAAGGCACTGACCCTACGACTAAAAACGTTCAGTGAAAACTTGAAGACAACAATATTTCACCCATTTTTGTTTTATTTTTTTTTTGTAATTCTCTCACGTATCGAGTTACAACAGCGTAAACATGAAAATTTGTTCACAAAATCCTCAATTTTCCAGTTTTCAATTTTTTTTTTCCTTTTTGACGGTTCGGATTTTCGTCCTTAATGTCATCTTTTAACTCGTTATCCGTACCCAGAAGAACTTGGGATTCCATTGATATTGTGTCATCACTCATCACACATATTTACGCTGCTATAACTCGATACAAGTCAGACTTCCAAAAAAAAAGTGTAAAATTATGTTCTCTTTAAGTTTGCACTGAAAGTTTTTAGTCGTAGGATCAACCGTTGAGATATTATTACCTATATTGAAGAAAAAAAAAAGGTTTAAACAACTGTTATCCAGGATCGCAGTGGCCTGGGCTACCACTCCTTGATGTCACAACATTGGATTTTTCATCAGAGTAGAAACGACATAATTTCATAGTTTCACCTTTTTTACCGCAAAAATCCTCACTGACTGACTAATATCTGATTTCGGAAAGTTAAATTACCGCCGATTGTCATAGGCTACCTATAAAAAAGATTCCTTTCGGCTTGCTTCAATATGATAAGCTTAATACTTAATAGTATATTTACTCATGATTGAAAGGAATGTTTAGATACCACAAGTATCCGTGTTTATATTTGAGTATTTCCCCAGTGAAATTCCATTTGCATAGATGAGAGGCTCAGTATGTAAATTATTAGGACTATTTCCTCTGGCCTGGCTTCCGATTCGGCACGAATGTCTCTCAATTTCATATGAGCATAGAACGACGCAAACAGTACCCATTTTTGTAGGAAAACGGTTTTTGAGAACAAGCTAATATGAATTTTTTTTGGGAACGATGCTTTCGAAAATATTAAATGAAACAGTCTTTGCAGTTATGGAATATAAAATGATATTGTGAAATCTTCTCATTTTGCTGTTATCTTTAGGTAGAATAATTTCCTTTGCAGATAATCGAAAACAAATATCTTCTGGTGCAGTCTTAATACGTTTAACAATAGTCTACACTTCTACAGCATACTTTCGATATAAATAATACGGCTTAAAGCCGATTTGAACACACAATAAAGAGCACTTACCCTTTCATCTTCACAGTTTTTTTCTAAACATTAGCATTATGGGCGTAGAAGAAATTATCGAGATTGACAATCTGCTTTACCCACGTTCTTAAAGAAATTAATGTTCAACCTCAAAATTCTAAAGCGTAGGCACCAATCACGATATTCAGGGACTTTTCCACCAGAAATGTAAACGGTGCAAAGATGTGTATCGGCGCTGTGAAAATGTGTGATTTTTTTATGTGCCAGGATATGTAGCGAGGCTGTGAAGCGAGTACGTGTATGTTTTAAAGCTGAATGCATTCAGGTGCGAGGATCCGTAGAGGAGGAGGACTCTTTCGCTCGCATCCCTCGCACACATCTCTCACTTGTCGTATACTAGCTCTTTTCCACCAGAGCTGAGCTAGGCCAGGCTAGTCAAATGAACTGATCCCACTGGTAAATATTTCTCTTGCGCATCACTAAAAGCTCGCCCTTAAACTCACGATTCTCCAGTAAAAGGTCAAAGTTCTCATAAATGCTCATTTATTTTTATTGCCAACAATTTGTTGTGTAAGTTTACAAGCGGATTTTAACGCGTAGGGAGCTTTTAAACCGACTCATAAGTGCCCGTAATTGCTGTCGAACTGAATACATAAAAAAGTAAGTGTTTGAACGACCTACATACGGGTCGAACCTATATTTCAGACATAATTTTACGGTTCGGGTTACAGGTATACTCAAAACCATTATTCTCGAAGATTTGAAAGATAGTTATATATCTACAGAAAATTGACGCTTCATTGGTATAGTAGTCGTAAGCGCTTTGCACGATGCAGGACAGTGTAGCGTTGTCCGGGTATCGATCAAGAAAAGGGCTCGAGACTCGGGGTCAGATACTGCTAAGAAAGTTCTAAGTTTGATTCCTGAGTCGTGCAAAATGTTATTAGATATTTATTTGTGAAGTTATTCAGTAGGAGCCCGGAGCCTGGATATGCGCTACGTTGATGATAATAAAGGCTCGGCCTTTATTTATGAGACTTAAACATTAATGACGCATTGAAGGTATGTTATAGGTACACCCTCTGCCCTAAGGTTTGGGTCATACAAGCGTTATGTTATGCACACAGAATCAATAACAAAGCTGATCATTCCACAGTTGCTACCATACATAAGTACTTGCAATATGTTCAATACGCACCATTCCACACAAACTACCTATTACGCTATTACTACCGGCATTACATTTCTACACCTGTGTTCTACCCAATTAGGCAATACGTATACCATAGACTACAGAATACTACTACAGACTTCATAATCAACACACATATAGCTAGGTATGTTTGTTGTCTTATTCGAAACTCATTTGCTTGTTTGTATTTAGGAGCTAATCTCTGAAAGTATTGAATGCGTTCCGGAAAAAAAAACCGGTTCCTGTGACGTCGTAGAATAGCTAGTCAATAACAATTCGTGAATAAGGAACACTGTGTATTCTACGCAATAAAGACTAATAGCACCATTTTAAACTCGTAGGCTGTTTGTTCTTTGCACGACACCGCCCCACAAGCGACACGATTTACAAACGGGTTTTCGGCTATTTCATCAATTCCGCTATGTCGTCGGTGCGATTTAGCGGCTGTACAAAAGAAGTATTAGCTTTTTGACGACACGACACACCGCACCGCACGGTTCACACGTGGTTCATCACTCACGCGCTTATAAAACAATACAAGTGCACTGTAGTGTCGTTCCAGAATCAAGTCTAGTGAACAAACGAACGGACGACAGACCGTCTGCAGTGTGTCGTGTGTTTGAAATCGTTACCGCAAATCGTGTCGTGCGGTGCCTCTTGAACAAACGACCTTAGGGGAATCAATTTTGGTTATATTGAAACTTTTTCCCTTCTCTATACTCAGATTATTTTTGAGAAATCGGTCTTTCTAAGACCGATAAGAAGGTCTAAAATATTCCGAGCCGTTTCGCCATATTGCGAAGTATTGTGCAACGTTTTACCATCTCTACCTATAGTCACGTATATTCATCGCCTAGTGATAATACAGCTTTATTAATGTACAAGGCAACATTTCGTCTACTCTCGGCAACCGAATTCCGTATTCACCTTATATACAGTATCACTTAGGTGAGGTAAAACACAAAACAAATAATACTGTCTAATATCTTCGGGATCTGACATCCCGTTACCAATACATACATGGACATTCGAGAGACAGGTAGCCGTGGTTACGTTAGAAAAGTGACATAATTGTTTGTAGAATCAGACATTTTTGTATGGAGAAGGAAAATACGGAAAAATACGAAGTCTGTGCGATTTTCCGGCCGGTTGTCACGATTCGCTTAAAGGTCGTGCTCTCAATTAGCGCTGCCTTTTCTTGTTGCAGCAGAGAAAAACGGATTCGATTGAATAAACTTTTTGAAAGTCAGATTTCCTATGATTGGTCCTGATTAGTAATTGTACAAAATATCGATTAACCTGAATCTGTTTTTTTTCAATAGCAACTATTTATTATGTCAAACATTTAAACAGGTCTAACGTTTTATTTTTTTCTCTATTTCTCGTAGTTTTGATAGCAAAGCCTACAATCGCCCATCAAACACTGACTTGTTTCTTTATGATAGCAACAATATTAATAAGTGAGGTACTAACAGCATTTTTGAAGTGAACATTTCTTTAGCTTCGCTTTGAGCGATTTTCGGGTTCGTGTCAGCGGCATGCTAATGTGACGTGTGAAGGAACAACTGTATTGTTGTGTGTAAAAATACATTAGTTTAAAGCATTCACTTCTGTCAGCAGTCCCCCCATGAATGCCTATATTTTTTTACTGAATTGTTTTGAATTTTGGTTGAGTTATAACTTGAACTACGTAAACCGCTCTTAATGCTACGATCGTTTTAATGATAATTGTAATCTTCGTCATCATCATCATCAGCATTTTAATGTTCCCACTGCTGGAACTCAGGCCTCCTCTCTGTGAGAGGGAATGGGCCGTATTCCACCACGCGGGTCCAGTGCGGTTTGGTGGACGTCACATATTATATGCCTTCGAATGTAATCTTAAATCCGACGAAACTATCGATACTAAAATGTCTGTAGTTTGCTCTTGAACTACAAAGTAAAAGCGATTATTTTAATTAGGCCATTATGCGGCACTTTTAAATGTCAAAAACGTTTCATTCGCAAAGGAAGATTGATATGGAGAAGAATAGGACAAGAAACTCCACTACTGTTTACTATTCCCCTCCCACAAGAAACCAAGTGGCTTATTAACGTCTTAACACAAACAGAGTCTTAATTCAGTATTAGGTTCGAGAATCCGTCCAAGTGCATTTCTTCACACCTGCACCGTGGCGACACGATTAAAAAATGGTTCATCTTGACATAGTTCCCCGGCAATAGTACACCTGTCTTTGGATGTGGTATAAAGATTCTAGCAAGAGCGATTTGATGTATAAAATATGTTAGTTATTTAGTAAATAATTTCAGTTTAATGGGACGCACAGAAAGGCTGGACTTGAACATGTGTATTCGTAGATCAATTCCAATAGAAAAAACATCGACGTTATTTCGTAAAAGTAGTATGCAGAAAAGAACAGATTGTGGTAGGAACTAAAAATGTCAATAAAATAAAATAAAAAAGATTCGTGCGCTGCACGCCATCAGCTGATTTTAAAATAAAGTTCTGTCAGTCTTAATAAATTTATTCTCTAAGCAATTGTTTTAATGCATTAATTTCAATAAGAATGAAATTAAAATTAATAATTAATTTAAAAACATGATATGCAATGAAATTTATGTGAATTTTAATCTACCTAGAGAGTAGATTTTACATTTACTGGCGCTCAATACACACCAAATATACGCGTGCTAAATGCACAGATAAATGCATACTTTAATTATAAAAATATAATTAACTTACTGATGACTTGATAATGTGTCATAGTGTGATTTTGCTTTCTTTGCAGGAGGCTGATCACTTCCACTCTCTAAATTATCACGGTCAGACATTTTATTATCAGAACAGAAAAATGATTTATTTACCAGAAAAACACAGGTTATGAGTACTGTAATAAACAGAGTATACATTATAGGTATCCGAGCTCAGTGGAGCGAAAGAGATGGCTTAACGCCGGATCGAGTGAGAGAGAAACGCACAGTCGATTGCGCGTGGCGACGCGTCGCCACGCCAGAAATCGGTCTCACGTGCGCCTATAGATGTTTCACATCAAAAGTTTTACATAAACAAATCTTGCCTGTCTGCGGGTGCCTTAAGGCTCAAAAACGGTGTAGCAATCAAATTGCGGACAAGAATATAGTTGTAAGAGAATATTGTCTATTTAACTTTGTGTTTGTAACTAACCCGGCGTTAAGTTTTTCACGTAAGCGGGCCTAAGTGGGTTTTAAGACATTTGTGTAGGTAAGTGAATTTTGTGTCTCGTCTATTTCTAACCCCTTTTTCAAATTATAGTTAAGCAAATGATCAATAGCCCAACATCTGTCTTCTTAAACAATTAAATTATGATATTATTTAAGCAGTAAAATAAAAGATGTCACTATAATAAATCATATTTCTTTGCAAATAAGTTACAAGAAAATATAATAGCACTCACTCAAGTATTCCTCTTAAAAACAGAATCTACATTTATCAAACGCGAAGGAACAGCTGTCCGAATCCGCCTACATTTCCTTAAAAAAAGTAAAAACTGGTAACAGGCTAAAAAATCGCAGACAGTCAAAAGAAAAATGTAGGACTGATTAATGAACGAACTATGAGTTGGATTTCCTAATATTAGATACCGAAGTAAAAACGTGACATCGTTATTTTACATGAGAAATAAAAAGTACGAAATGTCAAGCGGTCATCTGTCCGCATTGAAGGACCACATCAGAAGGCCGCGTTCTGATATGGTCCTTCAAGGCGGACTGATGACCTGGGGAGGACTATTAGATGGTGTGATGGTGCAGGTGTGAAGAGATGCACTTGGACGGATTCTCGAATCACAGTCGATGTGACGACTTTTGGGAGACTTAAGTCTAAAAGTGGAATCATTGGTAGATCTTTGAGAATTGATGCGGTTAGTCCGAAACCTGAAAACTGAGATAATTGTATTACCCAGTTACTGGGTTGAGGAAGTCAAATAGGCATGTAAAATTATGGCGTTCAACTTCATCCGGTTAAACTGGAAGTCAACACCAATATATTTTTGAAAAGGCTAAGTACCTAGATTTCGATTGATTTTAGAAGAGTTTCAAGTCAAAAGTTAACCCTGGTTTTATAATCCAGAACTCATGTTTCCCCATTCCATTTTAATCACATAAGATTGTCAGTATTCGCCTGAATTATAAAGCGAGGCATATCGGCAGAAGCTGGAATCATTTAGATATTCATGAACAACAGATGCTGTTATGCGTGAATCGCTTTACATCTTGTTGTTCCCTCTTCTGTGTTGTCTACACTGGATGCTTGAGTGGTTGTTTTGATTACAGATTCTCTGTTTATTTTTAGAGAGTAGGTTTTGTTATAATAATAATAATAATATCGTATGCATCACCCACGTTCATCGGTTATGAGACTGTATATCCCTCGGAAGTGTGGGGGTCGTGGCTTTTTAAATGCTAAGACTCTACACAACCGCGAGGTATGCAGTCTTAGGGAATACTTCCAGGCCGCTGACGTGGGTATGCATCGAGATGTGGTAGCAGTGGATAAGGGCCTTACCCCGCTCTCCTTGGCTAACGAGAACTGGCGCAAACCTATAGTATTAGATACTAATGACCGCAGGGAGGTATGGCAGAGCAAGGAGCTTCACGGACGCTTCTACCGGGTCCTACATGGCCCCGATGTAGATCTTTTAGCGTCCGTGGCCTGGCTGCGATTTGGTGACCTTTTCGGGGAAACCGAAGGTTTTGTCTTTGCGATAATGGACGAAGTTATGATGACAAACAACTACCGGAAATACATTGTGAAAGACGGTACGGTTGACATCTGTCGGGCATGTCACCGACCGGGGGAATCCATCCGTCACATTATCTCCGGTTGTTCTAGTCTAGCTAACGGAGACTATTTGCATAGACACAACCTTGTAGCCAGGATTATCCATCAGCAACTTGCTCTTAAATACAATCTTGTGGAATCGGAAGTGCCTTACTATAAGTATGTGCCCGACCCAGTTCTCGAAAATAGCAATGACACGTTGTATTGGGATCGGTCTATCATCACTGACAGGACTATTGTTGCCAATAAGCCTGACATAGTGGTGATAGACCGACTAGAGCGTCGCGCAATGATTGTTGATATAGCGGTCCCACATGACGAGAACCTCGTGAAGGCTGAGAGAGATAAGAAAAGCAAGTATCTTGATCTGGCTCGCGAGGTTGTCGACATGTGGGACGTGAATACAGCAATCATTGTGCCGATAGTCGTTACGGCCAATGGCATAATAGCCAAGAGCCTCGATGAACATCTGAGGAGGCTCTCGTTGAGCAGCTGGATCAAGGGCTTGATCCAGAAAGCGGTACTCCTGGACACGGCGCGTATAGTTAGGAGGTTCCTCTCTCAGGAGCCCTGACCACCGGTAGCTTGGACCCTGTTCCCGATACCGGTGGGCTACTATTTTTGTATTTTTAAATGTTTTTTTATTTTATTTTTTTATAGAATAATATTTAAAAATGTAAAAATATGTACATAAAATGAATAAATGGAATAATAATAATAATAAAATATTTATTTGCGTAAAACATGGTATACAATGGTGTTAAATACAAGTTTATATGTTGTTAACGTAGTGTTTGTTGTTTTTAAGATATATTTGAGAAAAATTTAATATCATTGTAATTGATTACGTATTTGAAATAAGTACGCCAACCGCACATTAATTGGAAAAGATCAAGACATTCTTACAAGCTTTTTTATTTTATTATTTTTTTACTTGCAATCTATTCATGTAAGTGAGTTCGGGTCAAATCTTGTAACTGAATTTTAAAGCAGTTATCCGCCACCGATTAAGATGAAATTTTGCATACACGTTTTGTTTGAATCACAATACATAGTTAGCTAAGTGACGTCATTCTAAATCCTTTCTAAATATGGCGGATAATCCTAGATGGTGGACTAGTTATTTTTTGTGCACTGCCATGATATGGGTATCAAATGAAAGGGTTTGCGTAGAAGAATACGACAAAGGCTTGTTTTTAAAAAAGCTTTTTTAATGAATAATTTTATTTAAAAGTTAAAGATAGAATAAAATTAACGAATCCAGAAGATGCCTGTTCACTCTTGCTGAAAGCTGATAGTTTGCAGTAGGTTGGGTACACAGACACTGGTATATAGTTCCACACTTTGACTCTACATAATAGGTTGGTAAATATGGAGAATAAATTAATGCATAAATATATAGGATACTCTTAAAATGATAATGTAAACACAAAGTCATGTAATGCCATTAATCGATAGACTATACATAAATACATAATCACTGCGCCAATGTCATCCATGTTTTATGATAAAGAACCAGAGATTATAAACCTTTTGCATATTCAAAACGATTCCAATTTTAACGTTGCAAAATACTTGCAAGTCTGTAAGTAACAACTCGAGGGTGTTTCATGCCAAAAATGTTTTTTTGTTAACGTTAGAAGGGGCGTTATTACGCCAATTTGCTACTTCTTGCTGAGGCAACTTCGAATACGTTGCGAGAGGAACTTTCATAATTAAGTTATTCGGAATGACCTTAAGAAGTAGCATAGCTTATCTGATTTTCAAATTCAATCTCTGTATAGACGACCATCCTAAAGTTGGCTGGTTTTTACATAATTACGCAAAGTTTGTTTTGCATGTCATGTTTGAATGACGAGAGCTGTGGTGAAGAAAGAAATAGGAACTAATACTACGAATGGAATTTCATTATTTTCCATTGTATATTAAACTGGCTACTCTTAACTATATGTTGTAGAGTCACTTGGTGTTTACATACATGTTAGTTTCTAACTTTATACATTATTTTATCGAGTAGCCGGATTACGAACAACAGGCCTAGAAAAAGACGCCATGATAAATTATTTTCTAAACGATTGTGAAAATATAGCAAAAAACATTTTAGAAAAAAAATTAAGAAAAATAACTGTCTTTTTGGAATTCGTTGTCTTTGGTATCTATATTTTTTTGTTTTGCAGGGAATTGCACTCCTTAGCTGTACGCACAATAAAGTGTTCCCAAAACGTTTTGTGCGTATTGGGTGCGATGCCCACCTTGTACCGATGGCGCATCGCCGTGCGTCTGGTAGTCCGATGATGAAACGAGCTAGGAGGAATTAGATCATGCAATTCCATAGCACACTTGCCGAAATGTAACCGATAAAAAACCGACAAGCTGGCAACACGGCGACGATGTTCAAGGCTCCGGCAATTTGTCTTGACCAGTGCTTCATCGCCGATGAGCCTCGTGGCACGCTTTTCGATCGACTCTAGTGCATCAAGCTGGTATTTGGCAGATCCGTCCAAGAGATGACAACAGTACTCCAAGCATGATCGAACTTGCGCTTGATACAAGTCGAGCAGCTGTTCCGGCGTGAAGTACTTTCTCAACTTTGCAAGGATAACCAACTTTTTGGCAGCCAGCTGAGCCTTTGCCTCAATTTATGGTCCAAAATTGAGAGTCAATGTCAACGTAACGCCAAGAAGCTCAAGATGGTCCGTTATTGGCAAAGTCACTTCTCGGAAAGTTGGAGCCGGGTGAAATTGGCTCTTTTTGCGGAAAAAGCACATGCCTGGGTTTTAGTAGCATTAAACCTGACCAGATTGGCATCGCCCCATTCGGAGACTGTCTGCTAGGACGACAGGTTCAAACTCTCCACCATGGCCTCACGGAGAGACTGGATGTGCGGCCCGGTAGCACGTGCGTTGGACAAGTAAGTATCTCTCAGCAACAGTGCTCTCGTCTGCATATCCAAAGGTGCCGGGTTTTGCAATGTGTAACAAGAATAATATTGCTGAGAGTACCAACCCCTGAAGGACCCCGGCATACTATAAATTTATTATTTAGTATCAACCTAGTTCTAACCTACCTTTACCTATAAGTGCTATAATTATAACTATCAATATAATTAGAGATACGCTTGGCATGATTTGTTTCCTATTCGTTAGATGGTAACCCAAACACAAGATCCCAATAATACATGTATAGAATATTTGTTATATAAAACACCTGATTTTAAGTAATATTCGCCTGCCTATCAACAGTATTTCCTATGGTAGTGTTAAATTGATTGAATCCATTATGAATTCTAAGACAGTAGTAAGATTTCCCCGGAGACCGACTCGCACTTCAATTTCAATAACTATGACTCGAACGTGACTTCGTTGACAGATCTTGAGGGTAAAAACTGATATATTGGGCACATATTCAAATATATCTCTCATGTGGATATAAGTTTATCGATAATATGTCAGAAATGAAATAAGAGTATACAGTATATTACTCTATTATTTATAATAGAAGTCTTGTTTGACGTATGGTTAATCTTCTTATTCGTGTTTCCCTTGCTGTTGGTCGTACCTAATCTCTAAAGATATTATAGGGCTGATATGAGATTGTGTTCTAATTCCAAACTTAATAATTGTATCTACGTTAGGCCAAAACAGAAACTCGAAGTAGTGAAGAGGACATCACTTCAAGGATCGCCAAAGCACGAGCTACCTTCGCACAGCTGAGACCTGTTTGGCAATCGCGGCAACTGACCCGATATCACTGACTCAAAATCTTCGGGTCAAATGTCAAGTCCGTGCTTTACGGGTGCGAAACGTGGAAGGTCACAAAATACATCTCTCGCCAGATCCAAGTAGCCGTCAACCGCTGTCCTCATCGAATACTCGGAATCTACTGGCCCGAGACCATCAAAAACGTAGAGCTGTTGGCGAAATACCACGAAAGCCCGATCGACCGCCAGATCAAGCGTCGCAAATGGAGTTAGTATGGCCAAACGCTGCGAAGGGATTCTAATCATATACACAAACAAGCGCTGAATGGTTATACTGAGAATATGAAATTTAGTTTGTCTTTACTCCAATTTTATTAAAAAGGGGGTAAGAACTTATTTCAGTTTCTGATATGACAACGCTATCGCTACTAACTTGAACAGGAGCTTACACCATTTTAATATGCCAATATGAGCTCACGTGAGATCACTATGTAGGCAAGCCTCCATTACACTGCCATAAGGCTTAGACACACCAGCGCATACAACATGCAACCATTCTTTATGTCCTAGTCTCTTCTGTGTGTACATAGGATTATCTTGGAAAAACCGATGGTCTTTCATGAGAGCTTGAAAGGTATTATAGCTTCAATTAATTTTTTGATGTTTTTCTATGGGTAATAAAGTATGAAAACATCAAATAAATATAGAGGCCACTGGTTTTCAGTGTAACTTGTTTTTAAGACAAGTTAAACCTTCAGTTATAATTCTCAAAGAAGTTTTTGGAACAAGAAGCTTTTTGTTTTTCATAGGTCTAAGTATTGGAGCAATGGTTTGAACAGATGGTTGAAAGCAATATTATTCAGCTGGAAATATAACATAGGAAGTACCCGACTCATTGAGCACGGTTTTATTTATTTGTTTTAACTTCATGTTCTTATTACGTAAATTAGCGGCATTAATACTACAAAACTTTTCTTACAAGTTAATATTTCGGTTAAAATGACAACACTGTATGTACAGATGCAGAAAAAAAGACCTACATACCTTTAAAAAATCATAAATTTTCTTGTACCTCTTCTTCTTGTTCTTCTTCTTGTACCGTGCTTCCACAATTAATTTGTTGTCAAGTATCAGACTACATTAGTTTGTTAACTTTCTCACAAGCCCCAACTCTGAGAGCCAGTCTCATAAAATAGTTAAGTATTACGGAGCAGCCAATTTTCACAAGTTGTGCAACAATCTTTTAAAATGCCTGAATCGCTCTAACCAGCCAATTATGATGTGCACGATTGCATGAAGACGGCAAAGTCGATAGAGAGTACCTAAGTGTTTTATGAAAAGAATATTATAGCTAGATATTTTTGCAATACCAATAAACTGGAGAAGACTTTAAAAAAATTGCTAAAATCTATCCAAAACACCTTTAATTACCCTGCATTTTGACAAGTTTAAAACATGATAATTGGCCTTCATATGCTTGATTCAGTATGTCACACTTATATATATATATTATCCTACTAATATTATAAATGCGAAAGTTTGTGAGGATGGATATGTTTGTTACTCTTTCACGAAAAAACTACTAAACGGATTTGGATGAAACTTTACAGTAATATAGGTTATACATCAGAATAACAGATAGGCTACTTTTGATCCCGGGAATATGTTCCCTCGGGATAATTTTCGAATTTAACGCGGGCGAAACCGCTGGCAGAAGCTAGTAATATTATAAAGGCGAAAGTTTGTGAATGTGTTGACTTCTTCACGCTCAAACGGCTGGACGGATTTGGATGAAATTTCGCACAGAGATAGATTATAGTCAGGAATAGCACATAGGATACTTTTAATCCCGTGAATATGTTCCCTTGGGACAGTTTTCGACATTCACGCGGGCGAAGCCGCGGGCAGAAGCTAGTTTTATATTATTTTTGTGTAAACAGGGACAGCGTATTATTTCGTTGATCTACCCATCCTAAAGCAGCGAGACTAAAAAAATATTATCTTTCTCGGGTTCTATGTTTGTTTGGTCTAAACCCGTCCAGGGCCTCTTAAAAATTATCTTCAAATTTAGATTGTAGCTTTACATAAACTCCAAAATTTCGGCAATTTACCCCTGAATTCTTGGTAGACGATCATACGAGATATTATTCATATACACACAAGCTATGTACCTCTGTCCATTTCACAGGAATAATCCCTTAGTTGCCTTAGCCGATACCCGTGGGACGTACCGGGTTGGCCACATTTGCGGCCGGAAACTAAGCGAGGAGATACATGGATGTTTGGTATTATGTCAAGAGAATGTTACCTATTTTGTAATACACAATAGCAACATAGATTTAACTTAATATTATTTTACATCAAGAAACGAAGGTAAATTCTAAAAACTTTCCACAAAAACAAAAGAAAGATTTAAAAGGGAAAATCCAGTGTCTGTATTACTCGTACTTATAGAAAAACACAATGCATGAAACTTGAAAAAACATGTTCGGTAGTGAATACACTCGTACAAGTGTTATTGACAAACAGACCCAAAACTAAATACGTATATCTCGGAATCGGAGATTTCATCAGCGTCTCCTCTTTAGATTAAGGAACATAGGTTCCGTTTTTAAGCAGAACTATTATGTTTTTGTTAATGCTCAGTTAATTTTTTACCCCACTAACCAGTTTAGCATACTTTATATAAACTTTTCTTATAATTTTACAGTGTCTACATATTTAGGTATTTTATAATATCTGGTACACTCAGCGCAATTTTATTGTATTTTTAACAGTACTCTTGTCTTTACTTTGTGTTTGTTAGTATTGAGCATTCTAAATCACTTTATTGAGATGATAAAGTTTCAAATAAAGCTAAATAAAATTATTCATTAAAAACATTTTTTTTAACCAATCCTTTTTCATATTTTTCTCAGCAAATCCCTTCATTTGATACCCATATCATGACAGTGCACAACGAATAACGAATCCGCTATCTTGGGCTACGATTTGAAATGACTTTACTTAACTAACCATGCATTGTCATCCAAACTAAACGTGTATGCAAAATTTTATCTTAATCGGTATTGGATAACTGCTTTAAAATTCAGTTGCAAGATTTGTCCCGATCACACTTACTTACATACACACATTGCAAGTTAAATAAAAGCTTGTAAAAAATATGCACTTACAAAATCTTTTATATACAGCTTAAAAAATGCGTTGTATTTTTATTCCGTAGATAATAATGATTGAAATGAGCACTTCACTTGTATATGTATCTAATACTGATCACAGAAGAGTTCGACACATAGTTCCAATCGGTCAAACTATCTGCCAAACATATTCCCAACTACCTATGTTGAGACCGGCTTCCAGTCTATCCAGATGCTGCAGAGTACCAGTATTTTACAAGGAGTGACTGCCTATGTAACCTCCACAACCCAGTAACTGGGTAATACCCCTTTGGCCAGATTGGTGGCAGCTTCTGACTATCCGTAACGACTACCAAAGATCTACAAATGACAAGTGAGACCAACGACTTAAGGCGTATATATTCCCCAATGTTAACGCAGTACTGGCCGTGCGCCCGCTCGGAGCCCGAATATCAATATTGAACCTCCTTTTGGACAGTTTTGTTTGCAAAATGTTCTTTGATTTTCATATGCTATTTCAGTTAAGAAGAAATTCTTCACATGTTTTTTTCTGTGTAAAAATATTTTAAACATCCAAGTCGTTTTCGAGGAGTATCCAAAAGTAGCGAAAAGATATTGTGTTGTTAATAATTTTTTTATAGCTTTACTATAAATTACACGAAACGATCATATTTCACAAATAATGTACATGAATCAATAATAAACACGTATTTTTCTTAAACCTTTTTACTTAGTCGTTACTAAGGAGTATGCTTTAGAAAGTAACCGCTTTACGGCACTAAACCGGTGAAAGACTCTTAACGTTCTTTCTGAGGCACGGGGGTATCTCGGTATGTTAAGATGGTGACCAAACCACGGACAGAACCGGTAAGCGGCTCATGT
This sequence comes from Orthosia cruda, assembly GCA_964057195.1. Lineage (NCBI taxonomy): Eukaryota > Metazoa > Arthropoda > Insecta > Lepidoptera > Noctuidae > Orthosia > Orthosia cruda. Next base: position 38,707,134 of record OZ059828.1, on the reverse strand, counting down.
CATTAAGGCACGAGAGTTCCTCCAGTTAGTTCCGATAGATCACTAATTGTAAAATAAAATAGTGAATCTAAATAATACTGGTTTTAAACAAAAACACGCTAGCATGCATTTATAGGAAATGAAAAAGTAACGTAAAAAAAATAATACATTTTCCAATCATTTGTTTGGATTGCTACCAGCACTTTAAAAAAAGTGTATATTTACCTACAGAACTAAAATATATTGGAAAGCTAAAATAAATTGCCTATAAAACAATGAGTGTCTGCTATCAATTTAAAAATGATAAAACAAAAGCTTTTGATCCTTTTAAGTATTGTTTTTTTTTTTGTTAAACTGTGTAGCTTAATAAAAGGTAGAGTAATATTAAACAATCGGTGAAAATATTGGGTTAAATTCCTGTTTTTTGCGTCAATATGTCATAACATCTTTTTTTAAACGTCACTGTACACGCTGAGGTTTGAGTATTTTTGGTCTCGCATGTACTTTTTTTAAAGTTGTTCAATTTTTTGTTTCTTTTCTCGTGTTTTTTGTGGGTGTCACTAATAAATGTTTTTCTTTCTTTCATTGTGTAAGTGAAGAGATTGATCTAAGTATAATCCATACCAGGGATATTGCAGATGCGGATTTTTCACATCTGCAGATCCGGATGCGGAAGCGATAGATAGATGTTTTATAAATTATATCTTAAATATTGAGTTTTATATTTAATGAAAAGTAATATTGCTGCTTTTTCAGGGTCAAGTCTGATAAGCATCAGAGGTTCGTAAATTAAACCCGCGCTTCTGAACAATTGTTCACTAGGAAAACTGGCTGGTGGTTTTGATACCAATCTGCGTGCTATTGGTAATAATAGTTTCAATTACAACATAAAAAACGCGTCGGATCTTGTCACGGACAGAAATCATGTCCGTGACAAGATCCGACGCGTTTATATTGGTCAATAAACACGTGCGTACGGCACGCGCCAGTCTTCACCCTGCCTATTCTTTCTCGTCGCGACTTGTGCTACAACTGCATCTGCATGAACATTCGCAATAATTCGTGCAAATCAGTGTGGAAGCTCCGCAATTGCGGATGCGGATGCGAATATTCGCAACATCCCTGCTCCATACCATTAAGCAATGAGTTTAAATGCGCGCATTCGGTATCAACTAATTCCTACCAATAGTTATATATCTTTGTTTCTTCATTACATACGAGTATATCGGTCACAACCTATATCCTTGCATAACCAGCTAATAATATTCCTAATGATTGGTACACAAACCTTCTCTCTGTGTGAGTGGGTAATAAACCGCCACTTGGGCCTTGTGCTGTTTGGTAGGATTAGGCTATGTCCTAATCCAAGACTTAAGACATGGTCAATTACTTTAGGTACGTGCCATATGCTATGAGCCATTGATGTGAGAGAGTTGTATTGCGCCTTAATATTATATTAAAGTACAGAACGACTATTTTCTTAATGTCTCTCGGCAATCATCGCATTCCCGAATACCAACGAATGCTAATTTCCATATCCATCAATTATTAGATTTATCTTGTACTAGCTGACCCCCGGGGCTTCGCTCCCGTCAACTGGCTACCTAATTTACCCTGCCTAAACTGCCTACCCTGCCTACCCTGCCTTCCCTGCCTACTCTGCTTTTCCTGCCTACCCTGCTTACCCTACCTACCCAATCCTACCTACCTACCTAATAATTTTTATCTATCATCAATAGTTTTCTCAGCGCACGTCAAAAAATGGATTTTATAGGCAACCTTTTGCTACCTCGGATTACATTATTGCAATTTTCATAAGGATCTCTAATCTTTTGAAAATATATACACTACCTATGACACTCAGGAATAATGTAGCATTCTACTGGTAAAAGAATTTTCAAAATCGGTTCAGTAGAGCCAGAGATTAGCTATTACAACGTCACAAACTCAAAAACTTTACCTCTTTATAATATTAGTATAGATATAGATAATAATTTGAATTCAGAACTAAGTACTTTATTTTTGCCTTGTTTTGATTTCCGTGTGAAATATGTAAAGCGGTAAAAATAGCAGCATTCCTCCCGTTTTTTAAATAAATTACATTATGTTGAAAGAGTATTAACAACTCTATGTACTTCCAATTTGACTGAGAGCGTCCGGTCATATAATAGTAGTCTATGGTCCGGTCTGCACCAAGTGCAGAGGACATCACAGAGAAACTTATATTGGGGCAAGTGATAGAAATCCGACGACTGACGAAACACGAAGTTTGCCGAGAGACATTAAGAAAACGTTTGTACTGTACCTTGGTGACAAATAATTTGCCAGCCCCGTTAACTTGTTTTAAATGTCACTTTTGCTTTGTTTGTGATTGATTATAGTAATTCTTCCTTTGCATACCTCGTCATTAGAAGACAATTTATTTATGTCAATATTTAAATCACATGTAAGTGAACTGTGTCATGTTCTTCATGAAATAAAGATTATGAAACCTGTCTACTGGATATTTGCCTTTTAAAGGCAACACAAATCTACTACAGCATAGACACAGATTACATCTTTGACCGACTACCAGTCATAAAAACTAAGACACATGACACAATCATGGAAACAATCTCTCCAAACATACATAGAATAGCAAAATAAGCCATGTTACTTTCCATGGCATTACATAATATCATCGGTATCTATAAATCGTGAATATCAATGCGAAATGTTTGCTGGGCACGCGAAATAACACAATATATTCGTAGATAGTAGTCAACAACGCTCAGTGTATTAATAGAGTCAGTTTCTTATATGCTTTCGGAAAAGCATACAGTACGACACAGCTTAGATGTTACATTGTCAAAATTCGTCAGACATAATCAGTTTACAATTAGTGTGACAGATTTAAAGAAAACAGGCAAGAATTAAAATGGTCGGAGTCGTTTAATGACATGTGATTGGAGCGAAAAATTACGTAGAATCTATGCAAATAGGGGATCGTACTTTACAACCGCAAAATCTAACGAAGTTAGATGTGTTGTACACGTAAGAGAAAACCACAAACACAAAAACGTGGTTACAGGCAATACGTAACCTTGACGAGTAAAATACTTTGTAACTGCAACTCAAAAACGACGACAGAAATACTCAGAATGCACGTTGTAGGTAACATTGAAAACGCAAATTCAATGCCAAACAAATTTGTAAACAAAACGTAGTATCGTACGATGTACGTTCACCCCTGCATTCTCTACGCGAGTTTTATTTACTTTATGGATTCCTCGAATAACACTGCGCCTCCACCAGTGTAAAATAAATTAATCCAATATCCGATAAACTGAGAACAATTAATGACTCTCGCCTTCATTTCAATCGCTTTTCTCTCTCTCCCTCCACCCACCATGCGCCCATTGCGAGTGGTGCTGAAATTCGTGGCAATACCGTAAGAGTTCCATGGAAACCTGTTGCAGTTTCCAGTAAGCCAATTTAAACACCGTTCGTCGGCCGTTTGCATGTTTGTATTCGAGATTTATGCTGCAAAATGGATAAACTGAAACTTGATTGATTCAATCTTCGGCTTACCAGGATTTATCAACCTTGGTTTAAGCTAGAATTATCCAAAGACAGATGAATATTTTGTGGATACAGAGAGCCTACAGAAAATTACATTCTGTCAGCAATATACACCGAGGTGTTTTAGTCATCTCACGAAAGCAGCCCAATTCTTCTGCCCATGTATATGGCACGAACAACTTTCTCGATGGAATCCAGACAATTATTTTTGGGAATTGCCCATAGGCAAAAAAATTGGCTTTTCCATACAAAGTTGTCGTCAGATGATCAAAATTTGTATGGGAGCTGCAATTTTTTTATGATATACCGTTCTCTTGCAAGCCTTTCGAAAATATCTATGTCTGATATAATTGCACTAGTCTAAAACCCCTAAAAAGACAGAAAGAAAAAGTATTAGTCTATCTTTTTCTTTTGTTTAATGTATCAACTCTAAGGCCCGTATTCCAAGGACTCATACTTGACTCAAACTCAAAATTGGCCATACCTACCAATCAACTACCAACCAATCAAAACTATACCAGATACATTTACATCAGATAAAAACAACCAATAAATAAAAGTATAAAGTCCGATTTAAGAAATTAGCAGGAAAATGAGCCTCACGGCTACTCCAAAAAGGCCCAGTTCAGCAAAGCAAGCAAGCAGTTCGGTAGGTATTGAATGAAAATAAAAGTCCATGTTAGCAAGTAAGAGTACGTTCAAGGGTCATACTCAGAAAAAGTGTACATTTGGTATCTTTTCTTGTCCCACTGCTTCATATTAAATTAAATATCTAATATTATGATATATTTTCTTTTTTTTTCCCCTTGCTGTTATATTAGTCTATTAATATGAAGATTTTTTTGTTACTTAAACTTTAATTTTCATTAAAAGAGTATATTTTTTGAGTGTCAAATTTTTTTAATAAATATCATCCTACATTTTTTTTGTGTCCCGATGACTATAACACATTTTCAGAGATGAATTGTTAAGAATATTCATCGCTTTACTTAATATTGACTATAGCTATATTATTCCTTATGAATAAAGTTACTAAATAGGACCAATTTTATTCGTTAATCATTTATAGAATAATTTATTTTAATTAAACTAATCTTGTCCCAAAATTATGAAGTATCGTTACTCAGGATTAGTAACACGCAATAAAATTTAAAACGCAAGTATTTAAATTGGTATTAATAGTTTATTCCTATTCTGGCAACACTATTATCTACGTCAAAATTACTGTCACGGCAGCCATTATGTTTTCGCCGTTGTCGTGAAGTCAAGACGTGTATCAAGTGAAAATTTACAAAAAAAATCCTCAGGGTGATAAACGACTATTATTGTGGTAAGTTTATTATATTTTTTATTTACTTACTATGTTATTTTCTTATTTTTTGTATTATCTGAACGAATACGCTCAGTGCCTGCGTGGTAAACACGTGGTTTACGTAAACATATTTTTAGAGGTAACATATTTCTCAGAATTTATTGTCAGTTTCGTTATATTGCGTTACGTTACGACATCAGTTTACTATACCTTATGACATCAGTTTCGTAACGAAGATTCTCAGAATCAGTTTAGTAACAAATTTAAAATGTACACTTTTTCTGAGTATGACCCTCAAAGTACATGCTAACACTGCTGAATTTTACAGATTTTGTGTTAAAAAGTTCGGTAACGTCTGGGGCGTCTAAGATGTCTAGGATCTTGGACTTAGCACGTAAATGTAAAAAAAAAACAAGCGAATCAATCACAACTGTCCATTGCCAGTTTGAGTTGAGTTGAGCATTAGTATCCGGAATATCGGCCTATAAAGTGACTATTTAGAGGGACAATTTGCACGTTACAGGGTGACCATACAGAAATTAATATTTTGTATAATCAAAGTGATATTCTGTCGGCAATATGGGTTGACATACGTTATCGAATTCATGTGTTAAATCTCTTCTCTAACATTTTAGCAATTGGACAATAGCTGTCACTGATATAAAGCCACGGTTTATGATTTCGTATGTTTGTTTGCCTGATGTACTCTAGTAGTAACTATTTAGTGATTGCACGGTAACGTACTATTTAATCCAGGTAAGTTAAGGAGCTCCGTAACCGTAACCATTGATTATCTGAAATAAAAATCCATACGTAACTCTAAATGGGGGCGTTTAAATGAGACACGTTATGACAGATTTTTGAAACGTTTGCGCAGAAACGAACGCAATGAACGCAACGTTTGGACAGAACACGCTAGCCGCGCGCTTCACTTGCATGTTTGTTTATTATTTCTAATGCTTAGTCGTACCTAGGCTTTATTTTGGTTTAACTTTAACCATTTCTTACAATTCTAATATCAGTCACGGAAACCATCTGAAACTAACGGATAATTCGAAATACTTTCATGACCGTAACCGGTATGTCGGTGTGTATAATAATATTATTTCCATATCCATATCCAGATCCGAAATATCTTATCCATAACATTCCTGGTTCCATCCAAATACTAAGTATACCTATACTCGGCAAACTCAGTGCAATAAAGCTGGAGATCATCCAAAGTCTCTAACTTCATACATACTTGATTAAGTTTCTTAAGTTGACGTACGAGTTGGAGCGAACAGGGCGAAAACTATGGAGTTTATTCATTAATCACAGATATTGCGGGAAGGAAAATATTGCGAGAAAACTTGTTTTAATAAAAAGTAAATGTCTACCAAATACGTACCACCATACCGTACGTAATGAAAATTGCAATATTATTTTCAATAATCGTTTATTCAGAAAAAGAACATTTACAGGATCAGAAAGTTAGGCCAGTTTTAACAGTAAGTCCGTTATAACAGTTAGTCAAAGTCAAGTAATTTTAGTGTATATTAAAGTATTCTTTGAGCAATATTTAGACCATCAAAAGTATGTGTTTATGTAGGATGTCAAAATGGAAACTTAAATCGTGTAAAATAGATACATAATTTACATGACTAAAGGCTGATTTTTCAACTTTTATCAAATGCCGCAGTTTGAATTACTTTCTATATAAAACTTGTTGAACAGTTGAATGGGAGCAGTGGTGGCCCAGTGGTAACGGCCCCGACTTACGTGTCGTAGGTCGTGGGTTCGAACCTAGGCAGGCGCATTACTTTGTCTAAATTATTTCATCACCAAGCTCTTAAAACGGTGAAGGAAAACATCGTGAGAAAACCGGTATGTCCTAGAACCAAAAAATCGAATGCATGAGACATTCACCAACCCGGACTGGACCCGCGTGGTGGATCCTGGCCCATACTCTCTTTTACCTAATGAGACCTGTGGACCTGTGTGGTTTTTGGAGGCCTGTGTTCCAGCAGTGGGTACATTTTTTTTTTTTTTTTTTATAAACTATAGGCTAGCGTTTGACCACCATCTCGCCTGATGTTAAGCGATGATGTGGTCTACGGTGAAGCACGCTTGCCTAGAAGAAACCTATTCACTCTTGACTTAAAGACCCCTAGGTTATAGCAGGTTAGGTAACATTAAAAGGTTGTTGATGATGAAACAATTGAATTTACATTCCTCATTTTAAAGTCATCTGAATATTGTCAAATTCGTTCTAAAACAATGTTGGTGACCTCAATATGATATTTGGTTAGTATTGACGCACAAGAAGAATACTGCCCACCACTTGACGTAATCCTTTCTTCTCTTCAAATGACACCCACGATAAAAGTGGGCAGTGAAATACCATTTTTCTGAAGAACTTCGAACATTTTAGATTAACAAATAAGAATTCTTATAAAATAGTAGTTTATTCCCTAGTTTTCTCCACCAAACAGTTATAAAACAAAGTTTTCGAAACGCATCTGTCTATACATGCGAGCTAATCTCGAAAACTACTGACCGTATTCTGTTTCTTCGGTTTTGCCGCCACCGAAGAAAGTTCTGTACGTAATTTAATTAATTTTACGAGTGCAAATCCTCCGGTGGGTTTTCTTCTCATGATTTCGAATAAGTTTTAGTAATAATTGATTAAATAAATTTCGTGATTGTGACTCTGAATTGGCATTGTTTGTTGATGAATGGAAAACAATAATGAAAGAAATGTAGTATGTCGAAATGTGCGCTGTTATACAGGATGGGCCAAAAATCGTGGATCAAAGGAAACGGGGCTATTTGTAGTAGGTCATAACTACTTTTATCTTTTTTTTTTTTACTCCTTATAGCCCTAGCTTGGGGATCCCTGTTTCCTTTGATTCACGATGTTTTGCCCATCCTCTATATGTACCTTTGTCTAACCCTTTAGGGAATACTGGCGTGATGTTAGAATGCTTCCGGTTCGGTGAGAACAAACAGTAATAGGATTAATTTAATTTAGTATTTATGGCTAATCTGTGTTTTTGGTACCTATCTTTTTTCGTTTTTGACACCGACTTCTGAAAAGAAAGTTATTTTTGGCTTTGTAGTACTTTTTTTGGAAGTGGGTTAGAGTTTTGTTGTTAAAATGTTTTTTTTTCTCTTTTTAGTTTTGGTACCTTATTATATATATATTACTTAAAAATACGTATTATTAAGGATAACTTAAAAACTACTCGTCAGATCTTGATATTTTGTTTTATCTTGATTAATTTAAGTGGGACCATATGAGGCACAGCCTATCAAATAAAAAAAAGAATAATCAAAATCGGTAAATAATTAGCTGAGTAATCGCGTAACAAACATACAAAACCATACAGGTGAAGTGAGAACCTCCACCTTTTTGTATTCGGTTGAAATATAATGATATAAAAATAATTTGAACAGTATTTCGATAATATTAGACATAATTTATGGCCGGGAGATTTTGACTTACGGTCAGTTTGAGAATTACCAGGAAATTCTGTGTTTATTCGGTTCTTCTTCCTTTTTAAGTTGGTTTTTTTCTTGGAACTAATAAATAAACAAATATGCTAGTATTAAAGGTAATCTTTCCTTTTCCTCGTACAAATTAGAACCAAAAGGTATGGTACTTGAACTCGATTTAAATTATATCTCCACATAACAGAACTTGATATATAGCTTTAGGCCAATCAACTTAATTTTTTATCATTAAGCTAGTTAAAATATACATAGATAGGATATGAAACATATATAGCGTGTATGTATGTACCCTACATATATAAATATTATAACTGTTATCTCGTACTGAATTTTACAAAAGTTTTTTCCAGCAGACCTGCGACAGGAGAGACAGGGTAAAAATATTATAGGAAACCTTAAATAGACTCGAGTGTGTGTACCGTTATCAGAACAGTTTAACAAAGTTTCAAATTAATAGACAAGGATAAGCTAGTTAAAAATTTGCTTGTGTAAAATTACTTAAATCGTACATTTAACGATATAGGCGGGCATATTTTCAGCGTCCAACGTGTGGGTGTGAAAATATATTAGTTGTACCGTGTTACACGCACTTGAGTGAATTAATCAGCGTTTTGACAACTTACGAGATTCATTACCGACTAACGTGCGGGTAAAAATACAAAATACCGCATGTTTAACGTAGATAAAAAATCTGTACTGGACGGGATTTCAATTTGACGCCAAAAAAGTCGATGTTGATAGATTACTTGTTGTTTGAGTTACTTTATGTTCAGCGATTAAATAAATAATTTTCATGTGTATCATATTTTCATATTTTCGCTGGAGCGCCCATACCAATCTGCTCCGACTTCCGGTACCTAGGGTCGCTTGTCCAAGGTGATGGCGAAATAAACCGAGACGTAACGCACCGGATCAACTCAGGATGGATGAAATGGCGACAGGTCACTGGAACAACTTGCGATCCACGGATGCCCCTCAAGTTAAAGGGTAAAATATACAAGTCCGTGATTAGACCTGTCATACTGTATGGATCAGAATGTTAGGCTGTGAACAAGATGGATGAAAGGAGATTGCATGTAGCAGAGATGAGAATGTTGAGATGGATGTGCGGCGTGACGAGATTGGATAAAGTGAGAAATGAGTATATTAGAGGCAGTTTGAAAGTGGCGCCAGTGACAGAAAAGTTGAAGGGAAACCGTTTGTCCTGGTATGGTCATGTGATGAGGAGGGATGAAACGCATGTTACTAAAAGAGTTATGAATATAAATGTGGATGGATGGAGAGGAAGAGGAAGGCCAAAGAAAAGATGGATGGACTGTGTGAGGAGTGATATAAAGGAAAAGGGAGTCAGTAATATCGTGACAGGGGATAGAACGGTATGGAAGAAGAAAACGTGTTGCGCCGACCCCAAGTAACATGGGATAAGGGCAGGAAGATGATGATGATCATAGTCATCATTATTGTTCCTCTTTGTATTTTTCGCAATAAACGAATACCATAAAACAAAGTAAAAAACCATTCAAAATTCCACCCTGAACAAATTCAAAAAGTAAATAATGTAGCTCAATAAATAACTGGATTGTACCGCCTTCTCCCTCTCCATCGTTTGCTTCGTCGACATTCATTACGATGGGAATCCCACTTATTTTATAGCAGCTGTGATTGTTTTAAATGTACCAGAAAATAGATTAGACCGTACACTGATATTCAGTACAACTCCTGAACAGATTTAAGAAAATCTTTAGTACACAATTCCGCATAGTAATTCACGCTGAAAACTACAACCGCAACAATGAAAAAACAGCCCATAATAAGGCAGTTAATTATTTCAGTTACAGAAAGGCATCTTGTTATGGTCACGACCTACATCCGCATTAAATGGGGCAGAACATTGTACATACTATAGTTATACTTAGCCACCCTGCGTGGCTTGTCGATGCGCCCGCTCTAGCACTATTGAATTAACCACCTCACTTCAGATAATGCGGCCTTTCTTCAATACATACAGCGAAGACGTCTGAATACGTTCAACTTTGCGATTCTAGAAATTGCGGCGGCATACACCGACTGCTAAAAACGGTAGAGCATAAACAAAACACTTGATCGGCGCGCAATGTAGAACTACGTTTCGGCTTACTGAAAAAACCACTTCTAAATAATGTATAATGCCGTACTTTCAACGATTTATTGTTATAGAAAATGTCACGAACGTTAATAAAATCTATAAAATGCTAAAGTGCAACCTGACGGCACGCGTTTCGTGACTATGACCTTTATAACCAACAGCACACGGGCGATACACGCCGATATGCGATTGTAACCCACGCAAAACAAACTAATATATCGAAAGTGGTAATCAAACTTTATTTATCTGATATCAGTTAAACAAAATGTTCTCGGAAATACATTAAGCCTGCGGTCATAGCTACCAACAGTGTGATATGTGTAGTGTGTCTATACAGTTGCCTAAGAAAGAAGCTTGTTTTTCTCTTCAATGATCAATGTAACAAGGTTATTAGTTGATGGTGTTACGTTTCTTCGGTGAAGACCTGAGCCCTGACCACCATAAGTACCTGAGCACATTCAGTACGCGTCCATAACGACCACAAATTGCTGCGTAACTCTCGTATATATTAACACAAAGCGGTTAGCACCACAGCGGAACACGGAGCACTAGATACCTGTGACGCTGAGCAAGGACATGGTGGGACGTCGGCCCGTCTGGCCTGGCTGGCCCGTCGACCCGAGGCGGTCGGCGGGGCCGGCGCCTCACCGGCCGCCACGGGGCGCCATCTGTAGCACACGCGCGCCCGGCTCAACGCGCGGCCGGCGACCGACTGACGCCCGGCGGCGCGCTCGCCCCGCTAGTACCTACTCGCGTCTGGCGCATGCGCCCTCACCACCTTCTGACATCACCGGTACCCGGATTATTTTCGCCCGGCGAGGTAAATACCCTCACATCGATCGAGCCCGGTTAAACTTGATGCAATTATTGCACTGGCCTAGTCCTTACAGGTGCAGTTTTAATGACCGCTAACGAACTCCTTCCTCACTCCTCGCGCCGCAGGTGCTGCCTGCTGGCGATGAACCAACGATTATTATTAGTATCCGAGCCGTCTTCAGTCTTCACTCTTTTTAATATGCTAGTGGTCGAGCGCTGCACAAGTTTGCAGCGAGTTTCATGAGTCGTTAATTATTTTCAGAAGAATTCTGAGCTCAGTTCTCAGTTTGTACAACGTGCTACGTCTGTTTGAAAGCGTAATTTCTCACAAAAGCAAAGCTGCAAATCTAAATTTAGCTTTCAATGCTGTTGCTGGCGATGTAGTAAAAATAAATCATCGTAGTGGAAGGAGCTTGGAGCACGAGCGCACGCGAAGCATTTTTCTTTAGAAAAAGGGAATTAAGTTTTATCTCGATCTCGAACTGTCTGTCCCAGTGCGTCTCTCGCAGATATTTTGACTCAGATTCACTCCAATCACGATGAAAACAACGCACAAATGAAAATGGAAATATTTTTCACAATAGAATATCTAGTTCCACGTCAAGAGCTACAAACCATTTATTTTAATCGACTGCGGAACGGTTGAATGAATTAAACGATTTTGTAGAGGCGGGAAATGTGTAGGTTTATTTTAAAGCGATAAACTTGGTTTCGGGGTATTATCATATCAGCCTGTTTCTGTGAAAACATCAACCTTCCCATAAAGTCTTTCATGATACGCTGTGAGGGACATATTATCATGATCAAGTACACTTCGCAGGCCATTTGTGAGACCGCAGTTTGATTTTATGGCACAAAGATTCATCCTTATGATAAAATTTCGTAGCGGTCTTGTGAGAGCCTTCAGAAAGTGCATTCCCCTAAGCAAGGTCTGTTCTTAGCCGAGACCTCGTAGACTCGTAGCAGTCGTAGCACTTGTAATAATAGCTACAAGGTAAACTTGCTACGTTCTTATTTACACCTTGAAACTTATCAGCTACGAGCTGCTACGAGTTCGTAGCGCTACGCGTTGCGTAGTACGTTGCTACGAAGCTATTCTTGGCTCGTGGCGTAGACTTCGCTACGTAACTAATCAATTTTGTTGGAATAAAAGGATTGTTCCAGAGCTTTTCTTATTAAGACTGAATTGTATTTTAGATTAGGTTTAGTGTGTTATAATGCAACTGTACCTTGGCTACAAACGTTCGTTTTTAATTTGTGCTATTTCTCAGGTACAGAGAAGTACAAAATTGCATTATACAGCGAAATAGGAATTTAATCACGTAGTCGAGTGCAACTAATGGGTTATAAATTCATTGCACGTCGAGACGCCGCGGGCATGCATGCTCTAGGCTACCACTTCCGAATGCCACTATCTTTGGTATTATGCTTTTATGAGTTAATATCAGGATATTATTAATTGCTCTATATCTTTTACGATATGAGTTTTCTTGTGATGGTCTCTAAATAAATAAATACGTACTCTATATGGGCTTCTAAACATGAGTGCCTAATTTCATAACCGTTTGTAGGTATGTTTGTACATTTGTTTTTTTGCATGTACGTTGTTTGTATGTATGTATATTTGTATCTCTGTATCTTTGTATCTTTGTATCTTTGTATCTTTGTATCTTTGTATCTTTGTATCTTTGTATCTTTGTATCTTTGTATCTTTGTATCTTTGTATCTTTGTATCTTTGTATCTTTGTATCTTTGTATCTTTGTATCTTTGTATCTTTGTATCTTTGTATCTTTGTATCTTTGTATCTTTGTATCTTTGTATCTTTGTATCTTTGTATCTTTGTATCTTTGTATCTTTGTATCTTTGTATCTTTGTATCTTTGTATCTTTGTATCTTTGTATCTTTGTATCTTTGTATCTTTGTATCTTTGTATCTTTGTATCTTTGTATCTTTGTATCTTTGTATCTTTGTATCTTTGTATCTTTGTATCTTTGTATCTTTGTATCTTTGTATCTTTGTATCTTTGTATCTTTGTATCTTTGTATCTTTGTATCTTTGTATCTTTGTATCTTTGTTTTCTTTGTATCTTTGTACCTTTGTATCTTTGTATCTTTGTATCTTTGTATCTTTGTATCTTTGTATCTTTGTATCTTTGTATCTTTGTATCTCTGTATTTTTGTATCTTTGTATATTTGTATCTTTTGTATCTTTTTGTAGATTGATACTGTCCCACTGCAGGGAAAAGGCCTCTTCTCATACATAGAAGTCACGACCACTATTTACTGAACTTACATTAACTATACATAAATCCACAATTGCGGCGGTAAGGCCGCTCTTTGAAGAGTGGCTTGAGTGGCGGTCCTTACCATCCTCCTGACGCAGGTCCTCACCGGACACGGCTGTTTCGGGAGGTTCCTGTTCAGGATAAGGCGGGAGGAAACGCCCAGTTATCACCATAGTGTGGACCGCCTGGAGGACACGGTGGAGCATACGGTGGAGGTCTGCCCCGCCTGGGCAGAGCACCGCCTTGTCCTCGTGGCGGCGATCGGCGGTGGTTACCTCTCGCGTCCGGACCTGGTCCTGGCCATGGTAAGAAGCGAGAGGGCATGGGAAGCTGACTCCTCCTTCTGCGAAGCAGTAATACTCGCATAGGAGAAGGCGGAACGCATGAGGGAGACGCCCTCGTGCCCCTAGCCACCGCAGGAGACGCCTCGGGCGTCGGGAGTCGCTAACCGAATCCCGGCCACCGTAGGCGCGGGCTAGTAGACGGCAAGTAATGGGAAGCTCGCTGTCTGATAAGGACCAGGCCCGAGTTGCCGGCGCGTAGTATTCCACGCGCGCCTCAAAGAATTGTCAGCAAAAGTGAGGGGGCCCGCTAGGGCCGATGCCTGTCTGGGTCAAGGATAAATTTTAAAGAGAGTTACTGCGGCCCTGGCACAAGCAACTGAAGGAAAACGAGTGGGTTTTAGTCAGAAAAAGTCTCGACACGCCCTCCCGCACCCAGAGCGTGAGAAGTCATTGGATGGATTTCCCACCCAACAAAAACAGTTTTACTTATGATGTTTCCCTTCACCGTTGTGAGCGATGTCTAAGATAATTCAGAAAGCAGCCCAGCAGTGGGAACATTAAAAGGATGATGATGACATACTGGTATTATGATTTAACTTCCATTACATACTCGTACATAATTCCTAGCTAGCCCACAATTTATTAATCACTTATTTTAAATAGGTAATATTGCAGCTTCATTTATAAACCTCCGTGCAACGAGCAGTTCATTATTCATGCAGGTGAGCTTGTTAAGCTCTCAACTACCTTCTCCTCAATTAAAGTAATTTGTTTAATTTAAGTTTATTAGCCAGTTAATATAAGGACCTTAGAGCATTTGAGGATTAACTGTAACTTATATCGTGTTTTACGAGCTATGAGTAAAAATAGGAGAGCCTATTTATGCCCACTAGAGGGCAAAGGGATTCCTTCTACTCTTTCACTTCTTTGGGTGTATTGCGTTCGTGAGCCAATCTTTTAAAAAGGAGATTTTTCTGGTTATTAGCGGATTTAGCGGGGCTGACTGCCAATACTTGATTATCGAATCGTCACCCTGTCTAACATGAACAAAATGCCTTTTTCATAAAAATAGTAAGTACTTAATATATAAAGTTCATTGGACGCATTCTTAAAGAGAGTTTACCAATTTAAGTATTTATAAAATAAATTGCTTGTTAATCTTTATGCTAGATTATAATATATATTATATTTGAATTTATTTATAACTAGATATTAAATTATAATCTAGCATAAAGATGAAGAAATTCCAAATAAAAAAAAATGTTTAATCAATTTTTTTTATCTTACCGTGCATTGTCATCCAAACCAAACTTGTATGCAAAATTTCATTTCAATCGGTTGAGGGTAACTGCTTTAAAATTAAGTTGCAAGATTTGACCAGAACACACATGCATACATTGCAAGTTAAAATAAAAAATATTAGTTTTTTTTTTAAACAAGCATTTTCTTATTCTTCTCAGCAAACCCTTTCATTTGATACCCATATCATGCCAGGGCATAAAGAATAACTAGTCCGCCATCTTGGGCCGTCCGCCATATTGGATTTAGAATGACTTCACTTAGCTAACCATGCATTGTCATTCAAACTAAACGTGTATGCAAAATTTCATCTTAATCGGTGGAGGATAACTGTTTTAAAATTCAGTTGCAAGATTTGACCCGAACACACTTACCTACATACATACTCGTACATTGCAAGTTAAATAAAAGCTAGTAAAAAGCATATAAAGTGTCTTTGTAGAACATTTTAGTTAAAACAAATGAAATAAACTTTAATTAACGTAGGCTTAGACTAAGGCACACGCAGTTGCGGTTTTTGACGGCTTTGCACTAAGTAGTACGGTGAGTGGGTGCATTAAAATAGCCTCCACGACCACGAGCAATAATGAACATCCCACACACCCTGGCCAAACAAATGGCAAATATATAAAACACGGCATGAGTAATGAACTGTTTTATCATCATCGTTCAAGCCTTGTATAGGAAGGATTTATAATAAAAAAAAAAATATTTAATATTTGAAGTTAATCAATTCGGCAGACCATGAAGCATATAACGATTTGGATGTCTTCCTTAGGAATTGGCAAGAAGTGGGGCAGAAACAGGAACAACGGAAAGAATGGAGGGAGGTATTTGCCCAGGAGGACTGTACTGGCTACCTATCATCATCATCATTTCAGCCGAAAGACGTCTACTGCTGGACATAGGCCTACCCCAGATGTCGCCACATTGACCGATCCCGTGCGTCTTGCATTCAGCGCCTTCCCGCAACCTTAACCAGGACATCGGCCCACCTAGTGGGAGGACTAGCTACAAAACTAGCTTCCACTGGCTACCTATAAAAATTCATGATAATTAAATAGTTAATAGAGAGGTCATATGTTTTATAAGGTTTGAAAGTTGGTGCCATATCCAGTGTAAAACCAACTGCGGCTTTTCATTAATATTTTATACGGAACGTCTGCCAAACACATCCTTTATAGCAAAAAAGCATAACCCCCTTTACTGGGGCAGTCGGCTAAAACTGCAGTTATTCTACTTCGTTATTGTATTACTTGTAGACTTAAATAATAAAGCTTCGATAGCTGAAAAATATTCTATTGCAATACATAGAATGCCGATTGAAAATGCAGCAGCATACAATTCTCGTGGCATCAGAAGAATTGAATTCAATTTCGATGAAAATCGCTTGGGAGTGCGCTCAGCAGATAAATAAATCAATGGGAAAAGATGCAATTCATTATAACACGCAATTTCCTTACTGAATTTTTGTTACCTATGTGACTTTTTCAATTCATAGGTACCTATGTACTTTCTAAGTTTATCTTGGATATTGCTGACAACGGTAAAGGAAAACATCGTGAGGAAACCTGGGCTTATAGTGAGTTTATTATAAAATTTTGCTCCATTGTTGTAATTGCAGCAAGCCGTTCCAGTGCGAGGATAAACTAATTAATTCATTAATTGTTTTTACCCGACTGCCGAAGGAGGGTAATGTGTTTATCAGTCTATGTATGTATGTATGTATGTTTGTTCCTATGTGACGTTCTAGAGACCAAACGCGTTGGCCGATTTTGATGCTTCTTACGTCAATCGATTCGTCTTAACCCTGCGAGTGTCACTGGCTACATAAAATTTGAAAAAGAAAAAAATGGCGGCTTTTGGGCGCTATATCGTGAGTGCCCAACTTTTTTTACTTCCTATCCCATCTTGTAGGGTATCAAAATAAAGGGTTTTAAGAGGTGATTTCAAAAATACATAACACTTATTTGTTTAAATATACCCAATTCTAAAAAAAATACTAAAAAGTAATAAATAACAAAAGTTAATTCAAAAACTCAAAAAACCCGACTGCGTACAAAGCGAACTAAAAAGACGTAAACAAGAAGAAAATCATGCTGTGCAGTCGGAGGATACATCTGGTTTTGGTCAGCCAGCTCGCGAATATGTATCCTCCGACTGCACAGCATGATTTTCTTCTTGTTTACGTCTTTTTAGTTCGCTTTTTAAGCAGTCGGGTTTTTTGAGTTTTTGAATTAACTTTTTTTTTCAAAGTTGTTGTCCAGTTTATCGCTTTTAGTAAAACATTATGCCTGTATTCTGAAGGGTTAGGCAGAGTTATATATACATTTTATCAGTAATGTTTATCTTAAAGTCCCTTGTAAAAGAAGGCGAGCCTTTTGCAGTCTCAGTCAGTCCAGTCTCCGAGAAGCTGATGATGAAAAATTTCGAGATGGAAAATCACAACGACATATCCTAAACTATTCAAAAGTAATATTGAGTTGTTATTAAAATAAATGCTTTGACACTTTGCCGACCAGGGAATCGAACCTCACGAAAGGTATAAAGTGATCTATTATTTAAGTACTAGCTGACCCGGTGAAATTCGTACCACCTAAACAATGTGTTGTTTCTTTTTCATATTTTAATTCTGTATTAAAGCGAACAAAACAAATAAAAGCAAATGGATCAAGCCGTTTTTGAGTTTCAGCGAGACTAACGAACAGTAAATGTTATTAATAGATATATATATCGATATACAGATGTCTGTTAACAGTGATTTATCAATCGACTCATTTCCAATCAAAGAAAAGCTTGCTAAAATATTTCTCTGCCCTTTCCTTTGTCCTCAAAAACGTCCGTCCGTCCGTCCGTGTTTGTGCGGCGTTGCGTTGCCACAAATAATCTTTGTCAATGAGTTGTACCCATCATTACGTAACCTACACGTGGTGCCGCGTCATTCGGCCCTCTTCGACCTTTTGCGGGAACGACCGAATCCGAATATCGATCGGAACTTACCCGCGAACAAGCGACACTGCTGTGACGTCACATTTCATGAGACTGCAAAACATCCTCTGTCCACCCTCCACCAATCAAAAATCAACTCTATTCTTCTAACATTAAAGTAGAAATTACATTGGAAGGAGTAACTTTTGAGTTTATTTTTGCTATACATGGTGAGTTATAAAGGTGGTGGTTTCGCGCGAGCCTTCCTGACCCATATCGGACGATGCGTACTGCGTATGCACCTGTTATGTACCAGTACCCTAGTACTATGGCGTGAGTTCAACGTGTGTGTTGTACAGCATGGGGGCGTTCGACTATAGTTTGTAGACGGAGAGATAAAATTGGAAAATGGTACGCGTATGGAGTGATTGCGGATTTTTCGGGCGATATTTTTGAATATTATTAAACTGTATGTTTTTAAAAGATGGAAAGGTATTGATGAGTTGAAGTTTTTAGTAATAGTCGCTCCTAGCTATTGAATTTAAAAAAAATGTTCATGATTTCTTTAAAAAAAAACATCATGACAAGATAAAACCTTGTAAAATAAAATTTTATAAATCTCCGTAAATCATGATAATAAGGCAAAAAGAAGATTACAGAAGAAGTGAATTCTGAAATTAGTCAGGTACGTCTTCGTTCAGAGACATCTACGAACGAAACTTCAAGCTACGATCTAGAGCGTAGCTCTCTCGTAGCACGGCTACGAAAATTGTGCTACGGGGACATACCCAGCCAACCGTTAACCAGATTTTCGTCTTACAATCATATCATTTGCGAACATGTACCATGTTTTAATGTTGGAAATATGGATTTAAAAAAAAACATTGCAGTAGTGAATTTAGTACCATTGTTGGTTGACATACATAAACTCACGCTTTTAAGCTATTGCATAGCTTCTATCGCGGGCCTTGAGCGTGGAGACCGAATCCAGAAATTCCGTAACGAAAATAACAATGGTGATCAATGTGGACCTTATGCTAATTAGAATAAGGGTCACTTTTGCTTGTCAAATAAAAGCGACCTTATATCAATGTGAATAAGGGTCACTTTATATTTTTTTGCGGGGGGAGGTAAACGGTTAAGGGAGAAAGGGGGTAAATCCTATCTTGTGTTGTGATGAAGTAGCGAGGGCAGGGGGGCATTTTTTTGTCAGAAATGCGCTAACTCCAACCGTTTCTGAGATATGAGGGTTTTAAAATTTTTGTTGGTCGTAAAAAAAAATCCTTTTATCGGTCTCTCTGAGCTGTTTCTGTGACAATGGTGATGTGGACCTTATGCTAATGAGAATAAGGGTCACTTTTGCTTGTCAAAGAAAAGCGACCTTATTTCAATGCGAATAAGGGTCACTTTATATTTTTGTTTTGTTTTTTAGAGTTTTATTAATCGGAAATAAATGGGGGTTTGGCTCGCTACGTTTTCGAGTTTTAACGTTTTTAATTTAAAGACACAAATTCGCTTGGCAATGACAAGTTAAAATAAGAATTTTTATTATGACGGATGTAGGAAATATTTTTATGTTCTATTGAAGTTGAGGTTATTTTTGTATCCTATTTTAAATTCCACCGCGTTCAATGTAGACTTAATGTATGTGGGAATAAGGGTCACTTTGAAAAAGCGACCTTATTGTGGTATAAATAGGGGTCACTATTTAAATTTATTATTTGGGGAAAAGGTAAAAAATATGATAATAAGGGGGTTGTTAGAGGGTGGAGTTAAGGGTTTATTATAACCGTGGTGGACCGTGATCTGCACTTATTTTTTCCATGGGGGTAGGCAGAAACTAAAGAACGCAACCTGCTACGATCCTTACATATTTCTTTTGCTTCACTCACATTCATACATCTAGTCATACACACACACCGGTTATGAGTACTGCGCACCTGGCCTTTCTGAAGAACATCACCCGGTCTATGTACGTCTTTCTAGGGCGTCCCCTCCCGGCGTTTCCATTCACGTCTTCCTTCAGGTTTTTTAATCTATCTATTTTTTGGATCGGAGCCATATTGCGAAAATAGAACCATCTGCCCATGCGTCGCGGCGTCGCAGTGCACATATGTGGTATTGTTGGGTTCCATAATTGAAAATACTGAAAAGCAGTTGTCTATGGATATCGGTAGTCATGGAATGGCTATGGCTATGTGATGCATAAGGAAAACATCGTGAGAACAGTTTTAGGCACTAGATAAGGGCATGAGCGACGAAAAGTTCGTAACCAGTATTTAGATCAGAATAAATAGCTTTCATCCTATGACAGAAGTTTAGTCATAGTTATTATTCATTGGTTTCTCGTTTTTTATTGGTATTTGTTGAAGTATTTATTAGTCTTTTTTTAACCCCCGACGGAAAAAGAGGGGTGTTATAAGTTTGAGGTGTGTTGCTGTGTATCTGTGTATCTGTGTGTCTGTCTGTGGCATCATAGCGCCTCAACGGATGAACCGATTTTGATTTAGTTTTTTTTGTTTGAAAGGTGATTGTGTCGAGAGTGTTCTTAGCTATGTTTGAATAAAATCGTCGTTTTACTGTTTAGATCGTGATGTTTTCGCCAAATAAATGTGTCGGGGATTTTTAAATTTTGAAATTTTACTTGTTTTTTGATATTGTTTTGTACCCTTTCACAACGTTGAAATATTTAACCCAAAACTTGACTGGTAGAGAATGCCTTGTGGCATAAAGTCCGCTTAGGTACCACTGTTGTGTATGAAGTTTAAATCAATCTGCCTAGCTATTTCCCAACTATGGCTGGGGTCGGCTTCCAGTTTTACCGGATTCAGCTAAGTACCAGTGTTTTACATGGAGTGACTGCCTATCTGACTTCCACAACCCAGTAACTGGGCAACACAATATCACTTGCCAAAACTGGTGTCAGATCACAAGCTTCTGACTACACGTAACGACTATCAAAGATCTTCAAATGACAGCCGGGACCAAAGGCAACGTGCTTTCCGAGGCACGGAGGAAACTCGGTATGTTGAAATGGTCACCCATCCACGGGCCGACCTCGTCAAGCGTTGCTTAACCTTGATGATCGACCAGTGCCGCTATTATTCTTTAGCCACGAGCTCCATGTGCATGAAGTTTATATAAATAAAATGTACAAAAACTAATTATTGACTTGAACAAAAAAAAAAAAAAAATTGAAGTCAATAATGTTGCTGCGATCTGCGCTAAAGTATCTAAGTACTATTGAGCAAGAGATTCTGGATTCGATGCCCGAGTCAAGTGTTCCCATCTAGCATTCCTCAGTAGCAGCCCAGAATCTGATTTTTTACCCGGTTAAAGACAAAAACCACCCTTTAGTACTATCGTCCACTACTTGGGAATTGGGACGACTAAAATGTGAGTGTACCCTACAGTTACGCCCTCTGTCTAGACCTTTGGGTACTTCAGGCGACGTGATACATTCGGTCAGAAAGAACCTTGCTGTGTCCTCAAAAAAAACGTAAACATTTTGTTTGGCGGACCCGAACGCGCTGTTGTGCCGACAGAGGGCGCTTTACGGTTTTGCCGACCAAAAATTTTCGGTCATGTACCATTCTTTTTTATAAGCTTTTATTTAACTTGCAATTTATTTATGTATGCATGTAAGTGTGTTCGGTTCAAATCTTGCAACTGAATTTTAAAGCAGTTCCTTATCCACCACCGATTATGATGAAATTTTGCATGCACGTTTAGTTTGGACGATAATGCAAGGTTAGCTAAGTGACGTCATTCTAAATCCAATAAGGCGGACGGCCCAAGATGGCGGACTAGTTATTTATTGTGCACACCATGATATGGGTATCAAATGAAAGGGTTTGCTGAGAAGAATACGAAAAAAACTTGTTTAAAAGTATTTTTTTTATGAATATATTTTTTATTTTATTTGAATACCTACCTTTCTGGTTTCTGCAATAGTAACTGAATCATTCAAGAATTAATTTCGTTGAATTCCTTCGAACTTTCAGTTCCACAACTTTTATTTACCCGACTTCCAAGGAAGGGTTTTCGCGCGTATCATGTACGTATTTATATTTGTAAATTTCTTTAGTAACTCATATCTTTCAAACCGCTAGAGCATCTAACGATGTCTTAATTATAAACCGGAGGTTTATTATTCGGGCTTGAACGCCCAAGTGTTGTTAGATAAGTGACGTTAAAAGAGAAGAAAAAGGAACATGGCGGATTTTTGGCGCCCGCGCCATATAGTGGGGGTTCCCAATTTTTTTTTGTCAACCGCGTCAAGTGGCGTATCAAAATAAAGGGTTTTTAGAGGTGATTACAAAAATATACACCCAATTATATGTTTAAATGTCATTCGAAAAAAAAAAATATCTAAAAAGTGGATAATAAAAATTAAAAAAAATACCGGCCAAGTGCGAGTCGGACTCGCGCACGAAGGGTTCCGTACCATTATAGCAAAAAACGGCATAAAAATCACTTTTTTTGTATTTAACCCCTTAAATATTTATTTTAGTCTGTTTTTAGTATTTGTTGTTATAGCGGCAACAGAAATACATCATCTGTGAAAATTTCAACTCTCTAGCTATCACGGTTCTTGAGATACAGCCTGGTGACAGACAGACAGACAGACAGACAGACGGACCGCGGAGTCTTAGTAATAGGGTCCCGTTTTTACCCTTTGGGTACGGAACCCTAAAAAAACCGACTGCCTAAGCGAACTGAAATGATGTAGACAAGAAGAAAATCATACTGGATATCGGAGGATATATAGTTTTTTAACCGCGGGAAAAGGTAGTTGTAAATAAATAACAACATTTACATGGATATAGTTTATTGAAATAGGAGAAGAGTCTTTTATATGAATCAAAATCTATTACATTCATAGTCATACACATTATTGAAAAAGTAAGTACTAGGTGTACATTTATTACAGACAATGTAAACATTAAAATTGAATTCATTATATTGGCAATATTTAATAATTCCCTTATTCATAAACGTCTCATTATTATACTCTGGCCAAGATGAAGGTAGAATATTTACTAACAAAGCACTGACAGCTCAATCAGCTGAAAGCAGCGGAGAAAACTTTAGGTTCGCTTTATTTAATATTTTATTCTTATGAATGACCATGGATATTTTATATTCTCAAACTAACTTTCTTCTGTACTTTCAGTTATCCCTATCTGTACGACCCGAACAGATGGGGGCTTTCGCAGCTGGAACTACGGGTCCGGCTGTTTGGATCAGGGTACGCGGGGTCAGGTAGGCCCTCCACCATTGCAAGCGCAAAGGTGGTACCTGACATTGAGGTTGGACTCGCGGTGGTCTATGTGGTGGTTACAGAGGAGTGGCATGTTGTCTGCTCGGCTATGTGTGGGCCGAGCGTCATTCCTCGCGCGCAACAAGTGTCTGAAGTTACCGGCCCAAGGCAAAGGGCCACCTGGTGGTCAGACGCGGGGTTCGTGAGTAACCCTCAAGCAAGTGAGCTCCTGTGAGCGAGCTGCATCTCCGGCACTTTCCTGGATAGAAAGAAGAGGACTACCCGTTGGATTAGTTTTCCGGCAACCCAGCTGTAGGCATTGGGTAGATGCGATGATTTGTATTCGAGAGGTGAGCGTGCTTACAGCTCCGGGACCATTCTGGAGAAATGGGAGCCAGCTTCTCTGGCGTCCTTAACGGGGATTGAATCCGCTAGCACCAACTGCGCTGGTGCTGGTGCTTGCACTAGTGCTGGCGTGCTGGGGTGCGTGTGGTGAGCGGCTTTATTGCTCCGGTACCATTCTGGACAAATGGTAGTGAGTAATCACGGTGCAACTCACATTTTCTCTTGAGTACCAGGGGCGAGTGCTCTCGGAGGCGTGACCTACCGAAGATGGTCCCAGACACCTCGTAAGGGGTTGCCTGGTATAGTGTGCCGCTTTCCATAACGTAAGGTTGGTGAAGGAGGCCACTATAGGAAAACTCAGTAGACAAATAGGGGTACGTGTACTTTCAGTTAAAAAACGCCTCGTAAGGGGTTGCCTGGTATAGTGTGCCGTCTTATATAACGTAAAGTTGGTGAAGGTGGCCACTATAGAAAATCTCAGTAGTTAAAAGGGGCATGTACTTTCAGTTAAATCGATGTACTACAGATAGAACATTATTTATCGAATTCGTTTTATTTTTGTTGTTGAGTAGAGGGTAGCCCTAAAATAAAACTGTTTTACTTTGTTAGTAAACATTTTTTTCTCAAAATGGCTGCAGTATAACTGTCTCTTTGGTCTATACTTCATAAAATATAGCTTGTTATCTGCGACAGCTGTCAGTATCAATACAGTAACAATAGCGCTTGACAGGCTAACAATAACGTCACATTAACGTAAACGTCAGTTTGAAATATGTCGCAGAGATCAAGCTATATGTTATGAAGTATAGTGGTTGCATGTGCTACTACTGAGAAAGAAGTCCTGGGATCGAGTTGGGACAGAATGTAATTAGGTTTTTCCAAAACTGGATGAAATTTGGACTTCTGCCCTGTTGATGGCAATAGGCTTAAACATAACTAGCCAAATATGGTGTACCGTAGGTAGATACTCCGTCCTCTGCCTAACTCCCTAATACAGGCGTGATGTATGATGTATGTATATATTTGTTACTAAAAATATCTGTATATAGCGACCTCCCTTTATTAGCATGCAGCAGACAAGGCCTGCTTTATAAAATTCCTGTATTATCTTCTATTTTTTAAATAAGAAGTATACCTACATGAATACAGACATTTATTGAATATTAAGAATCTTAATATCAACTGCTTTAATTCACTCTAAAAACGACGTTATATGCAGGGGCGTAGCTACCCGAGGACTAGACGGTGCCGTGCACCGGGGCCTCAAGCTCAGGGCTCAACTAGCAAAAAATTCTCTCATCTTCGGAATCTAAATAAAACAGTTTCCAACACGACCTTAAGGCGCGATCATCGCGCGAACACGCGACCGTCACGTCGCGTTCATTTGTAAGGCTGAATCGGAAAGCGCTCTTTCGTGTCAACTGTTTTTTTAACCATCTTCCCAAAAAGTAGGAGGTTCGCAATTCGGATTTATCTATTATTATTTTTTATATATGTTCGGGCATAACTCCGTTATATATAGACGGATTTTCAAGAATCTTTTTTTGTTTAAAAGGGTACAGATGAAAATGGTACCATCGAACAGATCTGATGATGAAGCCAGAACAATGTATCCTAGTCGTGTCTGGGCTTATAGGTATTGAAATGAGGTGTACTCTAGCTATAAATGATTTCATGGTAATAAGAGGTCCAACACTAAAAAGATAAAAATATTTAAAAAAAAAGAAACGGCCAAGTGCAAGTCGGACTCGCACACCAAGGGTTCCGTACAAACCTCAGCCTAAAGGTATTATAGACCTGAGTATTTCATATGAATTTCAATTTAATACCTCTACGCGTTCATGTGGAAAGGGGTAGTATGTTTAAAATTATTTAAAAAAAAAAAATATATGATGTAACTAAAAATTTACGGTTTTCGCAATTTTTCCTTTATCTGTGCTATAAGACTTTGCTTCGTACCAAATTTCAAGAGTTCACGGGAAGTACCCTGTAGGTTTTGATTCCCTTGCGAGTGTCGAAAATTTGCGGCATGACCGGCTGTATCTTTTGATTGCGTTGGCTTCAAAGTATGATTTTTTCACATCACTTAAATTTTAGCTTGATATCTCCACGCGTTCTTGAGAAAAAGGGTCTTGACAGACAGACAGACGGACGGACAACAAATTGATCCTATAAGGGTTCCGTATTTTCCTTTCGAGGTACGGAACCCTAAAAATAAACAGACTTCTTAAGCAAAACACTACAAAGCGAAAAAAGCTTTGTTTTCCGAAGTCGGTATCGAAAAACGAAAAACAATAGGTACACACATCGTCGCTTACCATCAGGTGAGATGGTGGTCAAGCGCGAGCCTATCAAAAGAAAAAAAAAAAAAAACAACGACACCGATTTCGGAAAACAAAGTTATTTGTAAGTCGTTACCATATCAGAGGATTTTTATTTTTGTTGTTTAAAGAGTGGCATAAGTCTTGGTCCTGAATCTTTGAATTCGCCACTGGTCGCTTGGAAAGCGACGTGAAAAGAAAAAGAGTGTTAGAATTCTGCCTACCTTCCTTATTATATTATACCTACACTATCGGGGTCGAAACTAAGGCATTCGTGATAACGCGAAATATACCAATTTTGTATATTATAATCGTGGGCTTGGCATTCGGCAGGACAGGTGGGGACATATTTAAAGTTGACTTGGGGCGGTCAGCACAGAACTCTAAATCACGTCCTTGCTGATTCTAAAGTAGCTTTGCACCTTTTAAATATTTATATTTAGACTTGATCAAAAAAACCTAAACAGTTTAAGCTAGGGCCCGTTTTTTTTTGCACCTGGGAAAGGCTACCTAACTACGCCTCTGGATATATGGTTTCAAAAACGACATATATTTGCAACACTACTTTACTTAGTACATAGGTGAAAGGACGTATTAATAACCTACCAGAAACATGAAACCCATATTGCATCCTTCTTTGTAATGAGAAAACTTCAGCGTTACATCCAATCGTCGGTAATACTGCAAATCGAGCTATGTCATCATGAACTGATTTTACAGCAGAGAGAATAAACTGAATGTATCCTATTTAGTTTTAGGATTCCGTTTCTCAAAAGGAAAAAAGGTAACTGCCCCTTAGCTTATCAGTCGAGCTCTCAGATCAAATAAAAAGCTAGTCACAGGATTTTTATTTTTGTTGTTTAAAGAGTGGCATAAGTCTTTGTCCTGAATCTTTGAATTCGCCACTGGTCGCTTGGAAAGCGAAGTGAAAAGAAAAAGAGAGTTTTAGAATTCTGCCTACCTTCCTTATTATATTATACCTACACTATCGGGGTCGAAACTAAGGCATTCGTGATAACGCAAAATATACCAATTACCACCTGTCCTGCCGAATGCCAAGCCCACGATTATAATCGTGGGCTTGGCATTCGGCATATTCGGCATATTCGGGGGACATATTCAAAGTTGACTTGGGGCGGTCAGCACAGAACTCTAAATCACGTCCTTGCTGACTTTTTATTTAAACTTGATCAAAAAAACCTAAACAGTTTCAGCTAGGGCCCCAGTTTTTTTTTGCACCAGTGAAAGGTTACTAACTACGCCTCTGGATATGGTTTCAAAAACGGCATATATTTGCAACACTACTTAGTACATAGGTGAAGAGACGTATTAATAACCTACCAGAAACATGAAACCTGTATTGCATTCTTTTTTGTAATAAGAAAACTTCAGCGTTACATCCAATCGTCGGTAATACTGCAAATCGAGCTACGTCATCATGAACTGATTTTACAGCAGAGAGAATAAACTGAATGTATCCTATTTAGTTTTAGGATTCCGTTTCTCAAAAGGAAAAAAGGTAACTGCCCCTTAGCTTATCAGTCGAGCTCTCAGATCAAATAAAAAGCTAGTCAGAGGATTTTTATTTTTGTTGTTTAAAGAGTGGCATAAGTCTTTGTCCTGAATCTTTGAATTCGCCACTGGTCGCTTGGAAAGCGAAGTGAAAAGAAAAAGAGAGTTTTAGAATTCTGCCTACCTTCCTTATTATATTATACCTACACTATCGGGGTCGAAACTAAGGCATTCGTGATAACGCAAAATATACCAATTTTGTATATTATAATCGTGGGCTTGGCATTCGGCAGGACAGGTGGGGACATATTCAAAGTTGACTTGGGGCGGTCAGCACAGAACTCAAAATCACGTCCTTGCTGATTCTAAAGTAGCTTTGCACCTTTTTTTAAGTATTTATATTTAGACTTGATCAAAAAAACCTAAACAGTTTCAGCTAGGGCCCCAGTTTTTTTTTTGCACCAGTTAAAGGTTACCTAACTACGCCTCTGGATACGGTTTCAAAAACGGCATATATTTGCAACACTACTTAGTACATAGGTGAAGGGACGCAATAATAACCTACCAGAAACATGAAACCTGTATTGCATCCTTCTTTGTTATGAGAAAACTTCTGCGTTACATCCAATCGTCGGTAATACTGCAAATCGAGCTATGTCATCATGAACTGATTTTACAGCAGAGAGAATAAACTGAATGTATCCTATTTATTTTTAGGATTCCGTTTCTCAAAAGGAAAAAAGGGAACTGCCCCTTAGCTTATCAGTCAAACTCTCAGATCAAATAAAAAGCTAGACTGACAAGCTAAGGCGTAATTTCGTTGTACGTCTGTGCTTGTAATTGTGTATGTATACGGCAAGGCGTAGTTTTAACCGGCTTAACCTTGTTGTTTGCTTCGTTCCATCTCTTATTTATTTGATCTGAGAGTGAGACGTTTACAGAATAGCACAGCAGTTGTGATAAGAATATACTGACGATTTAAGTTGGTAAATCAATTTGATAAACGGTTTTTTTTTGACTTAAATGATACAATCATTTTAAAGTTTTGCTTTCCTAACAGGTATTACAAATAGGAGGCTATAGATACACGAATTATTTCAGAATACAATATTCACGTCAATACATCTAAATATTTATTTTATTGATCATCAGTCAACGTCTTATAGAAGAGTACCCTTTAAATTGATTAATATAGTCTACTAACTATAAAAAAGTAGGTACAGCGGACCGCACATCAGTGGTAACAAAACCAATATAAATTGACCTTCAGTTCTATTGAAACTCCGTACTAAGGTCTACTCAAGATCACAATGTTACCACTTACCACCAACGTGCGGCCAACTGTACTAGCACATTAATATAATTAATTATTATGTTTTTATATTCACATTTTTTTTTATCATACGCACTGCATCGTTATAATTACTAAAATGACGAAGTTGATTTTACACTGCAGTGCATAATGATAACTGTTTTAAACAGTTCCAATATAAATACTAAACAGAGATCTACAATGTCGTCGAACGCATATTTTTTTTGATACAGCATAATTACAACATATTCATTGAAAACATTATTATTAAAAAAAAAGAAATCCTACGATTCCTCAATCAATCCTACCTAGCCTTTGCCCAACTATGCTGGGGTCTGCTTCCAGTCTAACCGGATTCAACTGAGTACCAGTGTTTTACATGGAGCGACTGCCTATCTGATCTCCACAACCAAGTTACTGGATAACACGATACCTCTTGGCTAGACTGATGTCTGACCTCAAGCTTCTGACTACTCGTAACAACTGTCAAAGATCTTCAAATGACAGCCGGGACCAACGGCTTAACGTGCTTTCCGAGGCACGGAGGCAACTCGGTATGTTGAAATGGTCACCCATCCACGGACCGACCTCGTCAAGCGTTGCTTAACCTTGATGATCGACCAGTGCAGCTGTTATTATTTAGCCACGAGCTCCTCTAAATCCTACGATTCCTACTAAAACTAAATTAATACCCAACAAATGCAGTACTTTTAAAATGTATTTATTTGATTGTAATATCAATAATATACAAAGAAAATTGTGTTCAGGCTAACAAAGAAATAATAGGCAAACTGCATCTGGCATCTAGCACTACATGAACTATATATACATTTAATAAGTGATTATGTTTCACGAATATAAAAGATTCTATTAGATAGATATTAGAACATGAATTTAATTAAATAAATTTGTTTATTTTTATTTGTGCTGACTAGATTTTTATGATATAAGTTAATGTAAAGATAAAATTGTTGTATTACTGCGTGTCTAGCCATCATGGAATGAGCTAGGCTAACAGAACGAACAAGTTAAAGACCCAGCATAGGTACAGGTTGATTCAAACTTTATGACGTTGTTTCACTGCTCACCCTCGCTGTCACCTAAATTCACTACTGTGTAGCGATTAGCAGAGTGTTCCAATCCGCAATTAGGTTTGATTCTACCTATAACAGCCTGAGTATGAAACAGGTTATATACTATTTAGGTGTCGAAGTTCAAAAACAGCCCTTCAAAAAACTTTAAGTAATTTTCATGGGCTTCAGCATATTTCGAATCTTCCTTCCGCCTGTCTTTTATTAATGCCTGCTCATGCCTAATTAGGACTTTATAAAGTGGACAATTCCAGAACCAGTCCTCCTTCTGATTTTCAACATTGCTGTGATGCTCTGTCAAGTCTGCATCAGAACACTTTACACAATTGTTCTTGCGTTCAACCTCTGAAGCTGGTATTGCTATTTTCTTGATGATCCCATTCAATTTGTTCTCTACTCCCAAATAGCTGTACATAGTGCTTAAGATATTATTCACAATAAATCTCCGGTGGTACCAGATTGTCTGATGGTTTGTGAAGTACTTTAACAAGTCTTCATTTGATATCAATTCATAAAACAGCAATTCAAGTTTTCGTAAAGTTGCCTTCCAAGCTGCATAGCATTTGCAATTGCCTGGGGTATAGCCCAGCACAAGAGCAATTAGGTCATCATCATCTATTGTTTTCTTAGAGATCTTGCTAGTGAAGATCCAGTTGTCACGCAGGTTTGTATCATCACTAGTGATATGATCATCTAAAATCTTTTGGAAATTCTCCTGTAAGTTTGCATCTATCATTTTTTCAAAGACCGGCCATCTTTCTTCAATAAGGTACAATATTCTAACACAGATCTGGCGGTAGTGGAAGCAGCTGTAGTCTGAAACATGGCTCGATGTCCATTGTTTAATGAATTTGTATTCATTGAAGTAGAGCATTGTGCTGTCGAAGGTGTGTCGATAGCGCCAGCTGAGGTCCATTAGAAAGGCGCGATGGTCCCAACAGTGATAGTTGTTCATGCACTTATCAGCACCTCTATTGCACAGTCTTAATTCTGAAGCAATGATACGATTCAAAAACTCTTCGCTAAGCACATCATCCTCTGAAATGAACATTAACAAAAGTTTAACGTCAGAATAGAATTTCTCAGTAGCACCCAGCCGGGCAAGCATGGCCTATTTTGACAGGCCTGAGTCACACATTTTTATCACAGTTTGGGAGCAAAAACTATGATAAAATGCATGACATAAGCCTATCACAGAGGCCATGCTTGTCCGGCTGGTTTCAGTTTGTGCATGGTGATGCCAATATGTTAGCTGCTATTTCATGACACTTTAAACATTACATGACAAATGACTTGATAGATGACAATTAGTATAATTGTGGACTTAATTTCAAGTATTGCACGGGAATATTGACGGAAGTGAAAAAACAATCTAACAATCATACTGCATTGGAAGTTTTACTGGATTAGTTTCAACTAGCTGCTGCCTCCAGTTCAAAAATCTCCTTAAAAAGTATGTGATGGAATGAAATTTGTTTGAAAATATTTATGTGGGCAAATATTCACAAACAAATTCCATCGAATTCTTTTCAATTATATAAAAGCAACAAACACCTGCACCTGTAGTCAAGTTACCAATCTACTATCGATAATGCTAGTAGAAAACAAATCAATTTATGGGAATGACACATCTGAACGTTAAGTTACGTGGTCAGACTTTACAATTAGAAGGCGTTAACGATTGTAGAAAGAGATTCGATACGAAACGTTTGTAACTTGCCTAAAGTGGCTCAAATTGTCTGAATAACCATATAAAAATGTTCATGGTAGACTTAGAATATGTTGTCGTGAGTTATCGTAACTGAAGTATTGGCCTGATTTTGTGATAATAATAACTAATGATGGAAATAATGATACAAAATTCATTCAAATTATTAAAATGGTACACTTACTGGCTAATAATCTGTTTAAAATCCATCTCCTGTATGAATAGGCTTCATTACATTTCGGCTTCCTTGTCAGTACTAATTTTGTAAAATGCATCTCTTGGCGCCAGTCGTGGAACTGTTGAGATGTCATTTCTCTTCTCTTGTTCCATAATGAGGTTACATCAGGGTTTATCAGAAGCGTGGGATTTAGAAGACTTATAATCCTCTTATAGTTCAGATTTGATAGTCTGCTGAGCCTTCGCTTTGGATTAGTCAAGAAGTCACGTATTAGTTCGGCATAGCAGTAGTTGTACACATGCTTCACACACCAAGACTCCAGTCCCAGCGAAGTTTGAATAAACAGCACAGGTGATCGGTTTGTAGTAGACTCCACACCAATAATATCAAACTCAGTCCTGAAAACACACACAGGATTAACACGCAAGTTCTTTACTCTCACTTATCATGCAACTTGAAATTGTGCCAATTTGAAGTAAATATTTACAATTCACGTCTCCTCAGATAATGATTTAACTCCTTTATTATTTTCTCCACCAGTCCCGCTAGTCCGATCCTATCCTCGTCTGAGATCGACATGACGATAGTAGAATTTAAAGAGAAATTAATTAATTTATATCTTAAATATCAGAATTTTATGAAATCCTAAACATTTAATAAATAAAATTGCAAACAAGTTCACGAAACACGTACAGCATTTCGAAACGTCAGATATTTTTTTTATTTTAGAAATTTGCAACCCCAATTGTCAATGTCAATTTCATTGATTTTCATAGACTCGGAGCACGTCTAGAATATCATCTGAATCTCTACTGATTTTATCGATGTTTGGGTCCTAGGCATTTAGGTCATACGTAATTAGAGATGGGTTAATGCCCTGGCATATTGGGCGCTTTGAATAAACGCCGGATAAATGTCCGTAAACGCTGAATAAATGCCTTTTGCCTGGGCAACAACTTTAACAGAACTATTAATATTTGTTTCATTCAAATAGCTATATTAGAATGTGCAGAAAAGGTTAATTCAAATGTAGGTATTTATTTCAACTGGGCCACGGCACTTTTGAACGTTAACAATTTTATTTCAAGTAATAAAAATTGATTCTACCGTGCATTCGGAAAAGTAGCTTGTTAAGGAGAAGAACGCACAAGAAACTCCATAATCACTCTTTTAAAAAAATAAGTTTTTTACAATATTTACATAAGTACAAACATTAATAAGTTCATATACGTGAGAACGATGCACCCAGAACTACTATACTTACTACAATAGGTTTAAAGTATTACAAGCACTAAATGGTAAATTCCTTCACTTGATAAATAGGAACATGGTTCTCACATACCTACAAATATTGCAAACATAGCTAAATTACCTAATTCAACAACAATGGAACAGTGTGCGAGTAAATTTTTTTAAACAAAAAGAGAAGAAAAAGTAAAGCGTTACTATAGTTATGAATGGAGTTTCTTGTGCGTTCTTCTCCATAACAAGCTACTTTCCGAATGCACGGTAGAATCAATTTTTATTCCTTGTAAATTTTAATGTAACTAACGTTCAAAAGTGCCGCTTTGTGGCCTAGTTGAAATAAAATATCTTTGTCTTTGTCTTTGAATTTATTACAAATTAAAAAGATTGATTTGTCTACACTAAAAATTGCCCTATGGAGCAGGACCAGCATGTTTCCAAGCATTTTTATCTTGAATAATAATCATCTAATTTGTAATATTCTTGCTTACAAAGTGTGCTTTTGTTTTAAATTTTCTTTCATTAAGTTTTAATTAATATCTCACAAGGTATTTTGTTATAGAATTTAACACAGTACCCCATGAAAGATGTGTGTACTTTAGCTAATCTATAAGATGGTTCATCTAACTTATCTTTATTTCAATTCACAAACAACTCGTCACACTGGATATTAATTCGTCACTATGTCTAATAGGTCTCTTTCATTAATATGTCACTTTGTACATGTAGTCAGTTTCCCAACTTGTCTCAAGCCTTATTTTGTCTCTTTCCTAACTCGTCCGACACGTTGGTGACAGGCGGACCCATCGGCGTCAAAGAGGAGGCACCGTAGTTCACGCACAGTTCACAAGGTGCCCTTTGTACTGATAGTATGCAGATAATGAGCAGCTGCGCGTTGCATGCGTGGCTGGTCATCCCTAGACTAATCAGCACGGCGAGTATTTGCGGCAGCGCCGGCTAAGCCTGCCGTACCTACTTGAAACATGAGAAGGCGCAAGGGTATCGACACAAGTTGCGTCCCACACTAGAAGTCTACCCACCCTATAAGAGACCAACGTCATGCTATCTAGTTTTTTCTTGAATATCATAAAATAAGATTATTAAACAAAAATTTAATAAAAAAAACTAAATATTTTATTTTCATATTTTATCCTTAATTGTAAATATGCGTCGGACGAGTTGGGGAAGACGGAATACGGCTTGAGACAAGTTGAGAAACTGACTACATGTACAGTGACGTATTAGTGAAAGAGACCTTTTAGATATAGCAACGACATAGCTAGTGTGACGAGACAACCGTCAAAAGTACGATTCTCGGCGATGGTTTTTGGACTATGGTTGAACAATGTGTTAGTATAATGGTATAATAGTAAGGTGGTTAGTATAATGTGGAGAATTATATTTTCTATAATTACCTATTCGAATTTTCAACTGTGATTTTTTTAACAAGACTGATTATTTTATGACTGATTAAAATTTTAATTTACCAAAATACTGATGTTAAGTTCCCTTTTAAGTTGTTCCTGCTTTATTTTTTCCAAAACAAAGTTATTAGTTTTTGTGCCCAGTGATCGGGCATTTGGGCGTAAACTCGTTGATGCCCAATATGCCAAGTTTACGTCCATTTTGTCCATATTTGTTTTTCTCCTCGACCTATCTCTATCCATAATATAAATTCAGTACGGAAAGGGGTCCGTTAGAGTTTTATTGAACCACCTAGAGAGAGCTCGACTTTTTAAACTGAAAATAGGAGTTGCCTGCGCTTATTCAGTCACTTGCCCAAGGTATTGCTCTCCATACGCTGAAGAAGTTACCGTCGTGGTACCGTTATGCATTCGAGGGGTTTACGTTAACAAAAGAACAGGTGGATAGAAAGTGGTATATATTTTTTTATAGAAGTAGGTATGTTTTAATTTACACAGATTTCATTAAATTATCAAAATCTTTGAAAGCGCGATCTATAGCTGGAGTTATTTCTCTAACGGGTTTGTTGTCTATGGAAAGCCAAATGGATCCTGGAGCGCCAATTTCAAACATTTCAACAAGAGCTGAAACAGCCGACTCCACCCTGAAAGTTAAAAATGCAAATACAGTTGCTAAGTACCATTATATTGTGTACGAACGTGTCCAAATATTAGGTATTTGCGTCAATAAAATGATTAATGAATGTAGAGTCAACACACTTTCAATCAGTGTTTTCCAACAATATCTATTCTATAGGTAACTAGGTGCCGGTTTGTTTTGAAAAATAACTCACGATTGAAAAACGGTATTTTTCGCAATAGCAGCAGCCAGAATCTGTCCAAGACTGGGGTCATAAGTCCTCGTTTCTAAATTACGCATTATAGCAGTATCAGTAGCTCCAAAACATATTGTCAAAATCCTTATGCCTGAGTTTTTGTAGAACGGATCCATCTAAAAATAAGAATTGGAAAAGGTTACCAACAGGAATCACGGCAGTTTTAATGCTTTTGTACCCATTGAAGATTTTGTACAAAATCTTTTAATGCAAAATAAAAGAATGTAGTTTACTATTTAGGACGGTAGATATCACCAGCTCAAAAATACTGTTTTTTTTTTAAATAAATTAAATATCTAAGTATGTTAAATACATGTCTTCGGGTCCCAAGCCAGGAGCTCAAAGCTGGGGCCCATAGCAGCGCTGGGACTCCTGAACCCTGTCTGAACCTGTATCCCACGAAACTGCCGTAACGCAGCAGTGGATAGCTAGGGGGTTCGTTCCTTATTGGGAGATATACTGGTTCCTACTACGGGTGTAAGGTGTCACAAGCGTGGGCCGGTGCTATTATATTCACTTACCTGGGATTCCTGCGGTAGGCTCCTGGGGGTCGATCAATATCGTGCCGTGAGATTAGGGATAGGCGAATATATATAATATTAGGACAATAAGGGATAGACTGACGGCTGTCTGGACCGAAGGCTCCAGCGTCCACCAGGCAGAACACGTTTCCCGCAAAAGCACTTCGATGTGCGTGAAATATATTCAAAACCGACTTCGCGGGCGCCCCACAACACCGATCGCGACTGGCGGGCGCAATTAACAATCACAATGGGCGAAACACATCTCGATTATATATGCTTCCACAATAACCCAAATTCACCGTGTCAGTTACAAATTTTCTATTTCGACTCTTGTCAAGTGTCAGCTGTCAATCTAAAAGCTGTCCAATCGCTGACAGCCAACTGACATGGTGTTGCAATTAAATATCAAATAGTGAACGAAACGTTTGGTTCAGAACAAAGTAGATAAACATACCCAACTAAACTCACCGCTAAACATTGGCTGAAGTGCAGAACCGCCATTTTGGATCCTTTGTAAATCGGCAAAAACGGGTTTATGGTCAAAGCGGCTATCGACGAGATATTTATAATGGTTCCACCAGCTCCACCTTCATCCTTCCTCATGTGCTGGATGCCTTTTAGTGTAAAGGAAACCAATCCTTGCTGGATATTAAATAAAATTGGTTATCTATCTGGACAATTATTTAAAAGTTTAGCTTAACTTCTGTATTTTAATTTTAAATAAAAAGTAAATACCCAGTTAACTTCAGAAGCTGTCCTCCACATGATAGGTGCGTCCACCATAACGCCAGCATTGTTGATGATAACATCGATCCGCTTGAACTGAGCGAGCACGGCGTCGAAGGCGTTCGTTATGTCTTCTTCCTTGCTTACGTCGCATTTGATGAACACCGCCTTATTGCCGTGAACTTTGTTCAGACGTTCGGCTGTTGCCTTGCCAAGCTCCTCAGCAATGTCTAGGATAGCTGCATTCTGTAATCACACGAACATTATAAAGGTGAAAGTTTGTGAGTGTATGTGGGTGTGTACGAGTGTTCGTATGTTTGTTACTTCGTCACACTCAAACGGCTGGATGGATCTGGATGAAATTTGGCACAGAGATAGATTATAGTCAAGAAGAGCACACATGATACTTTTTATCCCGGGAATGTGTTCCCTTGGGATAATATTCGACTTTCACGCGGGAGAATCAGCTGGCAGAAGTTAAAT
The DNA here is from genome assembly GCA_964057195.1 of Orthosia cruda. Lineage (NCBI taxonomy): Eukaryota > Metazoa > Arthropoda > Insecta > Lepidoptera > Noctuidae > Orthosia > Orthosia cruda. The sequence continues at coordinate 38,670,043 of OZ059828.1, read as the reverse complement.
ATGTTTTAAATTGTGTTTGATGATTTCTAAAATAATTGAGTCATTCTATATACAGTTTTGACAGGTGTATATCACGAATTCGCGACCAGAGGCCGTAGATCGCGTAAGGCACTTGTCCGCTGAAGACCAGCGAGTAGCGAGTAAAGTTAGAAACTAAACATGAGTTGGCGAGTAGCGAGTGTGTAGTTCCGATAGCTTTACCGCTCGGCTATGAGCTAGTATTTCTGTGCGACGGACGATTACTCGCACCACTCGCTCGGGGTGGCCGAACTGTAGGTAGAAATGACCGCTGATTGTTCTCCCGGCGTGAGTTCTGACCGCCAAGCGAGCTAGCAAGCATTGCTGAGCGAATATAACTTTGATAGCTCTTGTCGCTGCGACAAACTTGTGGTACTCTAATACTCGCCGCCAGTATGAACAGCCAGCGATCAACTATTTCTAGATACATGATTGTGTCTCTTTTATTGACACGGGATCTTATATCTTTTGTACGTTTCTTCAGTGAGAAAATAGTCGATAGCTAACCGCTTCTTGTCGGCGGTGGGACAAGCGCCTAAACGTAAACGTTCTGTTATGTCAATTTGTACAAAAAAGAGGTTTCCCCTTTCTATCACCAGACGACACTTATCCAGTTTCAACACAAAACGAAACGGGCAGCAACGAGATCGTTACAGCCGCGGAGCGTGGGACTCTCGACTTTAGGCGGTACCGTGGCCTTCCTGCAAGTGCCAGTGCCGGTGCTGCAGCGGGTACCGGCAGCGCCGTCTTCCTCTCTTGACGGCGGTTTCTATTGATCACCGTCGTCCGGGCATCCGTGAGTGGGGAAGGCAGGCGCGGTCGCCGGGGTAACACACGCCGATCGGGCAGTGCAGGGCTTACTGGGCCCTTCCACGGGCTTTTTGGCCCGCTTCCTGGTTCTCCTCGGCACAGGCGCTGCTGCCGCCGACCCCGGTTCAGCGGGCCCATTCCTTTCTCCTCCTGTCTGCAGCGAGCGGTGTGTCCTGTTTGCCCGCACTGCATAATGCAAATAAAGTATAATGAGTAATCAAACGAATGTGTAAGTTATGTTCGATCATCATTATTATGAAGACTATTACCTTCGATGATCAGGGGCCCACCCAGAAACCATTCAAATTTATCCTTTCCGAACAACCCAGAAATTGTAAAAAAAGTGTGGCGATCATAAAATGAGCTTACAGATGACAGCGGAAGTTAGCACCCGGTTGCGTTCAGTTCACAGCAAATTAATTAATGTTTGCTGTGGCGAGCTTTGAATAATCGTGCGTCGGTTCCATGGAAATAGAGGAAACTAATGACGAAGAAGATAATGCAGATGCGCACGATCCTCTCAACCACCGCATCCGCAAGTGCAGGGGCCGTCGATGGAGCCGAAGATGGAGCCGACGACGACGGGGCCAGCGGTGGCGTTGCGGCGGAAGATGGTATGGCGGAATGGTAGCGTTAGCGGGAGCCAAATCCTCTTGCTGCCGCCAGAAATGTGCCTTCAGAGAAACGAACTCCCTCTGGAGTTTTTCCATCTTGAATAAGAGACGGCTGTTCTCTTTTAATAACTTCTTTGTCTCCTCCGAGGTCGTGTGATCAAGGAGAATTCCACCCGTCGCCCTGATTCCATCCGCTGCCTCATTTAGAGCACAGGAAAACGTGCCCTTAAGGTTGCTGGATTGTAGGGCCATCTTCAGCACCACATCCACTCCTTCCATTATCTACCGGTTTAATTCTGCCACCATCAGATGGCAGTCTTAGACCGCCTTTCTATGGCCAGTCAGAATATTTCCACGACCTCCTCCGAACCTATGGCCTTACGGCCCTATCGCCTCGCGCCTTTAAAATCCGCCTTAGTGATCCGCCTGCATAGCCCCTTCGGAGTCGCTCTCCTAGCTGACTATCGACGTATTGGGGTGCTTCAGATAGAGACCACTGGAGATGCAAGACGACACTAGAGCAGATGCTCCTAGCTGTGTCGCGCGACCTCATCCTCTCCTCCCTGTCGATGTCGGCAAAGACAGATTAATCGACCCCGTTAGGTTCGACTTGTTGCCGCGCGAACGCCAACACTTCCTCCAAACTTTGGAGGTAGCGTCCCAGCCGCGCTCGCCCGCCTCCGCCTCCACCAATCCGATAGGTACTTGTTGGTTTTTTGTGCCATGTGGCACCACATCCAACGTCTCCATCTCAGATATCGTATTTTTGTTGGTTTGTTTTATTTATTTGATCCATACAGTGCCCACGAGTAATATAAGAATTACTAGTCCACCAAACTTTTGCCCAGGTAAGTTTACATACTGTTGAGTGCGGCAGGTACTCTACAGGTGAAACGCTAACGACTGAAGTCCATCCAGCCATTCATCCTTTCGCCGCGCTCCAAGCTTAGTATTGGGTAGTTTTAACTTAGAGGTGTATTTCCTCTGGGCCAGGCAGTTAAGCCAAGCCCCCGATGACGGCATTAGACATGCCTCCGTTCACTGACCAGCCAACCGGACACAGCGTACCCGCCGAAAGTTAGCCACGTTGGTGCGCCTTAACCGCTGCGGCATGGTTGCATCCTTTGTCGATTGATCAGGAGCGACACCTCCGTGAGTCTCACTTAGCCAGGTCTCTCACTTGGGCCTTTCCGGCATGAGTAACTCTACCGGCAAAGTCCCAAGATTATTGAGACACGCAAGCCCCACTACAACGACAACGTGGAGATATCCTCGGTGGGGTTTCGGTAGGGTAGATTGGTTATCAGTGGATCACTTTTTTAAAATTTAATATGCTATATGCTCCGAAGTTTATGGCTAAATGATTAATCTCTGAAATTGAATCATAAAATGAGTATCTAATCTTTGAAGAAAAAGGCTTTGAATCGCGTGTATTATATAAAATTACAAGAAATAAAATGGTCAGTGATACAGTTTGACCCGGGAATGGGTCACTTTGGATCAATGCATGGGTGACAGGCAGACTGGATCTATTTAATTGAAATCAGAAGACAAAACAAAAGATAGCAATTTCCATATTATGACTTTATATTTGTACTATAAGACAGTCTTTTACATTAAAATAGTCTTAGAAAATTAACAGTCACCCTTTATTGAACATAAATATAGGTTTTTCTTTGACGTAAAAAATCCATATTATTACTTCTTAATTTGTACTATTTAGAGTCTTTTACATCAAAATAGTCTTAAAAAAAATTATCAGTCACAGTTTAATGAACATAGGTTTAATATTATAGGATTTTAGCCTCTATCACATTTTCCTGTTCTATAACCTTGGCAATAGGTATAATATTCTATTTTCCATTTAACTTGGCATTCGACCATAATACATTCACCTTTCTTTGGCAAACTTTGAACTGCATGTAAATTTTTGGAATCCACCGTCTCATAATCATCTTATTTATCTTCAAATATCGATTCCTTCCGAACTTTAGCTTCACGGGTCACAATGGATCACCAGTCCATTGTGACCTAATACGAAATGATTCAGTGTGACCCATTGGCTGTTATGGAAAAAGAAAATTAACAAAATAAAACTAGGTTGGTATCTAACAAATCTAAGGATAAAACAACATAGTTTACAACAGATTTAGGATATAACAAGCGTACGACACAACAAAAACACCTACATTTCTTATTCACTTGGAAATAATACAAATTTTAAAACCTCGTAAAAAAATTACCTACCTAAATTACGCAGTGTGTAATTGCATCTTTCCGCTTCGATTCCGCGACGGTGACTTGTTCGTAGGAGAGGGGTATAGGCGAGCGGCAAGAACACGTTTTAATAATCCACTGTACCCCGCGATTCACTGTGACCCACTCTCCGCTCCCCTACTGACCTACCATAACATAAATACTTAATTATTGTACAGACTTAAAAGACGGCAACATTTACCTTCGCTCCATGTCTTAGAAAAGCCTCCGCATATCCCGCCCCCAAGCCCGAGGCACCTCCAGTTATTAAAAATATTTTGTCTTTTGCGTCCCACTGCGCCATTGTATTTGCTATGCCCCTGATAAAGAACTAAGGAGTGTTTCTTTCAATGAGCGAAACCAAATCATCCTGTGATATCTATGTGTAAACAAGATACTGTATCATATTTTGCTATCAGTTGGCAAAATAATACCACAACAAATATAAAATTTTACAGCTATAGCCAAGGTTTTTGAGTTTGTTTTGTTTCTTACCTGAACACTATATCTAGACACTCTTGGCCGGTTTCTGATTTAAGTAAATCAGCAAAAATCAGTTGATTAGTGCCAAATAATTCAGGAAGCGTTTGAGTATTTTACGTTTCACAATTGAGAATCTGCCTAGATCAGTTAAGGAAGTACCTACTTATGTATGGACCTGTCAAAGTTTCATTCTCTTTCTCCCTTACGTTCCATTCTACAAACGAAATCCGAGACATCACAAGATTGCATAAAATTTACTTATATAAATTTTATACAGCAAAAGTACGTTAGTATTTTATTTTTACTTCATTCAAGATTTAAAACATCAAGTTATTAAAGATATAACTTGATTAATCAAGATCAGAAGGAAAACAATATTAGCCAGGGTCGGTGCCATTGGATATGTGTTGGATATTATGAAGGAGGACTGTGTTTTAATATGTGTTAGATGCTAGTGGTAGATGCTTAAATCGAGATCAGCACATCTTAACGTAAATTAATTTCATTAGGTAGGTCCCGATATCTTGTACAGACACGGCTATTAATTATTTGGCAGATTGGCACACTTCGTAGATTGACCATGGTACAGCCATTTTCCTTTTTTAACCGACTTCGCAAAAAATAAAGAGGTTTCCAATTCAATTGTATTTTTTTATTTTTTTTATTTGTGTTACCTCAGAACTTGTTACTGGGTGAACCGATTTTGATGATGCTTTTTTTATTTGAAAGCTGGTGCTTGTCATTAGGTTTCCAATAAATAACGGCAAATCACTCGGGATAGCTGCAATCGGATGTCTGTTTATTGTTAACATTATTTCATAACATAACATCACACTAGCACGCTCTAAAGGGGTACGCAGGTGTGAACCGTTCACCCTGGTATACTCTAATTCCACCGTTTTTGTTTAAGCTTCTTGTTTCTGGGTTAATCTATTGTGGCTTCGCTTTGGAGAATTAGTCCGTTATGTACCCTCAACTAAAAAGTAAAAAAAAAAAAAAAATATTAACAAAAAATACAACCGACTTCAAAATAAAAGTGAAATAATAAGTGAAAAATAACTTCAATTTCGGAAGTGGGTGTCAAAAAACGAAGATCACAAAACAGGAACACCGACTTCCGAAATTTAAGTTATTTTCACTTTGTAGTGTTTTTATTTGGAAGTCGGTTGTATTTTTTGTTAAAAAGTTTTTTTTTTAAATTTATTTATCAAAAAACAATCAATTTGCTCAACAATCGTTTTACATACATAAACATGAGTTTTAAAAATAGAGACGGAAACGTAAAAAAAAATCTTTAATCAAAAATTATGATAACAGATGCTTCGCAAAATCATTAAAAGCACTATCAATTGTTGGTGTAATATTTTGAGCTGGTTTATTGTGAATTGACAACCAAATTGAACCTGGTGGGCCACTCTTGAACATCTCAAGCATAGCTGCAACTGCTGATGCTGGGCTGAAAATAGACAAAACCTAGCTTTTTTCCAACTATATTGGGTACTTGGTAAGTCTAAACGCACAAAGCGTTTTGCAAAAACTTTCATTGTGAGCACAGCTAAGGAGTGGAATTCCGTCTTTGTTTCCTGATAGCTACTACCTAGGCGTATTCAAGTCAAGAGCGAATAGGTTACTTCTAGGCAAGAGTGCTTCACTGTCGACCGTCGGCCATCGCTTACTATCAGGCGGAATAGTGGTCATAAACGAGCCTATAGTAACAAAAAAAAGAAACGGATGCAGCTATATGTGGTATTTAGCTGTTAAAACTATACCACTTGGTGAGATTCCTTAACAAACTTTCAAACTTGTGATTACTGTTAACGAGTGTCAAAGATTTGAAAACTGACCTCTGAAACACGAATCCGTCAGCCGCAAGCGTGTCGGCAAAAACTTTCCCAACTCTTGGGTCATATGCCCTCGCTTCCAAGTTATGCAGCAATGGAGTGTCAGTAGCTCCTGGACACATGGTCAGAACTCTAACACCTGTATTTTCGTAGAATGGTTCCACCTGGAAACGAGAATACTCTGTGATTTAAATGGTTGGATATGATTAAATTCATAAACAACATTTTAAGAAGGCTGATTGACTAATTATATTCCAGTAACAATAATATTTTAACTTATATATATATATAAAAGAAGAAACTGACTGACTGATCTATTAACGCTCAGCCAAAACCGCTAGGCCTAGAAGCATGAAATTTGGCAGAAAGGTTCGTCAAGTGACTTAAGTGAGCACTAAGAAAGGATTTTTGGAAATTCTACCCCTAAGGGGAGTTAAAGGTGGCAATTTGTTGGGGTTATATATTTTAAACTTGGCATAAATACTAATAGCAAATGTTGAAGGTTGTCATTACAAGTTAATCAAAACTACTCCTAAAATACGATTTAGAGGGTGTTAAAGATTTTTGAAGAATTTTATTGTACAAGACTCCTTTTTATGATGTAGGGGAGCAAACGAGAAATATTTGTTGGAATGAAAAGTCTAATTCCTTGGGCAAAATAATAAAGGTATCATTCGTTTTTCGGTACTGGGGTAGTAGAAAAGACGATTTAAGGGATGTAAAAGTTTGTATGGAAAATTTTATTTCATTGTTTAATAAACTTGAAACATGGCACAAATGCTAACCTAAGTAAATAATAAAGGATGTAATTATTAGTTCTGCTCTTCGGATTCAGCACTGTCTTCTTCATAGTATTAGATGGTGAGTGGTGTACTCTCTATGGATCTTAATGTAAAGCTGTGACTGCTATTTACTGACGAGCCCTTTATTTAGTTATACCTTATCGGACAAATCATTAAAGTTTCGTAAATCCTAACTTAAACCGTAGATATAATCTACGATTCCCCATTTCAATAACTTATTTTTAGTCGCTTGCACTATCTGCACATAATAAAGTCATCTGTACTTAGTCGAGTCGTCTTCGAACGAAGTCGCAGGCGGAATGCTAGTAGAAATATAATTTGTCTTTTATCTATCTGTGGGGATTTCCACAGATAGATAGGTAAAAGATATTTGATAAGTCCCCAGGAAACAATAAATAATGCATGACATGTATATGTATATGTGCATGTCATCATCAACATCATTTCAGCCGAAAGACGTCCACTGCTGGACATAGGCCTCCCCCAGGCGTGGCCACATTAACCGATCCCGTGCGTCTCGCATCCAGCGCCTTCCCGCAACCTTAACCAGGTCATCGGCCCACCTAGTGGGAGGTCTTCCAACGTAATGTCTTCCGGTTTGCGGTCGCCATTCCAGAACTTTTCAGAACTTGTTCAGGCCCCATCGGCCATCCGTTCTGCGGGCAATGTGCCCTGCCCACTGCCGCCATTACATGTATATGTACAATTATTGATGGGCATTATGAATAATATCGTATTGATCACTTGGTCCGTATCATATACATAATTTGCTTGTAAGTAGGTACTTGGTACATCAGGCTTTCAAGATGTAGGTATTTAAATACTGTCGGGTATCAGAGGTAATCATACACCAACTAAACCTGCAGCTTTATTGCGAAATGAATTCGGCAAGGCAAAGGGCAAAGAGTATGAACAATCTACCATCAATCACATTGACAGAAATCCACATCGCGAGTTTAATCTCGCATGTGATTGGTCGATTGTTTATACTATTTGCCCATTGCCTTGCCGAATAAGGCTGCCGAATAATTATAATAAAGGTCACCTTTGGATGTCTTACCGCTAAACATTGGCTAAAGTGCAGGACAGCCAGTTTTGAGCCACTATAAACAGACAAAGATGGAATTTCACCCAAAGCAGCAGTTGACGAGATGTTGACGATTGTACCGCCGACTCCACCTTCGTCTTTCCTCATATACTTGACGCCTTTTAATGTGAAGGATACCAATCCTTGCTGAAAAGTAATAAATTGGAAAAAGGTAATTCATAAGGCTAGTGTTTCGTGACTTTGCCATCCGTGCCTCGTTAAGCCAGTCTTGGCATTCATATAAGAGCTGCGAAAGTCAAATTTAACTACTCTATCCCAGGGTTGTGACACACGGCAGACTATGATGTGGAGATAGACACATATATACGTAATATACTTCGTAATAATAAACAATATCCCCAAAATTCAAGTTAATAGGTCAATGGGAAGTTAAAAAAATCTTCATATTTTTTAATACAAATAATACATTATGTACGACGAGGTCTAAACATACACACTCGATTGGGTAGGTCAAAATTGGTTTTGGGGCAACAAGATGCTGATACTGTGAAAATTTGAAGACTGTAGCTCCAACCGTTTGGCCGTAAAACCCGTGTGACAGATGACGGACAGACGGACACGTGAGTGATAGCAATAGGGTTCCGTTTGCAACCTTCGGGTACGGAACCCTAAAATTACTTAAAGAAAAAATACATTTACTTATTTAATAAAAATGGCAATTTCATAGGTTTAATAGAATATACTTTATTGGAACTTACCCAATTTACGTCAGAGGCCATTCTCCACTTGTTAGGTGTATCCACCATAACACCAGCATTGTTGATGATGACATCGATCCGCTTGAACTGAGCGAGCACGGCGTCGAACGCGTTCGTTATGTCTTCTTCCTTGCTCACGTCGCATTTGATGAACACAGCTTTATTGCCGTGAGCTTTGCTGAGACCCTCAGCTGTCGCCTTGCCGAGCTCCTCGGCAATGTCGAGGATAGCTACATTCTGTAAGGAACAAAAAATAAAATAGCGACAAAAAAATATTACTTGAATTAATATTAGATAGTTTCTGCAAACAGCTTCGACCGATTACAGAAAGTATGTAGGTATAATAGTGTGATATAATTCAGGACATTATCTGCCCGTATAGGCATCAACTTTTATCAAAATCTTTTCAGCCAACAACAATTGGTGAACAAACCTCGAAACATCCAGTCTTTTATCTTTATAATATATATAGTACGATTAAAATACCTTTGCTCCGTGTTCTAGAAATGCTTGAGCGTACAGAGCCCCTAAGCCAGAAGCTCCTCCGGTAATCAAAAATACTTTGTCTATAACGTCCCACTGCGCCATATTGTAGTGATCGGTACACTCAATCAAAAACTAAGTTACTTTATTCTGGTGTTGTTATTTAAATACCCGAATGCTATCTATAACCTAAACTGAGATACTTTATCATATTTTTATCTGTTTGTTATTAGGTATGTGTTCCGGTTTTGCACTATGTTGCGAGTCGAGCCGAGGCTGTGCTAGAGGAGCAAGAGATGTCGGGGCTTTCCTCCACATAGAGGGTGCCTTCGACAAGACAACATTTGAGTCCATACGCATTGCTGCAAAAGAACATGGCATCAATGATACCACGTGCAACTGGATTGACTATATGTTGAGAAGCAGAATAATCAGATCGGAACTGATAGGAGACAGACTTAGCGCAAAAACAACAAGAGGTTGTCCGCAAGGCGGAGTGCTGTCACCATTATTGTGGTGCTTGGTAGTAGACTCGCTATTTACCAAACTCAATACCGGACCAATCTACACACCACCATTATACATACATTGCCTAGAATTGCCTAATGGCGCGGTCACATCACCACGGCGCGGCGTCGCGTCGAGCCACTAAGTACTCGTAAGTATAACAAAACACGAATTAAATTGCATTGTCACACTTATTTACTTCATGCACACAAACGTACAGAGGCATACTTATACCTTAGGCAATTCTAGGCTAGGTGGTTTATACCTAATTACATAGCCAGTTGAACATTCTTTATTAAAGAAAGTAATTAAAAAAACGGCCACCCATGATGAAAGTTTGGCAAATTTTCGTCAGCACCACCTTGGATTTTGGTTTTGACCCCATTATCGTTTCTACCACGCCCGAAAACCATGTAAACGACACCCATGATGAAAACTTGGCAAATTTTGCAAAGATCGACAGATATTTTTGGTTAGATCGTGTTTGCATTTCGATAGGTACTGATGGCTTGACTTTTGTTAACTGTTCAGAAAATCATGTCTTGAAAGTTTATATAAAGAAACTGATATTTTATACTACCTACCTGTGACCGTTGACCACGTAAGTACTTAAAATATGAGTAGGTACAGAAACCATTTTTTAGTTTTTTGGGCTTCGAAGTATCTCTCGCTATTCTAATTTGACTCCGTATAACTGTTGTTAGAACGCCTTTCTTTCTCTATTGTAGTACACAGTTTTTCAAATCACTGTCGGCCACCGGAGTTTTGGTCTTCAGGGACCTAAAAATAATGCACTCCATTTCACTTGCTCTGCTTCATCACCATTTTATAGTCTTGACAATCTAACAAGTTGGATTTGAAAGCTTTATAACCTATACTTATCTTCTATACTATATATTATCTATACTATATAATAATAATATAATATTATAAAGCTGAAGAGTTTGTTTGTTTGTTTGTTTGTTTGAACGCGCTAATCTCAGGAACTAATGGTTGGAATTGAAAAATTCTTTTTGTGTTGGGTAGTCCATTTATCGAGGAAGGTTATAGGCTATATAACATCACGCTACGACCAATAGGAGCGGAGCATCAATGAAAAATGTTCCAAAAACGGGGAAAATTTATTCTTTTTGAGACGCAACGTATTTAGAGTAGGTGGGCTAGCTTGGTAGGTAGCCAGTTGACGGGAGCGAAGCCGCGTGGGACAGCTAGTAATATTATAAAGCTGAAGAGTTTGTTTGTTTGTTTGAACGCGCTAATCACAGGAACTACTGGGTGGAATTGAAAAATTATGTTTGTGGTGGTTAGTCCATTTATCGAGGAAGGTTATAGGCTATATAACATCATACTATGACCAATAGGAGCGGAGCATAAATGAAAAAAAAATGAGAGCTTCCGTTGCGTGCGCTGCGTAAACGGTTTAAGTTACGCAAAAATCATGTATGATGGGATTGTTGCTCTTTAATAGTATATGTCTATCTTTTAAGTTTGACTCACTATAACCTTTTTTTATGGTAATCAAATTTGTTCGAAATTAATGCATTATTTGCGTATAGATTAATTCTTATTCAAATAAATAGTTTAACAAATTGGTAGATAGGTAGGTTGGTAGGTAGTTGACGGGAGCGAAGCCGCGGGGGTAAGCTAGTAATTAATAATAATTAAACTTGATGCTTACGAAAGATACTCGTTGTTATAATGTATGGGTAACATAGTCAGTGCCGTCTGTACCGTAAGGGCACACGGGGCCCGTGCCCAGGGCCCCCATCCTTAGGGGGCCCCGAAGGACCGACAATTTATCTCACATTTATTCTCAAAAAAAAATTGTCAGGCACAGTAACAGTGAGCTCCCGGGTCGAAAATATAACTTACTTTTGTCTTAAAATTCATGTCAAAATTATGACGACTTTATTTAACCAAATTAAGGCAAAATCAAGTCAAACTTTGCCTTTTTTCTATTAGAAGTATAAAATTTCCATAACATTTGATTTGATTTTTACTTATTCAGCTTAGTTAGGTTCGATTTATGACAAAAAATTATATCCAAGCCTAAACTTAACTTGGAATCGGGCGAGTTGACTAAATAATGGACAGAATTTGTAAAATTTTAGCATGAAGATATTAATGCACGTGAGCTCAAAACAGAATGTTTTCATTTAAGTGAATATTTGAAAATCATAGCAAAGCAATCAGCGTATTTAAATCTCTCGACCTTACATAACCTAATAAAGTCAGATAAATTAGAAGAAACTTATCCAAAGGTTGAAGTTTTTACAAGAATATTCCTTTGCCTAAAGGTTACAAAATCAACGCACAAAAACGGCAAAAAAATCACGTTTGTTGTATGAGAGCCCCGTAGTACTAGTATTTTACATGGAGCGACTGCCTATCTGACCTCCACAACCCAGTAACTGAGTAATACGGTACCCCTTGGTAGACTGGTGTCAGATCTCAAGCTTTTGACTACTCGTAACGACTGTCAAAGATCTTCAAATGACAGCCGGGACGTCATACTTAAATATGTATTGTTTTTAGTATTTGTTGTTATAACGGCAACAGAAATAAGAGTACATCATCTGTGAAAATTTCAACTGTCAAGCTATCACGGTTCATGAGATACAGCCTGGTGACAGACAGACAGACGTATAGTGGAGTCTTAGTAATAGGGTTCCGTTTTTACTTTTTGGGTACGAAACAACAATGTTACAAGAACGACTAAGTAATTTGTCAATTATGTGCATAGAAAGTGACATCCTTCGAAAAATTTACTCTGCTATGACGATATAATGGAAGATTTTGCTCTGCAGAAATCCCGAAAGAAACCACTATAGCAATCGTATCCAAAAAACAGCAGCATACTAATATCATTAATTATATTATATATTTGATTACCCATAACAAATAGAAGAACATAGTAGAAAAAAATTAGTGTTTATATTCGCTTTCTTTGCTTTCCAAAAAGGGCCCCAAATTTTTGTGTGCCCGAGGGCCCCGACATAATTTAAGACGGCCTTGGACATAGTAATTAATTAAGATTATGAATTTATTTTTCGATTTATTATGTACTATACTCGGAATTTTAATTCGATTCCAGATTTGACAATTTCAGTGTTGCAACGTTATGACAAGTACTAAATAGTGACGTTGCAAAATTATTTGATATGGAAATGGAATATTTCCGGATCGATTCTTCTCGTTTATAATTTTACTCTCGTAAACTAATTATATCAGGAAATTAAATATTTCTGAACTGATAATTTAGTTTTGACGATTAATTAACGATCTGAGACTTTTCTTTTATAATTGTGTGTGAAATAAATAAAAAAATGTGATCATGAAGGAACATGACAAATAAAACAGATAGATGTATTATGGTAATAATTTATTTTATATATTGTCGCCGTCATCGCTATCGCTATCGCTGTCACTTTCTGTAACATTTATTATAAATGTGTCTGTGATATTGTCAATTAACATATCTAGCCTACTCATGTTTTCCTCTTCTTTGACAACATGGGACACGCATTTAGACCATTCGGTAGCCGTAATTTATTAACAAAAATATTAATTATACAAAAATATTAACTTTTTATAAAATAGAGCAGCGATTACTAATTAATAAATAATTATTATGAATAATGTCAAATCTGGAATCGAATTAAAATTCTGACTATAGGTTATCGCGGCATGTAAAATGAGAAACGTCATCGGACTTCTTAGATTGTTATGATTATAATTTTGACCAAATCATAAAGAAGTAGGTATCTTTCCAACTGGTTTTGTTTTACGCGCATTACAATCTGGTTGCTATAAACTATTACGCTATTTTTTGTCTTCACACCGTGTGCAATATTTTTCGCTGCCTCACCTAGTTCGATCGTTATCTTAAGGACCTTTATGATTAGGTATCTTATTTTTAGCATACATACCTACTACTGCTTGTAAAACCTACTCTCTTTATCAGTAGGTACCTACTTACCAATGATGATTATTATTTATGTCAATAAAACATGACATATTCACTCAGGAAGTAAATAAAATAACACTTTCAAGCAATGATGATACACGATTGCTATCGTTTGTTAAAGTTTCTACTTAAGCCTCTATATTTATGTAATGCATTACCACAATTTAAACGTAATTACAGTAGATACATTTTAACATGTATCTTATTGATTGTAAATGGTAAATAAAACTTGTGAAGTTTAAATGCAGAGTTAGAAAATATTATGCAGGTACTAGTTAGGCACTTACTAAGACCCCTAAGCGGCTCGCAGTACTGACAGCACTGCAGAAGTGCCTTAATGGTCTCGTCGGTGCGTATGTTTGTGCGAGTGTGCCGTTTCGAGCGTTTGTTATAGGTAGTTACCATACTGTTTGTATATTTTTACTGTGGTAGTGCAGTCCATCGCAGAATTCGCGTAACAGTACATTCATATCACATGTGTCTGGACCCCGCTAAATATGTATGTAAAAATATGTCTTTCCTTGGTGTCGCAAATTTGTGTTGCAGACTTACATATTAATTAGTAAATAGTTTAAGTAATATCAATATTATAAATAAGGATAATTATCGCAATAGGCAGAGAATGTTTATTATTCTGGAATTTCAGAAAGAGGCATCTCATCTCAAAATATTATCTGCCAATTCATACCTGATAATTACTCACTGGTTACTATGGTAACTATACTTTTCTTTTATTTGTATTAATCAAATAAATACTTTAAAAAATCGTATTTTACTAGCGTAATTATATCTGTTTAATTTCCATTCCTGATGACTTAAGACCGGATTATATGCAACATAAAAAGCTTGAAATTTGCATGAAAGATGCGTAAAATATGCATGTTTTTTTATATGCATCATTAAAGTTTTAGAAAACGAAAAACAGGGAAAAAGTGGTAAGTTTTATTTTTTTATTTCTGAATCAGCATACAATTAGTGAATTATTCAATCATAAATTATCAATACCAAAATGTAACAACTTTGTAGACGATAACAATGCACTAACACAAAAAAAATATTTAACTTTTGTATGCGTAAACGTAACGTATGCGTAGGTGTTCTAAACGTCTAATGTCTTCAATCAATCAAAATATTTTTTTATCTGGAAATTGTTAGTATATATGGCGAAATGTTGGTTAAGGAGTTTATTATTACAGTAAAACATATAATAAATATAGCGAAAATATGCAATTTCCGCTGTGAATGGGGTAAATATGCAATTTCATATGCAAATGCATATAATCCGGTCTCTCCTGATGACAATGCGCATCGCGCTACCTTGTATTAAATATAGATCAATTAGGATCAATTATCAATGGGATTGATTCGATCAGAGGCCTTAGTGCGAGTTTTTACTCACGCTCAATCGCGTTAACGTAAACATCATTTTGTATTGAAACTGGATAAGCGCCGTCTGGTGACGGTAAGGAGAAACCACTTTTATTTGTATACATTTAGACATAAGAGATCGTTTACGTATCACGAGTGAGCGTGAGTAAAAACTCGCACTAAGGCCTCTGGTACTCTCTCACGTCGCTTCATGCCGCGCAAAGCATATCTGTTCGGACTTGTTGAAACATGAAATTGATTGACAACGTAAGGCATTATGGATTCTAATTACATATTGGCCATGATCCACAATAATATTATTGTGTAGAACATCCATCATTAGATAGTCAGCCGAAGCAGTCATCACGTCAAATAAAAACGAAACTAACTGTAAGTATTGTACAAGTACCCATATACCTACTTATAACGTTATTTAATCATAGAATAGAATATACTTTATTGTACACCAAAAAAAGAAATTACACATTTAAAGCAAATTAATACTATGGGTACAAAGGCGGTCTTATCGCTGACAGCGATATCTACCAGACAACCTTTGGATGGATTAAAGAACTAAAGATAAAACAGGGGGTAGCCTACGGTGTACAGCTACAAAAAAAAATAAAAAAAACATGTAAATAATCACAAAAATAAACCAATAATCATGTAATCATGTTGTTTTTATATAATTAATAATTATTTCGTTTGTTTTAGATCATTAGTAATGTGTGATTCGCCAGATATTATTGACTTCTTACAATACGCTCAAGGTTTAAGCTGGGATATCCCAGATAGCCTAGAACAACAAAAACCTGTCAACAAGGAGCCTAGAGCAAGACAAGACTGCGGTCCTGTCAACAAGAAGTCACAAGGCGAGAGTGTCAAAAACAGAAGTCATCCCTGCAAGTATTCGTCATAAACAATGCGAAGAAAAAAGGTTTACGACTGATCCAGGTACAAATGTTGGATATCAGTGAACAACCAGAACCTGCAAGTGACAAACAGTACGTGATAATGATAAGTGTTAATGCCTGAATAGGTGGACCATGTTATGGAGAAGACGCAATCGTTATTTAATAAAATATCAAAAAAACTTTGTGGGGACAGTTGTTATTATTAACTGGCGTCTTTATTTTGTAAGTACCTATTTTATAAGTTATTTTGTAAGATTTGTAGTTATAGGCAATAATAAATTATTTAAGTAATATTATAGTTATTAGGTATATATAACATTTATTTTCTTTCTCAAGTAAGTCATAAGTAATTTATTTCTTAACAACATACATTGTGTAGAAAAATAAGCAAAATAGAACAGAACCATTAAATAAGGATCGATTAAAATGAAGTGAAAACATAAAAAAGATGGTAATCTTTTTATAATAATTACAGAATTTTATATTTGACTCTATTTTTGATATCAAATAATTTATAAATGATTGTTAATTATTGACATACTGTTATTTACCATCTTTTTTATGTTTTCACTTCAACTTAATCGATCTTAATTACACATTTAAAGCAACTGCTTTAAATGTGTAATTTCTTTTTTTGGTGTACAATAAAGTATATTCTATTCTATTCTATGATTAAATAACGTTATAAGTAGGTATATGGGTACTTGTACAATACTTACAGTTAGTTTCGTTTTTATTTGACGTGATGACTGCTTCGGCTGACTATCTAATGATGGTTGTTCTACATAATAATATTATTCTGGATCATGGTCAATATGTAATTAGAATCCATAATGCCCTACGCTGTCAATCAATTTCATGTTTCAACAAGTCCGAACAGATATGCTTTGCGCGGCATGAAGCGACGTGAGAGAGTACCAGAGGCCTTAGTGCGAGTTTTTACTCACGCTCACTCGTGATACGTAAATGATCTCTTATGTCTAAATGTATACAAATAAAAGTGGTTTCTCCTTACCGTCACCAGACGGCGCTTATCCAGTTTCAATACAAAATGATGTTTACGTTAACGCGATTGAGCGTGAGTAAAAACTCGTACTAAGGCCTCTGATCGAATCAATCCTATTCCCATTGATAATTGATCCTAATTGATCTATATTTAATACCAGGTAGCGCGATGCGCATTGTCATCAGTAGAGACCGGATTATATGCATTTGCATATAAAATTGCATATTTAGCCCATTCACAGCGGAAATTGCATATTTTCGCTATATTTATTATATGTTTTACTGTAATAATAAACTCCTTAACCAACATTTCGCCATATATACTAATAATTTCCACATAAAAAAATATTTTGATTGATTGAAGACATTAGACGTTTAGAACACCTACGCATACGTTACGTTTACGCATACAAAAGTTAAATATTTTTTTTGTTTTAGTGCATTGTTATCGTCTACAAAGTTGTTACATTTTGGTATTGATAATTTATGATTGAATAATTCACTAATTGTATGCTGATTTAGAAATAAAAAAAATTAAACTTACCACTTTTTCCCTGTTTTTCGTTAGTAACTTTAATGTTGTATATAAAAAAAACATGCATATTTTACGCATCTTTCATGCAAATTTCAAGCTTTTTATGTTGCATATAATCCGGTCTTTAGTCATCAGGAATGGAAATTAAACAGATATAATTACGATAGTAAAATACGATTTATTTAAGTATTTATTTGATTAATACAAATAAAAGAAAACAATAGTAACCAGTAAGTAATTATCAGGTATGAATTGGCAGATAATATTTTCCTAAACTTCTAGACTATATGATGACTGTTTCTGAAATTCCAGAATAATAAACATACTCTGTCTATTCCGATAATTATCCTTATTTATAATATTGGTATTACTTAAACTATTTACTAATTAAGATGTAAGTTTGCTACAAATATTTGGGACACCAAGGAAATACATATTTTTACATACATATTTAGCTGGGTCTAGACACATATAATATGAATGTACTGTTACGCGAATCCTGCGTGTGGACAGCACTACCACAGTAAAAATTTACAAACAGTATGGAAACTACCTACAAACGCTCGAAACGGCACACTCACACAAACATACGCACCGACGAGACCATTATGGCACTTCTGCAGTGCTGTCAGTACTGCGAGCCGCTTAGGGGTCTTAGTAGGTGCCTAACTAGTACCTGCATAATATTTCCTAACTCTGCATTTAAACTTCACATGTTTTATTTACCATTTACAATCAATAAGATACATGTTAAAATGTATCTACTGTAATTACGTTTAAATTGTGGTAATGCATTACATAAATGTAGTTGCGTTACCCCAGGCTTAAGTAGTTTATCAAACGATAGCAATCGTGTATCATCATTGCTTGAAAGTGCTATTTTATTTACGTCCTGAGTGAACATGTCATGTTTTATTGACATAAACAATAGTCATCATTGGTAAATAGGTACCTACTGATAAAGAGAGTAGGTTTTACAAGCAGTAAGTAGTAAGTATGTACTGGGGGCTGGTCTGTGTTACCAAACTTACGCTTTGAGCTGTCAGCGACAAGCCCTGTAAGCCCTACATCGGCTTTGTCGATGCAGTCCTACCTTGCCTGGCTCCTTCAGAGCCGGCAAGGTGGCGTGGTCTTGAGGGAGAGCGCTACGGTCGTGCAGATCCACAAGGCAAGTGCGGTGATTTTCCTTCTCGTGGTTGCCGCCCTGTTATTGGTCTAATTCCCTCTGAAATAGACGTAACTGAAATCACCGGGCGACGTATCACAGGGGTGGCGAGGTCATGCCCCTGGGTGTCCACCATTGAACAAGGAAAATGTTGGATAGCAATGACCTCCCGCGTGTTTGCGCCATGCGCGGGGACCCGTATGGAGGGATGAAGGGATCCTGGTGATTGAGTGGAGCAGGTTGCACACAACACATCACTTTGGCCCGGATTTCTTCCAACACGGGAGGCCGTAGCCTAGCCAGCTACGGTCAATCGGCTGTGGGGTCCGGTCAGACGGCCCCCAGGCGAGTTCACTCCCATTGGGGGCTTGCAGACGGCGGCGCTCGCTCGCATCGCTAGTGGTAGTGGTGTGAGTTGGTGTCGTGCAGTCTCGTGAGCAACTAATGGGGGGGGGGCTATATCCCTCGGCTAATCCCTGGTGCTACCGTAGCATCGCCACTTGAGCACTCCATGGAGGGTGGGGATAGTCGAGGGATGAAATTTATATCGGTATTTTTAAATGGAATTGAATTAAAAAAAACCACAAGGCGAAAGGACCGGCGAAAGTTGGGACTGCGCTCCAAAAGGCGGGACCGGCGAAAGCTGGGACTGCACACCAGACGGCGGGACCGGCACAAGCCGGGACTGCATTTTCCTTAGCAGGAACGTCCAGAGGCGAGACTGCAGTAGGATCGTCTCGAGGTGGGGCTGCGGCGGGACTGTCAAATGACGGTACTGTTGCGGCACTGCTGTGGGACCGTTAAAGGGCGGAACTGCAGACCAGACGGCGGGACCGGCGCAAGCCGGGACTGCATTTTCCGCAGCAGGAACGCCCGGAGGCGAGACTGCAGTGGGGTGTCTCGAGGTGGGGCTGCGGCGGGACTGTCAAATGACGGTACTGTTGCGGCACTGCCGAGGGCCGGCACTGCTGCGGGACCACCTAAGGGCGGAACTGCAAACCAGCCCACCGGGCACAAAGGTGCTGCCAGAACTGGCGCGACACGTGACCCTTGTGTCGGAGGTCGAATGACCTCGGACCTTGGGGCCTCGGACGCGACCGGCAAAGACAGCACCTCGTCGTCTCCCGGCGGCCGGCATGAACCAGGCTGGCTTCCGGTTGGACGACCTGGGGCTCGCAGAAAAAAGCGCCAATAGCTGAGACAGCAGGCGGCTCTAGAGGGGACTCCTACGGAGGGCCCATCAAAGAGACCGCGTGCTGCTCTCAGCGGCGACAGCGGGGACATGGCGGCCAAGAGGATGAAGACCCAAAGGCAATCATCCTCAACCGGATCCTTTAGGGATGCGTTGGCGGCTGTGAAACTCGCTGTCGTCACAGTCAGGTACCCGGAGGAGTACTTGAGGGCGGAGGACTTGGTGCCAATCCATGAGCTCATAAGAAGTGGCGCCGGATCCTCTGCCTGTTTTAACGGTTGCTCCCGGAGTTGTCGCAGGGCAGTTCATGTATCCTGCGACAACTCTGATGCAGCTAGCTGGTTTCGGGGGGCCATCCACAATGTGGAACTCGGCCCCTTGAAACTCAAGGTTGTTGACGCCAAGGACCTTCCAAAGCCAGTCAAAATGGCATGAAAGAGTCGCAACTTGGCGTTGCAGGACTCTGCCCGGGCCATTCGACTGCTCCAGCGGCTTAACCCTGCCTTGAGGACGAGCGACTGGAAGGTCGTGAATACTCTCACTGAGCAGACCGGCATCCGTCATATCGTCCTCATGGACGGGGTGTCCGCTGGGGTCATCAAGGCCGCGGGCTACTCTCTTCCAGGAGGAATTGAACGGTACTCGTTCAAGCTCCTGGAAGAAGATAAGGGAGAGGCACCCACTGCGGAAGCAGAGGCGGAACCCTCCGAGGATGGACTACACCAACGTGAGGAGGCCATCGAGGAAATCTCTGCTTACGGCGCAGCGCAGGAGGCAGAGATTGCGACCAGGGCGTCAGAGGCAGACCACGAGGATGACATCCTCGGGGACTTCGACACCCTGGGGATTCAGTCGCCGATTGCTCCTGAGAAGAGCCAGGCGATGGAGGAGGAGCCTCAAAACTAAGGACCTCCTATATTAACACAGGCCCATCAAATCATCCAAGATGGAGGGACTAAGATGTGTACAAATTAATTTGCATCATTGCAGAGCCGCTACTGCCCTTCTGGTTCGGCAACTGAAGCGTAACACATTTGACGTTGCCTTGATACAGGAACCTTATCTGTATAAGGGGACTATAAAAGGCTTAGGTGGGACAGGAGGCATGGTGCTCTATGACTGTCCAACTAATGACGCGAGGACTTGCATCTATATCAGGGGCGGTATAGAGGCAATGCCCTTACGTACTTTCTGTTACAGGGATCTCACAACAACTTTGATCCAAGTGGGGATGGGCACAGAGAAAAGGAAAATTATCCTTGCCTCTGCCTACCTCCCATATGAACAAAAGGAACCAGTAACACCACTAATTAGAAGACTGGTTGACTACGGCAACCAAGAAAACCTCGACCTGATACTTGGCTGCGATGCGAATGCACACCATGTCGTTTGGGGCAGCTCAGATGTCAACAAACGAGGGGAGGATTTGTTGGACTTTGTGGTAAGCTCTTCTTTACAAATCCTTAACGCAGGCAATAAATCTACTTTCAGGACCTCGGCGAGAACTGAAGTTATTGACCTGATACTGGCTTCAAACAAGGCCAGCGGAAAATTGGCATGTATCGGACGAAATCTCTCTGTCTGACCATAATTATATATGCTTTAGGTTTAGGACAGCGGGAGAAGCCGAAACTAGACGAAGGAGAAACCCAAGACATACAAATTGGGACTCGTACAGGAGGGACCTAAAAGTAAATCTAGGGAGCCCTAAAGGTAAGCTTAATTCCATACTAGATATAGAATTTGAAGCTGATAGAATCAAGGTGGGCACCATCGGTGCATGGGTAGATAACTGCCCAGAGAAAAAGGCCTTTTGCAAAAAGGTACCATGGTGGACTCCTGAACTAGCTAAAATACGTCAGGAAACACGACAGGCCTTTAATGATGCAAAAGCCAGGAAAGATTTCTCTGACTATCATAGCATGCTGACGAGGTATAAGACGGCGGTACGCAAGGCCAAAAGAACTAGTTGGCGGCAGCATTGCACCTCCATCGAAGCTCTGCCAAATGGAATGAGGTTGTGCAAAGCGATGTCCATGACTAAGACAAACCCACTATCGGAAACTGGACAGGACACTCTGGGCGTAATGTTTAGAACTCACTTCCCGGAATGTATACTGCGCGACAGCGATGAAGAGGAACCAGTCACAAGGGACGAGCTCACAAGGCACACGTCCAAAAATAACTGGCTCACGTCAAAGAAAGTGGTAGATGAAAATAAACTGAAGCTTGCCATAGCGGGCTTCCAGCCTCTCAAATCCCCTGGTCCGGATGGCATCTACCCAATACTATTGCAAGAAGGGGCACCTTTTTTGATAACTCACTTGAGTAAGCTCTACAGAGCCTGCATAGCATTTGGGTACGTACCCAAGGCATGGAGGGAGGTCAAAGTCACCTTTATACCAAAGGTGGGTAGACCGACTTACGAAGAAGCTAAAGCTTACAGGCCAATTAGTCTATCATCCTTTCTCTTAAAAGCTCTGGAGAAACTGGTAGACAGGTACCTAAGAGAGGAACCACTCAAAATGTTCCCTCTACATAAAGTAAAGTGCGCCTACAGCCCTGGCAAATCTACAGAAACGGCCCTGCACTATATTGCGAGTCGAGCCGAGATTGCGCTAGAGGGACAAGAGATCTGTGTCGGGGCTTTCCTCGACATAGAGGGAGCCTTCGACAAGACAACATTTGAGTCCATACGCATCGCTGCAAAGAAACATGGCATCAATGACACCACGTGCAACTAGATTGACTATATGCTGAGAAGCAGAATAGTCAGATCGGAACTGATGGGAGACAGACTTAGTGCAAAAACAACAAGAGGTTGTCCGCAAGGTGGAGTGCTGTCACCATTATTGTGGTGCTTGGTAGTAGACTCGCTACTTACCAAGCTCATTACTGGACCATTCTACACAGTAGGCTATGCAGATGACATAGTTTTGCGATTAGGACCGGATTATTTTAAACACAATGGAAACTCAATACCAAATTACTGGCAAACTTGTATCATTTATTTTACACACATAATAATACTAGTATACTACGGACACACAAAACAAAATAGAGCTACTTACTTATTACGCGGAGAAGAGCAGAAGTGAAAGAGCCTCCCTTAACGACAATGGGGCTAACGGGGCCGCGCGCGTCCTACTCCCAGGTAGAATATTTCGCGACTGCCTTGAGCTCTGCGCCCGCACAGTTCATGGCGTTGCCAAGAATGGCAACGCTGGTTACAGAGCGACAAGGACAATAGGGCACGCCCGCACAAGGGCGACAAGGACAGCAACATACGGCGCATGCGAGGCTGCCAGCTCGCATGTCACAGATAACAATAAACTACAGCTAACACAATACAACAATATACATAGACTAAAAAGGCACAGATGATGCAGAATGAGTTGCCTACATTCCACCCCCTTGTTCCTGAACACTCACGTCAGTAGGCAACACAACTAAACCATATTACTCTATCTACATTACTCTTAACTTAGTGTCCTTATTAAAGTCTCACTTATTGTCATTAACACCCTTGGGTAACCGGTGACCCGCACTGTTACAAAACACATACACACAACGCGACGACGCACTCGATACGTGATATGTGCACGGTGAACGGGTTCCCGCTGGCGCGCGGTCGGTCCCATGACAGACGGCGCGGGGGGCGCCTTCGGAGTAGCGGGCGGCGTCGGCGTTGCGGGCGCCTTCGTAACAACGAGCGGCGCCGACGCGGCGGACGGCATCGGCGTGGGGCGCAAAATATGCGCGGAGGACGCCTTCGGAGCGGCGGGCGGCGTCGGCGTTGCGGGCGCCGTCGTAGCAACGAGCGGCGCCGACGCGGCGGACGGCATCGGCGTGGGGCGCAACATATGCGCGGGGAGCGCCTTCAGAGCGGCGGGCGGCGTCGGCGTTGCGGGCGCCGTCGTAGCAACGAGCGGCGCCGACGCGGTGGACGGCGTCGGCGTGGGGCGCACCATATGCGCGGGGGGCGCCTTCGGAGCGGCGGGCGGCGTCGGCGTTGCGGGCGCCGTCGTAGCAACGAGCGGCGTCGACGCGCCGGCCGGCGTCGTAACAACGAGCGCTGTCGATGCGGCGGACGGCGTCGGCGTGGGGTGCAACTTATGCGCGGGGGGCGCCTTCGCAGCGGCGGGCGGAGTCGGCGTAACGGGCGCCGTCGTATCAACGAGCGGCGTCGGCGTGGGCCGCAACATATGCGCGGGGGGCGCCGGCGGCGTGTGGCCAGCCAGCGACGAGCATGACGCTGGCGGCGTGGGGCCAGCCAGCGGCAAGCAGGATGGAGGCGGCGCGGGGGACGCCAGCGGCGCGGGGGACGCCAGCGGCGCGTCCATGCGTTTGCAAGGGGCCTGAACAGCGGCCCCGGCGAATATCGCCACGGGCGCAAATGATGCGCTGGTTGGCCGGTCAGCCGCCGGTCGGACGGCGGTAAGCGGCACATGCGTGGAACCGCGCGCGCGTATCGTGTTATGCCTTCGATACACGTGCCAGACGGCGCGGGCGGTTTGTCCACGTGATCGCAGGGGATTGTAGCAGGCGGGCGATCTAGGACTTCGGTCAAACACTTACCAGCCAGCGCGGGGGGCGCGGGCGTTTTGTCCTCGTGTTCGCAGAGGACTTCAGCAGGCGGGGAGAATGTGACAACACGTGGGGCATGTACGAGCCTACGTGCACGTTCTCGATGCCGGTCTCCGGTAAAGCACGCGCCAGCTAGCGCGGGGGGCACCAGCGGCAAGGCTGCGCATTCGCAGGCAGCCTGATCAGCAATTGGGGAGAATGTCACGACACGTGGGGCATATACGAGCCCACGTGCACGTTCTCGATGCAGGCCTTCGATCGAACACGTGTCAGCCGGCACGGGGGGCGCTGGCGTTTTGTCCATTTCCTCACAGGGAACTTTAGCAAGCGGCGGGAAGAATGCCTCGATCTCGGCGATCTCTAAAGCCAGCTTCTTCCTTATCAGCTGTTCCTTTAGCGCCGCGAGTTCTTCTTCGGCTTTGTACACGGCAGCAGCACGGCGGGCTTCGCGGCTCAGACGGCTTGATTTCACCCGAATGGACAAGCACGTGGCACTTTCCCTCCCACGTGATACTGTGGGAACACACGTGTTGTCATATTGCAGGGCTTCGTGGCTACGGCTGCTCGCTCTCGACCTGAATGTCGCACACGTGGCATTTATCGAACCACGCGTTACAGACGCGATATCCGATCCAGGTCGGTGCTCGGTACTAGCGTAGTCATGGCACAGTGCTTCGCGGCTGAGGCTGCTCGATTTCGACCCAGAGGACGCACACATGGTATTATCCGAACCACGTGTTACTGATGCGATATCCACTCCAGGTCGGTGCTCGGCCCCAGCAGCTTTGCTCCGTGTGACAACACCAGTAATTTAGTTTTCCATTGTGATCCGGCTCGAAGGACCAATTTTGCGATTAGGACCGGATTATTTTAAACACAATGGAAACTCAATACCAAATTACTGGCAAACTTGTATCATTTATTTTACACACATAATAATACTAGTATACTACGGACACACAAAACAAAATACAGCTACTTACATATTACGCGGAGAAGAGCAGAAGTGAAAGAGCCTTAACGACAATGGGGCTAACGGGGCCGCGCGCGTCCTACTCCCAGGTAGAATATTTCGCGACTGCCTTGAGCTCTGCGCCCGCACAGTTCATGGCGTTGCCAAGAATGGCAACGCTGGTTACAGAGCGACAAGGACAATAGGGCACGCCCGCACATGGGCGACAAGGACAGCAACATACGGCGCATGCGAGGCTGCCAGCTCGCATGTCACAGATAACAATAAACTACAGCTAACACAATACAACAATATACATAGACTAAAAAGGCACAGATGATGCAGAATGAGTTGCCTACATTCCACCCCCTTGTTCCTGAACACTCACGTCAGTAGGCAACATAACTAAACCATATTACTCTATCTACATTACTCTTAACTTAGTGTCCTTATTAAAGTCTCACTTATTGTCATTAACACCCTTGGGTAACCGGTGACCCGCACTGTTACAAAACACATACACACAACGCGACGACGCACTCGATACGTGATATGTGCACGGTGAACGGGTTCCCGCTGGCGCGCGGTCGGTCCCATGACAGACGGCGCGGGGGGCGCCTTCGGAGTAGCGGGCGGCGTCGGCGTTGCGGCGCCTTCGTAACAACGAGCGGCGCCGACGCGGCGGACGGCATCGGCGTGGGGCGCAACATATGCGCGGGGGACGCTTCTATTCACGAGGAAGAGACAACTAGGAAACCTAGGAGAGCTCTCCCTCAATGGAATAAAGCTGCCCTGGTCTACCGAAGTTAAATATCTGGGTGTAACGCTTGATAGAGAACTCAGGTGGAAAACTCATGTGGAAAATATTACGACGAAAGCCCTACGAGTGTTCGGCATGTGTCGTTCCACCTACGGTAAAACCCCCACGTTTTACCGTAGGTGGAACGACAAAAAAAGCCCAAAGTGATACGATGGCTGTACCGGACAATGATAATACCTATTATCACATACGGCAGTATAGTGTGGTGGCCCAGAACAAAGCTTGCCTCGTGCAAAGCGCCACTCACCAGATTACAAAGAACAGTGTGTCTAGCCATCACGGGTGCTTTCAGGACAACACCTACGGCAGCGATTGAGAGATACCTCAATATCCCTCCTCTGCATATGATGGTTGAATTCCAGGCAAGGAACACATTAAATCGACTTGCTGTGGCTGGACTATGGGATGCCTCTAAGCCAAGGACCAACCATACAAAGTTTGACGCGAATGAAGGCCTGGATCGGGTAACAAGCATGTTATCCGATAAAATGAAAACTATGTTTTACTTCCCAAACCCTAAACAGGCTTGGGAAGCACAACAGGGTAAGACTGATGTGGGTCCCTGGGCACAAAGGAATCCATGGTAACGAAATAGCAGATGAACTGGCAAGAGAGGGCTCAGCAAATGACTTTGTGGGTCCAGAACCATGTGTAGGCATCTCGACCTTCCTCGTAAAAGCCGCATTTAGGGAGTTTGCAGATCACAGACAGCGAACTCATTGGCTATCTAGCACCGGTCTACAACACTCCAAGAAATTCCTAGGCTCTACGTTCAAAGCCCGGGAATGCATTTGGAACATGAGCAGGGGGCAAATCCGCTACCTGCTTGGGGCCTTTACTGGGCACTTTGGAACCAACGACATGCTCATGAAGATGGGTCTAACCGCGACACCCATGTGCAGGTTGTGTGGGGAACATACGGAATGCATGGAGCACCTTCTTTGCACATGCGGTGCACTGGCTGGTAAGCGAATGAGTCTCTTAGGGGCTGGATATCCAAGACCAGAAGACTATAGGCTCATATCTCCCAGTCTCTCAAAATTCATGAAAAGAGTTTTCAACGAGATTGGGGAGGAGTAAGGTATCTAGGGGACCACAATAGATCCCAATGGGTCGAAGTATCCGAGTTGTTTCTCGGCCCCTCCACAAGATAAGAAAGTATGTACGCTAAAAATAAGATACTTAATCATAAAGGTCCTGAAGATAAAGATCGAACTAGGTGAGGTAGCGAAAAATATTGCACACGGTGTGAAGACAAAAAATAGCGTAATTGTTTATAGCAACCAGATTGTAATGCGCGTAAAACAAAATCAGTTGGAAAGGTAGATACCTACTTCTTATTGATTTGGTCAAAATTATAATCATGACAAACTAAGAAGTCCGATGACGTTTCTCATTTTACATGCCGCGATAACTGAGTACGTAATAAATCGAAAAATTAATTCATAACATAATACATTTGTTAATGTATATTTTTCTTTTTATGTTATACCAAAACGAACAATTCATAGACTTTGACACGTATTTAAATATTTCTAGAAAAGAATATAAATATTTCTACAGTTCCTATATTTAATCAAGTCGTTGTGTTTTAAAAATATTCATTAATACTGAGTAAGAGTAGTACTTTTATATGTTCGAGCCTGGTAATACTAAATGTAGGATGGTGGTTTGCTGTTTTTTTGTGGCGGACTTTGTTCGAGTGAAATTCAGCAGCTGTTAATATTATTTGCAAATTGATTCCTAGTGGAATACAATTGGTGTAGTTTTATTTCTCAACTGTCTACGCAACTGGACAATATGTGAAATCATAGAGATCCTTTGAGGTATACTTAGCTGCCGGTATTTCAAAGCACCGCCAGAAGACTGCAGCGTCATCTAACGCCTCTCCTTCATGAGCTTGAGAGTAGGATCAGAGAGCTTTTTGTTCCAATCTACATGATGGTCTTGAGAAATGAAACTTGAAGAGACTTGGGATTTGAGGATTATTGAGTCCTCCCCCTCTCTTCGAACTTCAGATAACCCTTTAATACTCCATCGTAAACTGCTCAATTCCTCTTCGAGTTAGGTGATATTTTCGTCGGTCCGGAGTGTGCGCGTGTTGTATGTTGCCAGGTCCAGTCGTCGGTATTTGTTGGGGTAGCCGGATCTCGTCCGGGATTCTTAGCACCCCTTGTCATACCGTAACCTCGACCGCTACCGTAGTCGAGGGTACAGGCTGCCGGGCAATAGGGGCTATGTTTTATTTGTGCTATTCATGGGGAGGACATCCGGTTCAAACATTGTGCGCGTAACTGCTACTTGTTGTTGCTCCAAAGACTTTTTATTTAAATCAGTGCAGAAACTTGTTAAAAGTGCTATTAAAAGTTTAAACCTGTTAGAGCGTGATACCTCACATAAACTGGTGACAATAATCTAGTGTTTTATGATATGTGTTATATGATTTACTTCATGACAAAATAAAATAACAGATGTCACTACAAACTAAAGTAATTACAGAATCAGTAACTAAAAGTGTATTGGAAAGTATGGATAAGAAACTAGCATCAGTTATTGAAGAAAATAAGAACTTGAAATCTAAAGTTGAACCTTTACAACACAAAATCGACTTCTTGGAAGATAACAAAAAAGGCACAATTTATATTTTTCGGAGTAAGCGAAATAGAGCAAGAAGGTTCCTTGTTTGACTACACAAAAACGATAATTGAAAAAGAAACTAAGACAACTATACAACCCTACGAAATAAATATAGTGCAAAAATTAGGGCCCAAAGGAAAAGAAACACGCCCTTTGCTAGTTAGCTTCACTTCAATATGGAAAAGAAACTTAATCCTCAGAAACAGAAACATAAAAGAAAATCAAATCAATTCAACCATCACGATCAAGGAAGATTTCTCTAAAGACGTGCTACTGAAAAGGAAAGAACTAATGCCTAAACTACTACAAGAGAGGGAAAAAGGAAAAATTGCCTACTTTAAGAAAGATAAACTGATAATAAAAGATCCAGAAGAAGCTAACCTAGTCAAAAGAAAAAGAGATCCCAAGGAGTCACCTAACGACAAAAATTGTGCAACCAGACCAGCTCCCAAAAAAACAAACACAAACAACATTTTCGACTATGTAACCCGAGGACGATCATCGTCTTTATCATCTTATTCGAAATCAAAAAACTAAATAGCACCGTCAACCGGATCAAGAACACTACAACAAACAAACAGAATACCAAAAAAATAATCTGCATCCCAAGCCGGCCGGTCACCGTGGGGGAAGAAGACCGCTTCCCTCCAACCAAAAATAACAAACGGACAAATCAAAACACACTTAAAATTTGTACCTATAATGTACGATCCCTATCATCGTTTGAAAAATATGTTGAATTAACCTATGCTCTCAAAAATATCAACTGCGACATAATAGGCCTGTCAGAAGTCAGACGAGTGGGCTGTAAGATTGATGAATACCAGAACTATGTCTTGTGTTATATAGGACAAACAAAGGGCCTACACGGAGTAGGATACCTCATTAAAAAAGAGCACAAAAACAAAATAACTAAATTTACGGGAATCTCAGAAAGAGTAGCACTCTTACAACTGGAATTTGAAAACTTTCCGATTTCTCTGATTCAGGCTTATGCTCCAACAGAAAGATCAACCGATGACGAAATTAGCCAATTCTACGTAGACCTAAACCAAGCCCAGTCTCTAATAGACGACACAGACACAGTTCTGGTAATTGGAGATTTCAACGCAAAAATAGGCCAAAAAACTGATGATAACCAAATCATAGGGCGATTCAGCTTCGGTGAAAGAAATGAAAGAGGCGAAAGCTATTATAATATGCCTCTGAATACAAATTATCATTAATGAATACGTTTTTCAGAAAGAGAAACAATAGAAAATGGACTTGGATATCTCCGGATAAAAAAACTACTAACGACATCGATTTCATTATAACAAATATCCCAAGAATTGTAACGAATGTTGAGGTTGTTAAAAACTTAAAGTTTTCGTCTGATCACAGGCTTGTAAGAGCTACTCTTACCCTAAAACCACCGAAAATGTCCAGGAAAAACTTCAGGAACACAACAGGCAGACCCAAAACAAGCGAGGAAGTTGACCAATATTTGAAAAACCTTACAAATATTATGGACACTTCAGACAAACTACGCAAAGTTACCGACGTACAAACTTACTATAATCAGCTTGAAAACATCATAATTGATAGCCTAAAAGCACAACAGGAAACAGAAGTCAAAACGCATAAAATTAATCCAAAAACGCACAGAATTAATAAGAACAAAAAACAAGAACAACGAAATGAAAACTGAACTTAGTAGATTGTACAAAACAACAAAAAAAACAAAAAAAAAAAGATTACGGTAACTACAGATACAACATCATAACTAAAAATTTAGAAAAAATCAGAAGTACAAAAAGAGCATTCAAGGAACTATCCACACATAAAAATGGATTCATAACCTTAACCACGTATCAGAGGGAACCAAGACAAGGAAAAATGTGATTGACCATGCAATATTTCTATAGAAACCTGTACAAGTAAAAAGACCACGATATCACTGAAAACCAAACAAACAATGAAATAAAAACTAACACAGTCCAACCAATAGATGAAAGAGAGACAACATAAAACAATTAAAAAACAAAAAAAGCCCTGGCCCAGATGGAATCAGCAATGAAGCTATAAAAATGGGAGCACCAGTCTTACTACCAGTACTACCATCTAACTCAATTATTTAATCTGATCCTAAAGACAGAGACAGTTCCCAAAAAATGGTGCTCGTCAGATATCATTCTACTTTTTAAAAAGGGCAATCCGCAAGACATAGGAAACTACAGGCCAATCATTCTTCTGTTAAGCACTTACAAACTCTTTGCTTCAATAGTACTTAAACGAATAAGCCAAGAAATTGACAACGCACAACCTATAGAGCAAGCGGGCTTCCGCTCAGGTTTCAGTACTATTGATCACCTACAGGCAATCGAACAAATAATAGAAAAATACAGAGAATTTAACAGACCCCTCTACGTGGCGTTCATAGATTACAGCAAAGCCTTCGACAGCATTAGTCACAGCTCCATCTGGAATTCACTTAACTCGCTAAAAATAGACCAGAAATACATCAACATAATAAAAAAACGTGTATGAAAATAGTACAAGCAAAGTAAAACTTGAGACCAGTGTACTGTCACCAAAACTTTTTATAGCGGTACTTCAAAACATTTTCAGCAAAATAAATTGGGCACAAAAAGGCATACTGATAAACGGAAAGCACTTCAACCATCTAAGATTTGCAGACGACATTGTGGTATTGGCTGAATCACCTAAAGACTTAGAGGAAATGGTAACGGCACTCGATCAGGAAAGTAAAAAAAGTCGGACTCGATATGAACATAAATAAGACAAAAATAATGACGAACAATTATAAAAGACCAATACAAAACGAAAACATAATAGAATATGTTGATAGTTATATATATTTCGGCAAACAAGTCTCATTCAATGCAAACAGTAACTTAGAAGAAATATCGAGAAGAATAACGCTAGCATGGAAAAAGTTTTGGTCGCTAAAAGAAATATTAAAAGGCAACTATAGCCTACACATGAAAAAAACTGTGATGGATACCTGTATTATGCCATGCATTCTATATGGCTGCGAAACCTGGGTATTCAC
This sequence comes from Orthosia cruda, assembly GCA_964057195.1. Lineage (NCBI taxonomy): Eukaryota > Metazoa > Arthropoda > Insecta > Lepidoptera > Noctuidae > Orthosia > Orthosia cruda. The sequence continues at coordinate 38,638,225 of OZ059828.1, read as the reverse complement.
AAAAAAATACCAAACAAAAAATAGAGAATACACAAAAAGCAATGGAAAGAAGCATACTACGGATCAGAAAAATTCATAAAGTGCGAAGCGTGGAGATAAGAAAGAAAACAAAGATTACGGATGCACTGAGACAAGCACTAACAATAAAGTGGCAATGCGCTGGTCACATCGCACGCTGCACATATAGAAGGTGGACAATAGAGACCACCTAATGGAAAGGACCATCAGGCAAGAGAAAAACCCGCAGACCAAAGCAGCGATGGGCAGATGACATCGTGCAGGCGGTAGGGAGAGACTAGATCGACCAGAGCAAGGAAAGAGAAAGGTGGAAAATGTTGGGGGAGGCCTATACCCAAAACGGGGTCCATATCCTACAATAAATAGATTTAATTTAATTACTTTTAACTTTAAATAACACTAAATATTAACCAAATCTATAAAAAAAAATACTAACAACATTTGAAATGTAAAATTTAAGGGTTATGGAATAAAATGGCTTTATTATTATTATTATTCATGGGGAGTGCTTTGCAGGCGGGTTGGCGCAGTATGTTACACATGCACAGAGAACACTGCTGCCCATTCTCTGGTTAGTGATGTAGATACCAAAAAATATAAACACTTTTTTTTTATTAACTATAAATTAGGTAGGTTTAGGTAGCGCAGTTAGGTAGCATCAACATATATCGGAATACTTAAACTATCGTTTTTACAATCAATTTGTCCCGTGTTCTGTTTGGTCATGGTCACCTCATTAGAAAGAGACACACTACCAAAGGGAGCCCTCTCGCTCGGACCGGTTTTTGCGCCATAGTGCACATTCTAGTAATAAGAAGTATAAGGTCTTTGGTATTAACCTATATCTAAATGTGTCAATTTTAGTTCCTGCGACGCTCGAGCGGGGCGCTTTGAATCAGCACAATAATCAACTGTCATTTATCGTACTTGTATAATAGAGGTCAGTGGTCTCAGCGCTGAGCTGACAATCCGCATGCATTGGATCTATTTTGATTTGAATTTACAGTCTCCTGCAAATCATCGACGAAGACTGGTAGGCTCTGTTTAAAACTTAAGTTTTTAGATGCGTTCCAAAATTTAATAAAATTATTTTCTGCTCTGTGCAAAGCCAAAATGTTCATCTTTATACTTTCTTAATTTTTCTGACACTATTTGATTTTATTTTTAAATATAGCACGAATACTACGCATTTTATCAAAAATCAATCCATGTAATGGCCTACCAGCCTCCACCCAAACCTTGAAATGGAACCTAGCTGTCTGATGATAGTCTCTCACATGGTAGTTCCAACCTTTTTTTTCCGTTTTTATCTTAGAGGTGTCTTTCCTCTGGGCCAGGCAGTTAAGTCAAGCCCCCTACGACGGCATTAGACATGCGTCCGTTCACTGACCAGCCAACCCGACACAGCGTACCCGCCGAAAGTTAGCCACGTTGGTGCGTCTTAACCGCTGTGGCATGGTTGCATCCTTTGTCGATTGATTAGGAGCGACCCCTCCGTGTGTCTCTCTTAGCCAGGTCATGGGGTTGGGCATGACATGGCATCAGTAACTCTACCGGCAAAGCCCCAAGATTATTGAGACACGCAAGCCCCACTACAACGATAACGTGGAGATATACTCGGTGTGGGGTTTAGGTTACTGACCTACCATAATATAAATACTAAACTATTGTACAGACTTAAACACGGCAATATTTACCTTCGCTCCATGTTTTAGGAAAGCCTCCGCATAGCCCACCCCCAAGCCTAAGACCTCCAGTTATAAAAAATATTTTGTCTTTTGCGTCCCACTGCGCCATTGCATTTGCAATGCCTCTGTTAAAGAACTAAGGAGTGTTTCTTTCAAGGAGCGAAGCCAAATCCTCCTGTGATATCTATATGTAAACAAGATACTGTATCATATTCTGCTATCGGTTGACAAAATAATACCAAAATAACAATATAAACTTTTACAGCTAAAGTCAAGGTTTTTGAGTTTGTTTTGTTTCTTACCTGAACACTGTATCTAGATACTCTGTCTAAGTACTATACGTAACATTATTTAATTAGGTAGGTACCCGATATCTTGTACAGACACAACAATTAATTGTTTGACAGATTGACACACTTCGTAGATTGGCCGTGGTATAGCCATTTAACTATTTATTTTTATTTATTTATCACAAAACAATCAATTTGCTCTACAATAGTTTTACATGCTTAAACAAACATGAGTTTAAAAATAGAGACGTAAAACGTAAAAATAAATATTTAATAACTTATTTATTTAATAAAAAATTATGGTAACAGATGCTTCGCAAAATCATTAAATCCACTATCAATTATTGGTGTAATATTTTTAGCTGGTTTATTGTGAATTGATAACCAAATTGAACCTGGTGGGCCAGTCTTGAACATCTCAAGCATAGCTGCAGCTGCTGATGCCGGGCTGAAAAAAGACAAAATAAATGCATAAATCTAGCTTTTTTCCAACTATCCCAATATAGTTGGAAAAAAGCTAGATTTATTATAGTTGGTAATCTTCGAGTCTAAACGCACAAAGCGTTTGCCGAATACTTTCATAGTGAGCACAGCTAGGGAGTGGAATTCCTTGCCGGAGTCTTTGTTTCCTGATAGCTACAACCCAGATGTCATAAATCTAGCTTTTTTCCAACTATATTGGGTAGTTGGTAAGCTTCGAGTCTAAACGCACAAAGCGTTTTCCGAATACTTTCATAGTGAGCACAGCTAGGGAGTGGAATTCCTTGCCGGAGTCGTTGTTTCCTGATAGCTACAACCTAGATGTCTTTAAGTCAGGAGTGAATACGTTACTTCTAGGCAAGCGTGCTTCACAGTCGACCACACAATCGCTTACCATTAGGCGAAATAGTGGTCATCGTGTATGACCACTATTTCGCCTATAGTTTAAAAAAAAAAGAAACGGATGCCGCTAAATGTGGTATTTAACTGTTAAACACACCAATACCACTTGGTGATATTCCATAACAGACTTTCGAACTTATGACTACTGTTAACGACTGTGAAAGATTTGAAAACTTACCTCTGATACACGACTCCGTCAGCCACAACCCTGTCGGCAAAAACTTTCCCAACTGTTGGGTCATATGCCCTCGATTCCAAGTTATGCAGCAATGGAGTGTCAGTAGTGCCTGGACACATGGTCAGAATTCTAACACCTGTATTTTCGTAGAATGGTTCCACCTGGAAACGAGAATTTGGAAAAAATAGCAGAAGAATTTGCTACCCTGTGATTTGTATGGTCGAAGGCCCGATATGATTAAATTCTTAAATAACATTTTAAGAAGGCTGATTGACTGATAATATACGAGTAGTTACTATAGTAGTAATATAATAACAACTGACGATAACAATAATATTTTATCTATCTGTGGGGATTTCCACAGATAGATAGGTAAAAGATATTTGATAAGTCCCCAGCAAACAATAAATCATGCATTATAAACTGCCGAGCAATGAAAAAGTTCCACCCACAAAATGCCGATAAACACTTTAATATCTCCTAAGACATAGAACCTAGCTTCATAAATTAAAAAGTATAATGAAATCCATTTTATTATGCAAACTTAAACTCTAGCCATGGATAAGTTGAAAAACAAAATTTTAGGGTTTGAAAATTTCGGAATACATTTGTTTCGTTTTTTGTTTTACTTTTGATTTCATCCTTGTTCACGGGCTCACGTACCCATAAATCATGCCTCTATCACCCGAGGATTGTACGAGAATCATCACTATGGTGGAATTGGGGACCAGCCAAAGAAATACGGCCAGAATAATGGACGTGACGCATATTACTGTCCGACGAGTGATCCAAAGGTTTAGGGAGACTGGATAGAACCTGAGAAGATCAGGTACTGGCAAGCCAAGGTGCACAACAGTCCGAGAAGATCGTTTCATTGCGGCAGCCATGTTAAGAAATCGACATCAGACGGGAGTTGCGGTTCAACAACAACTTCTGCAAGTTCGAAGGGAGCCAATAAGCGAGTGGACAGTCAGGAGACTTCTTGCCGAAAGAGGATTGAAGCCTTACAGGCCAGCAAATGGGCCAAAACTGGAACGGCATCATAAAGTTGCCCGATTGTGATACGCCCGCGAGCATACAAAATGGGGTAAGGACGAATGGGGCAGAGTGATGTTCTCTGATGAGTCAAGATTTATGCTGCACCATCATGATGGGAGGAAAAGCGTATACCGACGACCAGGAGAACGTTTTATACAAGCATGTTTTGAAGAAAAAGTGTCACACGGCGGAGGTACCGTTCACGTCTGGGCTGGTATCTCTGCAGAGGGTCGAACAGCGTTAGTTCTAATCGAGAACGGGAACCTAACTGATGTGAGATACATCAATGAGATTCTCAATGAACATGCTGGTCAGTTTTTGGCAAATATGGGCGACAATGCAGTGTTCATGCACGATAATGCACGGGCCCACACTGCTCAAGTTGTAAATGAGTATCTTCAGGACGTAGGAATCCACAAAATGGAGTGGCCAGCAAGGAGCCCCGATTTGAATCCTATTGAGCATGCTTGGGACGAGCTTGACAGACGTGTGAGAAAACGAGTTCCACCTCCAATTACTCTTCGTAACTTGAATTACGCGCTCATCGAAGAATGGGAGAACATTCCTCAGCATATGCTGAGGAACCTGGTATTCAGCACGCCCAATCGCGTAGAAGCTGTATTGAGAGCACATGGAGGAAACACCAAGTACTTAATTATCAAAACCTACGTTTACACCTAATAAAACCCCTACTCTTTAAAGATTTGATTTTATTTGCCATATGACCCCAATTTTTTAAAACATTAATTTTAAAATTTGAACACAATATTTACGTTTTTAGTTGGTAATATTCTGATGTGCTGTAAAATGTACTTCAATATTGCAGACGGCGTCATTAAGCTAGCCTTTCCCGTTTAGGAGTAATTTGGTGCTATGTCACTGGAACTTTTTCATTGCTCGCGAGTGTATGTTAATGTCATGGACGGAGTGATTAATCAATAACTATGTATAAAGCCCGGGCATTATGAATCTAGTCAAATTCAATCGGGCAATGAAATTAATACTCTTTTAAAATTCTATATTTATCACATTGTCTGGTCATTATGAATATTGCTAGGTATCTGTTGGGCAATCCGATAATTATGGCCAATAAATTACTACAACAGCGAGCGAAGCGAGCTCGTGAGCTTAGGGCAACCCGACACGGATAGGTTAGGTTCGCCTTTAAAGCTTTTTAAGCTGTAGGTATCTAAGTACTGTCGAGTATCAGAGGTAATCACACACCAGCTAAACCTAAATAGTTATAATAAAGATCACCTTTGGATGTCTTACCGCTAAACATTGGCTAAAGTGCAGGACAGCCATTTTTAAGCCACTATAAACTGGCAAAGCTGGCACTTTACAGAAAGCAGCAGATGACGAGATATTGACGATTGTACCGCCGACTCCACCTTCGTCTTTCCGCATATACTTGACGCCTTTTAATGTGAAGGATACCAATCCTTGCTGAAAAGTAAGAAATTGGATAAAGGTAATTCATGAGACTCGTGTTTCGTGACTTTGCCATCCGTGCCTCGTTAAGCCAGTCTTGGCAGTCATATCAGACTCGCGAAAGCCAGACTTAATACTCTTTCCCAGGATTGTGATACACAGCAGACTATGTTGTGGAGATAGTTAATGCATCTTTGTGAAATACTGGTATTCAGCTCATCCGATTAGACTATAGGCCAATCCAAACAAAAAAGCTCGGCAGATGAAGAGGATAATAGGTCTTTACCTAAGAAATTGCCGTTCTGCGGTACGACGGTTCTGACCATTTCATTATAGGGTCACAAAGAGTGTAAAGTCCCACAAACCTCCATTGAAAAGGGAGGTTCCTCCGACCAGATGGGTGTTGTGTCTGGTCCGGGCAACTGCCCAACGGTTATTGTTGTATGTATTCAAATCGCACCGAAAACTTTGCTTTCGCGATGCAGGGTTTGTGTGACGTCATGTCATTAGTTCTTAAGCGGCGGCGTCGGTGCCGCTACACATTTAAATCAAAATATTTTTTGTTTGGCTAAGAATACTAATTTTAAATTACTTTTGTCGTAAAAACATGGAATTCTTTTTTCCATATTAGTCATTTGTTTAGGTATTGATTTGGTTTATGTTTTCATCGCATTTGAATCTTTTTCGTCATCATGGATACGTTAAAAAATCGAGTAATAATGGAATATGAGTACTGTCGCGTCAGCAACGCGGCACATACCACACGCTGCACGCAACATCAACAACGTATACGGATCGAACACTGTTTGGCAATCGCAAGCGCTCAGCAAGTTGGTTGGATCCTGATTCAGCAAAACACCTAAACAATGCCTTAAACGAAAACCACCCCTAAAAAAGTGATGGTCGCTGTTTGGTGGTCTAGGGCCGGTGTGATTCACAGCTGCTTACCAAACGGGATGAGCATTACTGCAGATTTGTATTGTGAAGAACTGAACACAATGATAGAGAAGCTCGCCGTCTCCAACCAGCTTTGGTTAATCACACGTTTAAAGCAGTTTGTTTTATTTACTTAGCGGTTCCCCTAGGCAAGTACGAGGTTTATTATTAGCTTTTTAGGAGTTTTTTTTGCCGGCGGTTGTTTCAATTAGTATTTTTTTATTTTTAAACAAATAATACAGTATCTATCTACCAACGAGTTCTAAACAACGCTACACACTCGATAGCGTAGGTCAAAATATGGCTTTGGGTCAACAAGATACTGATACTGTGAAAATTTGAAGACTGTAGCTCCAACCGTTTGACTGTAAAACCCGTGTGAAAGACGACGGACAGACAGATGGACATGTGAGTGACAGCAATAGGTTTCCGTTTGGACCCTTCGGATAAGAAACCTTAAAAAAACTTATAGAAAAAAATACGGTAACTAATTTAATAAAAAACGGCAATTTTATAAGTAAAGACTTAAAATAATAAACTTTATTAGCACTTACCCAATTAATATCAGAAGCTGTCCTCCACATGTTAGGTGCATCCACCATTACACCAGCATTGTTGATGATGACATCGACCCGCTTGAACTGAGCGAGCACGGCGTCGAACGCGTTCGTTATGTCTTCTTCCTTGCTCACGTCGCATTTGATGAACACAGCTTTATTGCCGTGAACTTTGTTGAGACGCGCAGCTGTCGCCTTGCCGAGCTCCTCGGCAATGTCGAGGATAGCTACATTCTGTAAGGAACAAAAAATATAATAGCGACAAAAAAATATTACTTGAATTAATATTAGATAGTTTCTGCCAACAGCTTCGACCGATTACAGAAAGTATGTAGGTATAGTGTGTTATAATCCAGGACATTATCTGCCCGTATAGGCATCAACTTTCATCCAAATCTTTTCAGCCAACAACAATTGGTGAACAAACCTCGAAACATCCAGACTTTTACCTTTATAAGATATATAGTAGGATTAAAATACCTTTGCTCCGTGTTCTAGAAATGCTTGAGCGTACAGAGCCCCTAAGCCAGAAGCTCCTCCGGTTATCAAAAATACTTTGTCTATAACGTCCCACTGCGCCATATTGTAGTGGTGGTACACTCAACCAAAAACTAAGTTACTTTGTTCTGGTGTTGTTATTTAAATACCCGAATGTTATCTATAACCTAAACTAAGATACTTTATCATTTTTTATCTGTTTGTTATTAGTTGGTTATTAGATATGAGTAGTTGAAATATAGAATATAACTGTGAAATATAACTGTGAAATATACCTATATTTCACAGTTCGACAATTCGAATATCCCTATATTTCACTATGACTATTCGAGTAACCTCTTAATAATTTCAGTTTATTTCTCTGTAACCCCATAATATTAGGTCATTACATGTGAAATTGGCGTTTTGTAAGGGAGGAACATAAAGACGTTTTTTTTTTTAATATAAAATATTTATTTAATCAAAGTATGTACCATTGCTATCTATGCACTTTTGTCATCTCATAGGTAGTTCATTGATCTCTTTACTAAAAAAACCATTCGGACGGGAATCAATTAAATCTTTGAAGGTGATTTGGACTGCCCCATTGGCGGCGAATTTTTTCCCTTGCAAGAAGTTACCCAAATTTCATTCTTAGACATACCAATTGAAGCTCCTCTAATTTGGTAGCCGTCTGTTGTGCAGTGTGTGGTCTAGCGTTGTCCTGAAGCAGCAGTGGCCTAGAGCGATTGACCGGCCTCGGCTGTTAAGCAGCTAGCTTTTCCATCATGGTTTGCAGTTGCTGACAATAGACATCCGCCGTAATCGTCTGGCCAGATTTAAGAAAGCTGTAATGAACGACAGCGGCACTAGTCCACCAAACGCTCACAAGTAATTTTTTTTGAGTCAATTTTCACTTGGGGCAGGATTTGGCTGATTCACTAGGGTTCAGCCATTGCGATGACCGTTTCAGATTATTGTACTGGATCCACTTTCCATCACAGGTAATGATTCGATTTAAAATCCTGTCATTATTGTGCCGGTTGAGATGTGGTACGCAGCAGCAGACGAGTCGGTTTGCTGCACTCAATTCATGAGGTACACCCACCTTTCAAGCTTTTTCACCTTTCCAATTTGCTTCAAGTGGATTAAAACAGTTTTATCACTAACACCGCAGCCTGCAGCTAACTCGGACGTGGTTTGCGATGGATCCGCTTCCACAATAGCCTTCAGTTCTTCATTATCAACTTTGGTCTCCGGCCGTCCACGGGGCTTGTTCTGCAGGTCAACATTTCCAGAACGAAAACGTTGGAACCAAAAACGCACTGAGTTTTCTTTTGCGACACCGTCGCCATACACATCATTAATCCTTCAAGCCGTTTCTGCAGCACTGGATGGAACTCGTACTCGTAAATAACGCGATATTTCAAGTTTTCCATTTTGTAAACTGACTGGCGCAAGGAAAAAACCAAAAGAGGAAGAAACAAATGAGTTTCGGTTTCCCAAACACAAAAACATGAGTAAATAGCTGTATTAATTTAAAATTGGAATTCCAAAGAGGAGATATTTGAGATCAAAGTGGCCAGTACGACAAAACGCCAATTGGTTTGTTGAACCAATTTTTTTTTTGTTAAAATTGGAAAGATCATACATAAGTTTACATACAAAACTATTTTTTTTTTGCTTTAATTACAAAGTAATATCAAATTGAAAAGTTTTTCTTGCATCCAGTACCGAAAACACCTCGACAGTTCCCGAACGTACTCGAGCCCGTGTGACGTCACGACGTTCATTTTTATTCATTGTAGCACATAGCTGATACAGTGTTTTGACTTTTAACCGGTTCAATCTTGTTATTATCGTCAATATATTGATGAAAATCAAATATATTGATCAAAAATATTGATCCTTAAATGTTGTCGTGCTTGCTTGTACCATTATGTACAAATACTATAAAAAATCCCCATTGTATGTGAATCGCGCAATAGCCAAGTACTATCAATCTATACCTACTAAAGTTTTGAGAAATGTTCTATGTTTTACTAGATTCCAACTAGAATGTGTTAATTATTATGTTATCTTGTTCTAATTTAGTATTACATTCTTATTAATATCTTACTTTGATCATTACAGACAGAAATAAGTAAATTTTTATAGGAACTTTCGTGCAAAGTTGACATTGTTGTATAATTACGTAACTTGAAAACATGATTTTTTGTTTATGGAGATATCTTCATTATTTTATTCTTAAATGATAGATATAGGTGTAAATCTAATATTTCTGTTTGAATTGTGAAAGTCGGTCAACGCATTTAAGAGATATTTACTGAAGAATTAGTGTAAAAGAATCTACCAAGTTAATATTTTCACGGTTTTAAAAGTTTTTTAGTGTTTGTAAATATATAATATAGATATTAGTGTTTAATATTATTAAGAGATATGTAAATAATAGGAAATACCGAACATTTTAAGGATTTTGTGCAAAAAATAAATATAAATAAAGGCTGCTCAGATTTCGGGTTGTATCCTATTTAGTTGCATGTAATGAAGTTTTTTGATATCCAAAGTCAAAGTTTCGCGCCAATCGTGTTTGTTTACTTTTTATTTTACACCAATATCACCTACCCATTATATGAAAACGTTTACGTTATGACAATTCTGTTTCTAAATGTACCTAATTACGTAAACTGCAGACGGTGGATCGTAAAAAAACCAAAATGATTTTTAATTAATTTAATTAAAAATAAATTATTACAATATAATTAGTGAAACCTATTCGATGCTAGAATATGGAATGACCATTTACTTATTAAAAATAACTTAACGCTAATGTCCAATTTTGCTGCGTCGGCGGCTCGTGGCTGGATTGACGTCATCGGTGCAGTTTCTATGCGCTTGGCGTCAACACGGAGGAATTTGCATGTCAGCGCTATTGGTTAGGGATCCGTACTTAACACCTCCACCCGCAGAACAGCAACTATTTGATCATGTTGAGTGCAAATGTTGCTGGGACTTCATCTCGTTTTCTGGATTCTCTGGTTACATCTTCATATGTATGTATCTTAAAAGTTGGTTTCTTCTCATTATCGTCTGCTTCAAGGTTCCAGCATTTGTATCTGCGGCTTATAACCAAGATGATAAGTATGGTTGCGCATAGTACGATGATGTAGAACGGTATGGTTGTATGATATAGGACAACCGACGGAGTCTTGTCAATCTGGATAGGGCTTTCCATCAATACTTTGTTCTGGATGCTGTGATGTTTTTCTAAGTTGACTGACTTGAAGCCGATGATGTAAGTGGAATCAGCTGTCTGGTTCATGTCGTTGTATGGGATTTTTGATAACTTGAGTGGCTGTCCTTTTATTAACCGACTTCGCAAAAAAGGAGGAGGTTCTCAATTTGACTGTTTTTTTTTTTATGTGTGTTACCTCAGAACTTGTTACTGGGTGAACCGATTTCAATGATTCTTTTTTTATTTGAAAGCTGATGCTTGTCATGTGGTCCCATTTAAATTTGGTCAAGATCTGATGAAGAACTTCGGAGATATACATCAGACTCTTCAATAAATGACAGCAGATCACTCGGGATAGCTGCAATCGGATCTCTGTTTATTGTTTACATCATTTCATAACATAACATCACACTAGCACGCTTTAAAGGGGTTCGCAGTTGTGAACAGTTCACCCTTGTATACACTAAATCCACCGTTTTTGTTTAAGTTTCATGTTTCTGGGTTAATCTATTCTGGCTTCACTTTGGAGAATTGGTCCGTTATGTACCCACAACTAAAAAGTTAAAAAAATAAAAAACTTTTTAACAAAAAATTAATTTCGGAAGTCTTTATTTGGAAGTCGGTTGTATTTTTTGTTAAAAAGTTTTTTTCTCATTGTTGTCGTTAATGATAGTGAATTCTGGTGTTTCCAGATAGCAGTTCATGGGTATGGTGACGAGATAGCTTCTTTGTAGAATGTTGAAGTGTTTCCTGCTGCAGGCTAGCTGTACTTTGATAGGTTGAGGCAGAGAGATAACGTAATGTTGATCATCCAGCTTTTCTACTGCTTGCTTGGGAAGTGAGATCTTGGTGAATTGGCAGGTGTCCTTGGTTGATGATGAGCTCTTGGATGCAATCAGGCTTCGTCCGGATCTGATGACTTGTCTTCTTTTCACAGAGATGAATGGTGCTGTACTTCGGGCATTCAGCCATCTATGTACACCAATGATTTCTCGTTTGTTGCTATGTAGGGAGAGGAAGGAATAAGGGCAAGTTGTATCTTAGGTATAATGGATAGTCTATATAAATCATCAAGGTTTTTAGAGACTATGGGAAAACTGTATATTATTACTATTCTCTTATCAATAAAGTAGGAACCTGGTTTTATTAGATTATAATATTCTCTTAACTCTAAGTTTAGGATTTGATCTTAGTTATATATGGATTTGAGCCTATCTATCATAGATCTTAACACTTCTATATCAATCATAGAATGATGGGTGCTAGAAGCCCGTATAAAAGCCATTATGTTTTCTAACCTAATTATCTCTAACATTAAATCTTCTACATTATTGGTTATCATTTCTAAAATTTGGGCGAACTTCGCGAATTTTATTAAGCTGTAATCTGTATAAGCACTCTTCTCAAGAAGTAGTTCTAACGTTGAGTTAACTTTTTCTTGATTTTTTGTTATTTGGTCTAGGATGGTACCATAAATTAAGATATTATTATATATAATAAATTATGATATTATTTTATTTTCATTATTTTGTAGAGTTTTAATAGCCTCATCATACTTCAAGGCATCTAGATAATATAAGTTGCCCGTAACACTTTTTACAACGAATCTAAGACTATCTACAAGACCTCTTTTGACTCTAACAGGTTCCAAAGATTTTACTTGTTGTAGTACCTTACTAAGTTTGTTTGCAAGATATTCAATCTGATATTCATAAACCATATAAGTCTCGTTAGTGAGTTTAGTTCTAAAAGTCTTTAGTTGCGTCTATACGGAATTAATTTTATCTTCGATGTCGGTTAATTGAATGTACTGTATGAATGAATGGTAATGTGTAGTTAGTCTGGTCGGTCCTAATCTGTATGGTAGGAGTCCCGGTCCATCGTCTAATGTCTCAAGTCTTATCTCTTGAGGGTGTGTCGCTTGGACTGTTAGTAGTATCAGGATTCTGTAACAATTGGCTTGATTTAGGGATACGTTTCAGCCGCGATTTGGCTACGGGGCCACGTTTTTTCGTAACGCTGTTCACGCTGACCTAGGCAGGTCAGCGAGTACTGTATCCTGCGTATAACGTGGTGCAGCTTTTTGGCGACTGGAAAAAGGGTTTTTAATGAATATTTGTTGCTGAGGGGTATATTCTACTTCGGGCTCTCGAGTTTTGTTTCTACTGTTAATTAAGGCTGTACGATTTGCAAGAGATGACTCGTTAATGATTTCATAAACTTGCTTCATCTGTTGTCTATGATTTTGCGCATATTGCCGTAGTATGTGTTTAGTCAGGTCTATGTCGATTGGGTCTCTAGGGTCAAAATGTCCGGTCAATAGGTCAAACGGTCTGCACTTGGTGAAACTATGGATGGAACTGTTGTATGCTATAATGGCGTATGACATGAGATTAGTTATCGGTTCGTCTTTATTTTGTAATTTAAGAATTCTAATATGATCCAATAACGTCGAGTGGAAACGTTCGATGTTACCATTGTCCTTTGGACTAAGAGGTAGAATTTTGTGGTGAGTTATCTTATGCGACCGTACAAATTCAGAGAAAAGTTGGTTCGTGAATTCGGTGCCATTATCAGTAATGATAGTCATAGGTAGGCCATGATGGGTACAGAAACGTAACAATGCATGAATAATGCTAATGGCGGTTCCGTTTCGCAAATGATATGTGGTTACGCTTCCTAATTTATAGTTTATATTTTATTACATCACCATAGGGCGATTGAGAGGCATTGGTTTAATAGTTCCAATTTATTAAATAAGTGTCACATATCGTTGGTTTGGTGATATCCCGCGCAGTACCGCCACGACCTCCGGCGGTCGTCGAGAGTCTCTTGCCAACCACGGCTGGGGTGCGCGCACTTCCATCATCACGCATCATCTCGCCCAAACCTCGTAATTGAACCAACATGGAATGTGTTATCTGTATTACCTAGACCTACTGTGTTGTGTACCGCTGGCCAGCATAGTGTACCTAGTCTGTGAGCTGAATTGCCCGAACGTGACATCCATCTGCATCTGCATGTGAATCGCTGTTTCAAAGGTATGTGGCATAATTAGTAAATTGAACTTTATCCATTGCCTTTCGTCTCATCTGCGTACTTTTCTCCTTCAAATTAGCACTGCTGAATCAGCAATTATAGCCTAGATTACTCTTATAATTTAGGTTCAAGCGCGTGTGATTTTGTCCATGTGGATAATTTCAAGTGGTTTGGTAGCCGGAGGTACTATGTTGAATTGAGGTCTAATTGGGTTCCTGTCGTATTTAGCCTGACCGCAGATGTTACACTCGTTAATATATTTGGTGATTTGTTCTTTCATCTTTGGCCAGTAGTATTTTCGTGAAAGGGCTAGGTGACATTCATTTATACCACGGTGGTTCATCTTCCCGTCATGATAATGTCGGATAATGTCTTTTTGTTGGAGGTATTCTTTAACATTCTCGAGTTCTGTCTTGGCTAGTACTAGGTTGATTGAGGAACTTCTAAATTTGTCTTGTATGATGGGTATTATTTTGTACATGGCTAATGGTGGGTTTATCAAGATAGCCGTTTTGACTTTAGGGTTCACGTATTCTTTGATAGCATTAATGGTATCACTCTCTTGGTTAGATTCTGAAATTTGGACTGCGATTCGCGTATGATTTTCAAAAGGTTTTGTTACTGTAGGTCGGCGTTTTATGTCGCCTACTATAGTAAAGTAAATCTGGCGATGAAATTTATTGAGAGGTTCATCTGTAATGGGAACTTCCAGTATAGGGTGCTCATTACTGGTATGAACAGTGTCAGTCGAGGAGTTCGTTGGTGGAAGTGGTACCTCTGATGGGTTGTTAATCATAGATCTGAGATCCTCAGTACTTTTGGTCACTGAGTTGGTGTCAGTCAAAGGGTCTGTTGGTTGAGGTGATGCCTCCGATGGGTTGTTAATCATTGATCTGAGATTTTTAATATTTTCGATCACTGAGTTTATCTCATCTGTTTCTTCATTATGTATTTCTACGCGGGAGAGAGCATCAGCGTTTGTATTAAATTTACCTTTCTTGTACACTACAGTAAAGTCATATTCACTTAGTCTGATTCGCCATCTGGTCAGTCGTGAGTTGGGCTCTCTCAAGTTCATCAGCCATTGAAGGGGTTTGTGGTCAGTCAGTACTTTAAATATTCTACCGAACAAGTAAGGTCTAAAGTACTTAGTAGCCCAAACTATGGCTAGCAACTCCTTCTCAATGGTGCTATAATTTAGCTCACTGTCATTAAGTGTGCGTGAAGCGTAACAGACAGGTTTGTCCGATCCTACAGGTCCCTGAGATAACACGGCTCCAATAGCGACATTCGAAGCATCTGTTGTGAGAGTGAACTCGTATTGTAAAATAGGGTCATTGGTTAATAAGGTCTTACAAATTTCAAAGGCATTGACATATTCGGGGCTAAGAGTGATTTTACTACCTTTCTTTAGGCATAGGGTAAGAGGTTTAGTGATTCGAGCAAAATCGGGGATAAATTTCCGGTAATAACCTAAAAGTCCTAAAAATTGTTTGATTTCTTTAGAGGTTTTTGGGATTGGATACTTTTGAACTGCAGAAATGTTGTCGGGGTTCGGTTTTATGCCGACTCTACTAATAATGTGTCCCAGGTAAAAGGTTTCTATTTTTAGAAATTCTGACTTGTCCATTTGAATTTTGAAGTTGGACTCCCTAAGTCTTTGGAAGACCTTTTCCAAATTATTCATATGCTCTTGAAGAGAGGTGATGTAGACTATGATATCGTCGAGATAAACAAGGCAGATATTGTTTTGAAGGCCTCTTAGAACTTTGTCCATTACCCGTTGAAAGGTGGACGGTGAGTTTTTAAGTCCCATGGGCATTAGGAAGAATTCAAAATGCCCGTGTTCGACATTGAATGCGGTTTTTGGGATGCTCTGAGGGTCCATCTCCACTTGGTAAAACACCACTTGATAAATCTAACGTCGTAAAGTATTGCCACTTGCCTAATTTGTCAAGGACATCACTAATATTTGGTATGGGGTATTTGTCGTCTATCGTTTTTTCATTCAACTTCCAAAAATCGACTACGATACGCCATTTCTGTTTCCCTGAAGCGTCAGTTTTTTTGGGCACAACTCAAAAGGGTGAGCTCCAAGCAGAGTCGGAAGGTCTTTTTATACCCTGGTCTAGCATTTTGGTGATTTGGTCCCTAACTTCTTCCCGATGAACGAAAGGGTATCTATAGCTCTTAGTATAAGCGGGAATTTCATCCGTTGTTCTTATGCGATGTTTGATTTTGTTGGTGAATGTCAATGGTTCTCCATCGAGGTAAAATACATCTGCGTAGCGGGCGTAAAGTGTTAGGAGGTTAGCTCTTTTCTCTGCATTAAGGTGGTCCGTACGCAAACGCGATAGTACGTCATCTACGCGATTCGATTGACTCAGCATTGAACAGTTCTCCACGAGTTGGCTGGTCTAATGAGAATATAATATCGTTAGGAGTAGGATTTTCTAACTCTACGTACCCACGGCCATTTTTAACAGTGGTAAGGCACTCATAGATGATACAATTGCAGAGAACTTGTTCGTTTATTAAAACATCGCCATCCGGGGCGTTAATATGTATTCTAATGAATTTAGAACTTTTCGCAGGAATAATATCTTCATACAAATTGACGTTGCATGAATTATATACTTTAATTTGGTTCGTAGCAGACCGAGTTACTTATTGAAAGTCTTTTAGATCTATCTTAGCCTCCGATTTTGATAATAAGTCTAATCCTATTAGGCCATCAAAGTACTCGTGAAAACGGTGTAACATGAATAATTTTATACCTTTGGCCTCATTGAATTCGTCGAAGCATGGTAGTGTTATAGAGTACTCGTTTCTGCTAACACCGTATATGTTGGTGACTTCGAAAGGGTCATAGTTAAGAGGATAGTCGTAGAAGAACTTTTTCACAGCCTCGGGGCTTATGAATGATTGGATAGCGCCAGTGTCAATGAGAAATTTTAGAGATTTTTGATTTTTGTGATTTTTATTTTAGATTTTTTGAGAAATTAACGTCTATCTTTGCTCTTTGGATTTCTGGTCCAACTGAAAATTTTGATCCTGGTTCTGATCAGCGCGGCTAGGACCTGGCTGTGGCTCTGCCATACCCGCTATTTGATTACCGACAGCTTAACTACAATCAGTGTCAGTCATATTGGTGTTAAAGTCGTAGTCATAGAGAACATAACAGTCATTACCTTCTGTGTAATAATCGTATACTGGCTCATAGTAACAGTCAGCAGAAATAATAAATATCAGGCAAAGCAAGTTCACTCAAATTTAACTCACGCGTCTTAAAATAGTTATTCGGGGGTGAATTCCCGTTTCGCTGCCAGTCATAGCTTGGCATCAAAAGTAACGATTTTGGGACAAAGTCTTGAACACCGCTCATAGGCCTCGGACCCGGATTATGTTTGGACCTGGGTTGCATCTTATAAACGTTACTTTGAAGTAATGGTGCACGGAACATTTGTTGAGTTCGAGTATGCATACGGTTTTGATGCTGGTCAGGCGTATTGAATTTGAAAGCCTGAGGCTGAGGTTGATACCCGCGCTGTCCTACTGGAGCAGACAAATTAGGTACTGGGGGTCGCGGAACATTAAATGCGTTAAACGGCATAACAGGCATAACAGAAGGTTTATATAGAACCTTAGGTGCGTTCTGAGCAGTTTGAGCCTTGGGGATATCGTTACGCTGCTGCAAGTATATTATATTTAGTTCTTCCTGCACGAACTCTAGAGCTTTCTCTTTAGTTTCCGGATGCATGCATCTTATACGTGAGCCCAAAGGTTATTTTAGCGTAAAGAGTCCGTTTCTCCTCGACAGTCGTTGATACAGTCTCATGTAACGTCACATAAGTCATAATAGTACTAAACAATGTTTGTCATTTATCATAAAATTCCTGCGGGGTCTTGTTACCTTGCGTTTCCAACGAGAGGTCGTTGTATAAAGCTGTCTCGTCCCTCTGGTCTGAAAAGTTGTTTATAAGAGCTGATCTAATACCTGCCCAAGTTTCAGGAATTCCATTCAAGTTGATGTTGGATGCGGCAGTCCCTGTGATCTTATTTAGGATGCCATTTAAAAGACATAAATTCCCTAGGTCACTGCCTACCTCGGGGCTTGCATACTGAGTAACTATTCGGTCACAGATTTTAATGAATCTAGTTAAAATGTTTGGGTTCCCGTCAAAATCGGGCACAAGGCGTAAGGCCTTGAAAATTACATCAGGGTCATAAGGCATTTTAATTTCAAATAAACTGTTTAAATTCAAATCTAATTCACTATCTAAATCTCTATTAATATCTACTACAAGTCGGCGTGCCTGTCGTGATGCAGGTTCCCAAGGATGAGATATTTCGTGATGAAAAATCTTGGACATAAAAGTAATTAGGAATAGATAGGAAGCAACACGAGAAAGATTCTGGTGCACTCACATGTGTTTCATCTCTGGTCTTCCTCCGTGAATCGATGGCTGGATTCTCCACGCGGCTCCGCAGCTTCCTGTAGATTCAGGATACTCGTGATGCGACTTGATAGTCACCGGATGACTCGCGATCGTGATGAACTGATTCTAACGTGATTCGCGAACCGGCCCGCGAGTATCCTACCGACTGCGCCAACTACGTAAACTGCAGAAGGTAGATCGAAAAAAAAACAAAATGATTTTAAACTAATTTAATTAAAAATAAATTATTACAATATAATTAGTGAAACCTATTCGATGCCATATGTGATATGGAATGACCATTTACTAATTAAAAATAACTTAACGCTAATGTCCAATTTTGCTGCGTCGGCGGCTCGTGGCTGGATTGACGTCATCGGTGCAGTTTCTATGCGCTTGGCGTCAACACGGAGGAATTTGCATGTCAGCGCTATTGGTTAGGGATCCGTACTTAACAACCTGGAAAACAACAATAACAAACACCGGTCCACTAACAGGTAGGTAATATTCATTACCACTACATTATTTATGCTCAAAACTGCCAAATTTTCCATCAGGTGGGTATATTATCGATATATATATATATATAGAGTAAGAGATAGAGATAGAGATAAAGTTAGAGATAGAGTTAGAGATTAAAACACAAGTGCTGTTACCTAGCTCAGGGGTTAGGGTTTCACATGTTTTTGTAAATTTTGAAGGTAATAAACCATTTATTTATTATTATTCCTTGTGCTTTTCGCTTCAATCTTTCTTTTTCTCGTAGTCATGGTATAAAATATAGTATGCAACTCTTGAATAAAACGGATTTATATCGAGGGCCATCAATCACTCGCGTCGCTAATGTTTCTAACACTTGAATCACTCGCTATGCTTGTGATTCAATCATCATGAATCACTCCCTACGGTCGTGATTCAGTCGTTAGGATACTTCGCTTACTTAGGATTCATCTACGGCCTTCGCATTAAATCCGTCTTTTAATCACTAGTTGCATAATATACTATTTTGCACAAATTTTCGGATATTTTAGTCAATTCACGTGTAATTGACACTGTAGTACAAAATTTCTTGAACGTTATGACGTCACCAACATGGCGACCAATCATGGCCCGTTCGTAGACAGTTGTTTCTTTTGAAAATTTTATCGATTTCAATTGTTTATGATAAATTGAAAAAAATATTTAAGATATTTTTGCAACGACAATATAATTTATGATATGTAAAGTTTCAAAATAAATTTTAAAAATCGTATTTTTGTTTTAAATTCAACAACCCAATTTCGCAGGTAAGGACCTAATATATTTTAATTATTCAAAATGTTCATTACAGTTTCAATCCAAGCCACTTGTAACCATTCTTTCTGCGTCGAGTCATAAAATGGTCTACTAACAATATTTTAGAGTTATCTATTGATTAACAATCAATCTGCCTAGCCTTTTCCCAACTTCATTGGGGTCGGCTTCCAGTCTAACCAGATTCAGCTAAGTTGTCTAATCATTAAAAAAAATCCTGTGTAGTAGTAGTGTAGCATACTCAACAACAGCATCTGTTTGTGTGTGTAAATGAACAGAGCAGTTTAGTATGAACTGCCAAGCTGTTCAGTATTATTTTGCTATTATATTAATATTGCTAACGTACTTATTAAACTTTCAACAATCGAGGCCTTTTTAGTAGAATAAGTAGAATAATGAAATAATTTATACATTTTAACAAAACTTTTAAATTGTTCATTATGAAACTCATTCCCAAGATCGGATTGCAAATTTTTTGGAACATGTCCTTTTTCAATTACTGTTTTAAATGCTTCTGATACCTGTTGCTTATTTATTTGTTATAGTGGAATTGCCCAAACACATTTTGGAACGAAAAAGTATCAATAATCACCAGTATGTATTTATAATCCGCATTCACTTTTGATCTTGCTTGCATATCCATCAAATCTGCTTGCCAAAGGTCATCTATAACTTTAAGTATTAAATTTCTTTTTGAAAATGAACTCTAGCGTTTTTATGAATTTCATTTATGACGTCTATTTTGTTCATAATGCTTGCTTAACTTACCTGCTATTCCTTTTAAATCAACGTTATTTAATCTACTACTCACACCGGCAAAATTAGCGGGAAAAATTAAAATTTAGTTTTTTTTTTAATAAGGTTTAATTTAAAAATCTTATATTAAGACATTTTTTCCTTGCTTAAAAATACACCTTTTAAAATAAAAGTGATATCGTATTTAGTCAATTTTTTGTGAGTAACATGACTTAATGAGAAAAATGGACATCGTTGATTTTTTAAGGTTATTAAGGAAAGTTAAAAAGTTAATTAAAATAAACATTTTTACAATAAAATAATATCACATTATATTGCGTGTTTCCTCCACTTGCTCCTTATAAAGATTTCACTTGCGTAGACATGTTGGGAATAATGTTATTCATTGTCGCCTGTGGTATTCTTTATCATTTCTCTTCAACGGCGCTTCGCAGTTCACCCACATTGACATTTGTTGGGAGTATTTGTTCTTCGTTTTAGCAGGTCCCAGATGTGTTCTATCCGATGCATGCCTGGTGATCTCGCCGGTACCTCCGAAACTGCGATATTGACATTGTTAAGATAGGATGGAGTTGAAAAATTGGTATGGAACCGAGCATCTTCCTAGATCAAAACAAAGTGACCACTGATAAAGGTACAAATGATATCACGTTCTATTCTATAATAACACTTTTATAGCAAAGTACAATAAGATTCCCTCTAAGGGTCATGTTGAGGACAGCGGACCTCTGGCTGTAATAAAAAAACGAGTCTCTTACAACCAGATTTATTAGCTTATTACCACAGGTTTTCTATACAAGATACTGGTCAAGGCAGGCAAATAGGGCTTCAAACTATAGACTAACTAAACAATACGCGGATACGAAATACGAAACGTGTGAACCTTGGAGGGTTTTGTGGGCGACTGCCACTAACAAAGAGAAAGTGGGCGGAAGACGATATACATTTTAACTACTTCCGGTTCTGGAAGCTTCTAGAACATTCTACTTATAATCTACAGTGCTTCCCCTAGCGTCGAGAAGCGACAACTTGAGTATTAATTGACAAATACTGAAAACCCATTCATACTGTCACTCTGGTGGCGAGCAACGCAAGTAATATTTACAACTTTTCCATTAATAAATGCCCGGTCATTAATCAAAGCGGCAGCTCTCTGGCAGCGAGGGGCGACCACTACACCAGCATGCAAGTTGGCAACTTGGCGCCTATTGTGAAATAACTAATCACAATATAGAACTAACAGAACGCGGATGCGACGCGATTGGTCAGTCATCTTTGTGTCAATTGACTAACCAATCACGGGCTCAGAACGTATCCCGCTCTATGTTTCACTACCAACCTAATAACGACTTATGAGGACTGCCAACCTACATAGCGGTGATCCCATAATATTTCCCGCTGCCCACCAACAGATGTCACTACTGGTATATATCAGTCACAGGTCATCAACAAGCCCGTATGAGCTCCCAAACATATCCTACCTGAATCCAATATTGTTCCTCTGCCGCTGTAGTTTAACAAATTAACAGAATATGCTGTTCTTGTTCATATTTACACATGCATTGCCATCCTTCAATTCGATTTTAATTAATTCCACACTCATCACTGAACAATATTTTACTCCATTAGTCCGTGGACCAAAGTCGATATTACCGAGCAAAAGTTATTCCGTTTCAAAGGTGGTGTACCACAATTGTTAGACCTTCGGCGGGGACGAACGAACCAAAACCAGTTCTTTTAACCTTCTTTTTGTCGTAAACTTTATTTTTGTTGCACCTCGAACTTCCTCCAGCTCATTCCTGACTTAAACGGCCTTTAAACGGAGGTTTTTGCGAAAATGAAACTTAATAAAACGATTATTTCTGTTAAAAGTACGAGTTTTCTGCCTTGTCCTGATACTCTCACAAAAAAATTAGTCACTATGAATAATTGGAAACTGCAACAAATGGTGGAAAAAGTAAATGCTGAATTAAGCACAGCAATCTGGAGGTTTGATCATTTCTTCTCATCTCAAGTGGTCTGGTACCCTCAGTTTGGATAAAGTTGGGCACAATGATGTCCTCAACTTCGAAAAAGATCTAGACATTAAAAATTAATCAAATGAATCAATATTGTTACGAGCTGGGGTTCAGGGATAAATTAATTAAACAGCAGACTTCAATTAATCACTGTTTATTACAAAAACACTTCTTAAACAATTCTATTACTTCGCACTATTTTCCGCTTTGATCGCTCTGTATCGCTTCTCAATAGAAACTGCCCGACGACGAACCCGACCGCTCTTTATATAGCACGGAAGAAGTTTCTAGAACGTTCCATACTGTTCTAGATAATTCGAGAAACTTCCAGAACAATCGACTTTCGAACTCATTGTTCCCGAAGCGACTAGAAACTTCCAGAATGTTCGGTTCGAACCTTCTGGAAAATTCCGTTCGACACGAGCTTTCGAGAATATTAGTTCCGCTATTCGATACTAGATGGCGCCACTAATTACTACCTAGTTGTTCCTCTCGTTACTAGATGGCGTTGGCCTATCTTGTAACATTGCCTCCCTCTTAGACATGCTCCTCCCGAGCATTGTTAGATCCATGATAACGGGCCAACCGATCCACATGGACGACCTTTGATGCACCTCGGGGTCCCTTTTGGATTCGGTAGGTGACGTCATTGATCTTGGTAACTACGCGATAAGGTCCATCCCATTTTGCTTGTAATTTAGACGATTTTCCTTTGCTCCGTGCCGGGTTATGTAACCATACAAGAGATCCTTCATCGAAGCCCTTATTGTTCGCTTTCCGATCGTAGCGGGTCTTCATCCTCTCAGACATCTGTTGACCTGTCTGTCTGATGTGCTCATATACATCATTCATCCTGTTTCGTAGCTCATTCGCATAATCTGTTACATTGCGTGGAGACTCAGGCGGGATACCGGTGATTAGATCTGCTGGTAATCGTAGTTCTCTGCCGATATTAGCAAAAGCTGGTGTTACCGTTGTAGTTTCATGAACAGCACTGCGATATGCCATGAGATATGGTTGAATGTGTTTGTCCCAATCTTTCTGTCTGTTTTCCACAACCTTTGCAAGATATCTCTCTAGTGACTGGTTGAATCGTTCAACCATCCCGTCTGATTGCGGATGATAAGCAGTAGTTCTGGTTTTGTGAGCACCCATCACACGACACGTTTCCTTAAACACTTCTGACTCGAAGTTCCGGCCTTGGTCACTGTGGATTTCCAAGGGTACCCCGAACCGACAAAACACTTCGTGAACTAACTTATCAGCCACCGTAACGGCTTCATGATTGGGGATTGCAAACATCCGGCCATTTTGTGAAGTAATCCATGACGACCAAGAAGTACTTGTTTCCGCTTTGGCTTTCTGGAAATGGTCCAACAACATCTAATGCTATACGTTCCCACGGTGCACCAACATTGTAAACCTTTAGTGCCCCTCTGCTACGAGTTTGTGGTCCTTTCACAGCCGCACAACTTGTGCATTTGCGGCACCATTCCTCAACGTCCTCTCGACAATGGATCCAGTTAAATCGTTCTCGGATCTTGATTAAAGTCCTCTTAACTCCCATGTGACCCCCTGAACATCCATTGTGGTAGAGCTGTAATCTCCGGCACCTTAACTTTAGTTACGACCATTTGTAGATGACACTGGTCACCACGAGCATTCTCCCATTTCCGGTACAGAACTCCATCCTGGATAACCAAGCTTTTCCACTGTGCCCAATAACTCTTGGTGATGGAACTGGTTGCTGCAACATCACTCCAGTGAGGTCTAGGAGCTCCTGATTTCTTCCATTCAAGGATTGGCTGTACGTCTCTGTCTTCCTGTTGAGCACTCTGCAAGGTTTCCTTCCACTCTTCGCTAAGATCCGTCCCCAAAACCTGCACTAGCGCTACCTGCTTAGCTTCTTGTCTCGCACAATGTTTACATTGGTCTGGACACGGTCTTCGCGAGAGAGCATCAGCATTACCGTGCGATGTTCCGCTACGATGTTGAATTACGAAATCAAACTCTTGCAGTAGCTCAATCCATCTTGCTACCTGTCCTTCTGGGTTCTTAAATTGCAATAGCCATTTCAAAGCAGCGTGGTCCGTTCGCAGGAGAAATTTCCGCCCCAACAAATATTTATTGAAATGCTGCAATGTTTTTACTACAGCTAGAAGCTCCCTTCGAGTGACACAGTAGTTTCTCTCAGGTTTGGATAAGGCTTTACTGAAGTATGCAATTACAACTTCATGATCTCCTTTTCGTTGAGACAATACCCCGCCGATTCCAGTGTTGCTGGCATCTGTGTCAACTATGAATTCATTTTCTTTGTCAGGATTGCCTAGGATGGGTGCATTGCACAGATGTTCCTTTAGCTTCTGAAATGCGACGTCACAGCTCTTATTCCAGCAGAACTGTATCTTGTCTTCAGTTAGCTTATGAAGAGGTCGGACAATGTCAGCAAAGCTCTTCACAAACCGCCGATATTAGGAGCACAAACCGAGAAATGCCCTGACTTGCGTTTTGTTCTCCGGAACTGGCCAATCCTTGACGGCAACGAGCTTATCCGGGTCCGTTTGAATATCTTCTTCGGAAACCACGTATCCTAAAAAGTTCACTTGCCACCTGAATAACGCGCACTTCTTTGGACTTAGCTTTAGATTGGCTCCTCGTATCTTTGACAGCACACGTTCCAAATTGCGGAGCTGATCTTCAAACGTCCGTCCCACGATTATAAAGTCATCCAAGTAGACTAGGCAGGCGTCACCAATCAGCCCAGTAAGTACCCGCTCCATCAATCTCTCAAAGGTGGCAGGCGCATTACACAGTCCAAATGGCATAACGTTGAATTGTCACAATCCTTTGCCTGTAGAGATCGCTGTCTTTTCCTTATCTCGAGGGTCTAACTCGACCTGCCACTAGCCACTCTTTAAGTCTAAGGTGGAAAACCACTTCATGCCCGATAGTGTATCCAGCGTGTCATCGATTCTTGGCAACGGATAACTGTCCTTCTTCGTGATGTCGTTTAGTCGGCGATAGTCTACACAGAAGCGCATGCTGCCGTCCTTCTTTTTCACCAATACTACCGGTGAACACCATGGACTGAATGAAGGTTCAATCACGCCGTCTTTCACCATACCCTTGATCATGTCGTCCACTTCCCGTTCCCGTGCCACTGGAACACGTCTTGGTCGCTGGCGGATTGGTACCTCATTTCCTGTATTTATTCTGTGTTGAACTAACGCAGTCTTCAGTTTTCTTTCGTCTCATGTCGGCATCATTTATCGAGAAAATGTCGGCGAACTTGTTTAACATCTTCTTAGCCTTGTTCTTTTCATCTTCCGACAAGTTATTCTGGCTGTTCTTCAAAAGCGATAACACATCGAATCTTGCACTAACTTTGGTGTTGGTTGGGTGTTCGTGGCATCTTCACATCCAAACCACTCCATCACAAGTGCCTAATAATGTGCCTTTCTTGAGCACATGGTCCTGGTCACTTGTGTTGAGTGCGCGTACCGATGAAACACTAGTACCTCTTACCAATGTGCGTGCAATTTTCCATGAAGCATCGTTATCTAAACCTTCTATAAGTACACATCGGTTTTCCTGATCAGAATTCCTTGGTAGACAAACTGGTATGATTGTTTCTGACCTTGGACGAAGAATAACCTTTTCTAAGCAGTACACTTTTCCCGATGCTGCACCTTCCATGAAGACTTCCTCTGAGCCACACTTTAGATACCTTGATAAACGTCGATCTCACAGTGATGTTTTCGCATGAAGTCCAAACCCAGAATGCAGTCGTCCACTATGTCGGCCACGATAACATTGTGGCGGTAAACTTTGTTTCCTAACTTCATGTCCACCTCCTTCTCACCTCGGACGGTTATGTGCTGACCGGTGGCTGTTCTCAGATGTACACCTTCATGGCTCCCGAAGAAGTCCCCAAGAAACCGTCTAGCTAGTTGGAAACTGACAACTGTCCGAGAAGCCCCAGTATCCAGTGTCAGCTTGCATGGTGTTCTGTTAATTTCGCCCTCGATGATCAGGCTGTTTCCGTCACAGGATTGTGAGATCGTGATCCTTGGGGCTCTTCCATAACCAGCCAGCACCCGCCCCATAGTCCTGGCATCTACTCGTTTCCCTGCTGCTGTTGCCCAGCAGGGACGTCAGATGATCCTACCAATGGCGACTGCTTAGCACCGTGCTCAATCGAATGTGGCCTCTCTCTCCGCAACCATAGCATCGGGGTGAAGTTGCAACCTCCCTGATTCGGTGTGTTCGTTCGTCCCGCCGTACTGCCTCCACCTCCAAAGCATGGGCTAGAGCATCCTTGAGGTCCTTGAAATGACCTAGCCTTACTGCAGCCCTAACCTCCAGGTCGCGGATCCCATCCGTGAACTATACGAGGTTCCCGTCGATCAGCACAGGTGATGACTGGTAAGCCTTTCGAACTAGCTTTTCCACCTCCAGAGCCCACTGCTGAAGAGTTTCACCAACCCGTTGCGACCGGTCTTTCAGTTGGGCCCGAAACACATGTTCCAGGTGCGCGTCGCCGTATCTAGCTTCTAATGCTTCCAGAAGCTTCTCGAAAGTGACGTCTTTTTCCAGCGCCTCTAACACAGTCAAGGCCTGGTCGCGAAGGCCCAAGGTTAGAACAGTCAAGGCCTGTTCTTTAGTCCATCCATTCGATTTCATCACGGCCTCAAACTGAATTTTGTAGGCGGACCATGACGAAGAGCCATCAAATGGCACTTTAAAGCCACGTGGCGAAGGTGCCCCAACCGCAGCTGCCATGGTCCCACCTCCAGACTTGAGCCCACATATTGTCTTCTCCATCTCGATAGTGCGGGTCTCATGTTGCTGGACCTGGTCCTTTACCTCCTTCATCTCCTTACCAATTGCAGTGCGGAGGTCCTTGATTACCATGAACTGCTCCTCCTGACGGCGAATCTGCTCCTCCTTGTCGCGCTGCAGCTGCTCTTCCAAGCGGCGAGCCTGCTCCTCCTGACGGCGAGCCTGTTCCTCCTTGTCGCGCTGCAGCTGCTCTTCCAAGCGGCGAACCTGCTCCTCCTTGTCGCGCTGCAGCTGCTCTTCCAAACGGCGAGCCTGCTCCTCCTGAAGGCGATCCTGTTCCTCCTTGTCGCGCTGCAGCTGCTCTTCCAAGCGGCGAGCCTGCTCCTCCTGACGGCGAGCCTGTTCCTCCTTGTCGCGCTGCAGCTGCTCTTCCAAACGGCGAGCCTGCTCCTCCTAAAGGCGATCCTGTTCCTCCTTGTCGCGCTGCAGCTGCTCTTCCAAGCGGCGAACCTGCTCCTCCTTGTCGCGCTGCAGCTACTCTTCCAAGCGGCGAGCCTGTTCTTGCATGAATGCCATAAGGGCGGCTAGGTCAGGCGACGCCGACGATTGAGCTGGATCCGCTGCAGCCGCGGAGTCTCGATGTCCACTTGATGACGGTGAGGGAGCGTCTCCAAAGCGCCTCTGGTCTACGTCTTGCTGGCGCTGACTCCTGGTGCGCATCCCTTCCGTTTCTTCCTTTGGTAGAACCGGCATAATTTATCCCGCACTTCTGACACCAATTTGTTACGAGCTGGGGTTCAGGGATAAATTAATTAAACAGCAGACTTCATTTAATCACTGTTTATTACAAAAACACTTCTTAAACAATTCTATTACTTCGCACTATTTTTCTTCTCCGATCGCTCTTGTCGCTTCTCAATCGAAGGTTCTATGTTCGAACGATCTGCTCGACGACGAATCCAACCGCTCTTTATATAGCACGGAAGAAGTTTCTAGAACCTTCCATACTGTTCTAGATAATTCGAGAAACTTCCAGAACAATCGACTTTCGAACTCATTGTTCCCGAAGCGACTAGAAACTTCCAGAATGTTCGGTTCGAACCTTCTGGAAAATTCCACTCGACACGAGCTTTCGAGAATATTAGTTCCGCTATTCGATACTAGATGGCGCCACTAGTTACTACCTAGTTCTTCCTCTCGTTACTAGATGGCGTTGGCCTATCTCGTAACAATATGTTAATGAAAACATTACGAAAATTTAAAACACTACCGTAAGTGGGCATAAGCAAAATCCTCTCCAAATGTTGTAAGTTCGAATAAAATTAAAACAACAGCATTAAAAGTGAAGTTCAATTCTTTTATCAATTAGGAATAATTGGTTTTATTATAAAACAAAAGAAAAACCACCCAGCAATGGTAAAAAAAAAGTTTTGCGAACATATTTTCTTGTTCCGCTAATTTTGCCAGTGTGTGTATTTAAACCAATAATTATTTTGTTAAATTGTTCTATTTTCATTAACAGCACACCTACGTGGCCGCAATCACTCTGAACAGCACATCTACGTACAAGGTTGCACATTTTTAACCGACTTCCCAAAAAGGAGGAGGTTCTATGTTCGACTTTATGTTCGTTTTTTATTTTTTTTTATTTTCGCCGATTACTCCGTCAATTGTGGACCGATTTTGAAAATTCTTTTTTTGTTTGAAAAAGTATGTTCCGAAATTGGTCCCATTTTAATTTGGTGAGGATCTGATGAAGAACTTCGGAGATATACAACAGAACTCTTCAATAAATAACGGCAAATCTCTCGGGATTGCTGCAATCGCATGTCTGTTTGTTGTTTATAACATTTCATAACATAACATCTCGCCAGTTCGCTCTTAAGGGGTAAGCAGATCTCTCATTTCACCGGTTATGTTCAAGTTTTAAATCTATTCTGGCGAAATAGTTCCCTTACTAACTTACCTATTAGGTACGTACAACTAAAAAGTGATAAATAAAAAAACTTTTTGCAAAAAAATACTACCGACTTCCAAATACAAAACTACAAATTGAAAAATAACTTAATTTTTTGAAGTCGGTGTCCATAACGCAAAAAAATGGTACCTACGAAAGACACCGACTTCAAAAAATTTAGTTATTTTTCACTTTGTAGTTTTGTATTTGGAAGTCGGTAGTATTTTTTTGCAAAAAGTTTTTTTATATCTCATGAAATAGGTACGCGTACATCTTCACTTCCACAATTCGTTAAATTACAAGTAGTCATACAATTGCTATAATGCTCTAACCAAGCGCAACGTTACCGCCGTTTTCGTGTACCTACTTAAGCGATCACTAATATATTGCCATGTAACTGTCTAATAACAAGGTTATTCAAAATTACTTACTGTTTTCGTCCGACGTGGTGCGTGGGCTACGCATACTTCTGAATTGAAATGATACACCTTATTTCAGTTGATTAATTGTCCTTTAATTAGGCACCACAATGTTTAAGTTGTAGACAAAGAGCGATGGGTAACTGATTTACACTTGTTCTCAACTTGACCTCTCGCTATCACCGTTAACAAAAGACTGCCAAAGCGGCCATTATCCGTTCGCCGCGGCACTTCCCCGCCATCCCGTTCCTTTCTACGTTTACCCTCTAATAATTTTTAATAAAGTGGCAATGTCGGTGAAGTGCCGTTCAGAATCACTACTTATTTATTTAATACTTAATCATATTACCGTTTTTTAATATCAAAATCACAACAATTGATTCACGCAAATAATCATATTTCTAAATTACAAAAATAACAGGAATCAACTCAGTTTGATGAAACTTGCCATTTGTATGATGAACTTATTAAATCGAATTTTAATCCGGATTCAATACCTACAATTAACCTAACTGAAGATTCTTTAATAAATCAGAAAATTTGTTCCAAAGTTAGTCATAACAAATTAAAAAAATATGCAAAACTAAATAGAATAATTAGACATTGTAACAAGTTTAGGAAACAACACACGTTCTTTATTAAAAATATTCCACTCAGGAAAGAACATGTTGGCCTAGTTAATAAATTAAATAATTACCAAATTAAATTAGAAGACAGCCAAAAAATCTATGAGATTGACACTCTCCGCTTACAGTTAAAAATCCATGTACTTGAGAACAGACTTAGTTCTCTTTACAATAAATATATATACGTAAATTCAAAATTACAAATTAAAATGTAAATTAAAATGTAAATTAAAATGTAATTAAAATGTAAATGACTTAAAGAGGTGTCAGTGTAACTGCCAGACAGTCTCAAATCTAATTGCAGTCCAGCCTGATGCTACAGAGGACCCGGTCCAAGCTGAGAGGGTGTCTCAAGACAGTGTCTTCGTACAAGACATATCAAATGTAATTGATTGATTGTAATTGTTAATTTTTTGCGAGCAAGAAGGTACTTTTTGATGGTGGATATACTCGTAACTATTCCGTTATTGATGGGAGTGATATGAAGTTTCGAATGACGTTATTGCGACGCACGCTATTTCGAAAAACTTTACTAGTCGTACGCCAGTTCGAAAACACATCGAGTCGAAAACCGCTGTATCGAATGACGTTGTCGCGAACACGCTTTTTCGAAAAACTGTTTGACTGGTATGCTAGTATGAAAGTCTTGGTATCGAAATCCACTGTTGCCAATAGCATATTCCAATTACACTCCATAGTGATATAGATGTGAGCAATCACGTATTGTACCTACCACAACAAAAAGTAAAATTAAATTAAATAATCATTGGGATTCCTATGTAACAGTTTGGTTAGATTATATCACAAAGTTTATAAAATAATTATTAGAAAGAAAAAAAACTTTAGAGAATAGCTATGACATTTTTTCAAAAGGTTTGAACAAAAATTTCTGTATCGCTTATATGTGATTTTTATAGTTTGATTGTCTGGATACTGTTTGACTTTTTTGTGTAGGGAGTCTCGGTTCGAATACACCGCAGCAAGCCTGGCGTAATCCACGGCTTCAGAGTTATTTTACTTGCGGGAACTTTGACAATTGTCGTGCATTCATTTATGGCATTTTTCGTCATTTGTATAAGTCTGTCGATAGCATTGTTAGGGTCAGAGATAAGGAAAAGGGGGGTAAAATCTATGTTTTCCATGGAGATGTCAAGTTGCTCGTAGTTTACCTTAGATAACGTTTTCTGGGAAGTTGTTGTTTAGTATTTGTTCGCGCCACTTGTAGGTGCGCTCATTGTTTAGTTACCCACATTTCTCTTAATACTTTATCTACCCTTCTTGTCAATTTTCGCTGCATTAAACTACACGTTCGACTCTCGAACAGTCTACGTTCGGCCCTCGTCGAGGGTAGCCTCACCGCTCGTGATAAGTCAACCGCCTGGCTATTCACCCTGGATTCCTCACCCGCTGTGAGATCCTACCGCTGTATTACCGCTTTATAAAACCGCACCGTCTGCGATCGACTATCGTCGCCGCCGGATTCGTGGTGGTCACCTCTGATCATCACCTTGAGCCAGCGTCACGTGGCTCGCCGTTATACCGCACCGCATACAGTCCACTCTCGCGTCAGCAAATAGTGCCAGTACCCAGGGAACTTCGAATCAAGACGTCCAGTGGAACAGAGAAGGAGCGCTGCCAGGATTAAGCACGAGCACACCCGCCTCTGTGGTTAGTCGTAGTTTGTTTAATGCAGCATCTCTCTCAGCATACCGACCCGTCAGATTCCCAAGGTCTAGCCTATCTTTGAACCCCAGCGCAAACCGCTACGTGCTTTGGCGTGCCTCAGTGCTATTATTGCGCTGCCGCGCCGACACAGTATTAATACATAATAAGGAAGAGCAATGATCAGTTACCGTTATGTCGTAGATTAAAGTAAGAATAGTAGCCTTTGATCGAATCATGATATGGTCTAGGCAGTTTTCGCCTCTAGTGGGCACTATATGAGCTGGTAGGAATCCATGATATGCCATGGTGCTAAGATATTCATGGGATCGTGATTCTTGGGTGGTAGGTTTAATATCCAGGTTAATGTCTCAAGTTACGATAACTGATTTGTATGAACTGAGGGTTGGGAGAATATTATTGAGTGATATAAGGAAGATATGAATGTTTTCGTTAGACGGGGAACGGTAGACGCAAAGTACAGCAATATCAGAATTTAAGGTCACGTGTAGGCCCGAGGCTGATCCAAGGTAGTCAGGCTCTTCACATGTGGCCATATTATCTGATTTAGCATACACGACAACCCCGTCGCTCTGATTAAGGTGTTTGGTTGTTTTGTATGTTGAGTTATGTAAAGTGGGAATAGAGGAGTTGCTAGCGCACAGTAGCCAGCATTCTGTAAGAACAAGAAGATCACATTCAATATTCATACGGTGTATTAGGGTTTGAAAGTTTAAGTAATTGCAATTGATGGACCGGATATTTTGCATTAGAATAGTAAACCAAGGGATTCCATTTTTAACGTAAGATATTGACAAGTCAAATGTTGCTAAATTCTTAGGTATAGTAATTGACAACAAATTATCTTGGAAACAGCGGGCAGAAGAAGTCTGCAAAAAGTTAAGTAGAGGAGCTTATATTCTCTATAATTTATCGAAAAAAGTTAATATTGACACGATCATTAAATCTTACCATGGTCTGGTTGCCTCTATCTTAAGATACGGAGTAGTATTTTGAACGAGAAAGAGTATTCAGAGCCCAAAAATATTGCTTGAGATCAATGACCGGCATTAATTCAACAGACAGCTGTATTCCTATGTATAAGTCCCTAAAATTATTAACCTTTCCAACACTTTATATTCTGGAGGTAGCATTATTTGTTAAAAAGAACCTTAATCTTTTTGAAACAATGATAAATCATTCTTCATTACTGAGATCCCAATACAAAGGTCTATTACATACAGGTAGTTTCAAAACAGCCTTAT
Source organism: Orthosia cruda (assembly GCA_964057195.1). Lineage (NCBI taxonomy): Eukaryota > Metazoa > Arthropoda > Insecta > Lepidoptera > Noctuidae > Orthosia > Orthosia cruda. The sequence continues at coordinate 38,605,239 of OZ059828.1, read as the reverse complement.
TAAGAAAGAATATTATGCATATGGGACCAGTTATCTACAATAAAATACCTAATGACATAAAAAAATGATACATCTCATTTTTTCAAAACGAAATTAACGAAACTACTAGTTGAAAAATGTTATTACACTTTCAGTGAGTTTTTAAATGACAACCTATGAATTTGCTCAATAATGTTTCAATTTATTAAGTTTGTTATATTCCATTTTTTTATATTTTTAGATAATAAATTCACTGGGAATTTGACTTTTAAGAATATGACATTTGAAACTGACTTCCTGACAATTTTTGATTATATAGATTTGCTTTTTATGATTATTATAATGCTTAATGTTGCATGCCATACGGTAGAATGTACTGGATCCAATTGTTTTATCTTTTTTACACCATCAAAACTATGTTTTGTTACCTACATTTTTTGCAAAAATATGATTTCTGATTCTGATTCTGATTCTTCGTGTCTCTGGCACGACAGTCTTTCAAATTTGTTTGGCTTCTGTGGCAGCACATATATCATCCTGGTTGCATGTTTTGGGGCACAGGGAACAGGACAGGAGGTGGAGCATGGTTTGCGACTCAGTACCACATGCACACCCTGCCGCTGTCCCATCGAGGTAACCCCATTTTGCGAGGTTGTAGTTACCTTCCTACCTGGGTTCTGAGGTGGTTCAGGGACTTCCATGTAGACCAAGTAAGATTAAATCCTGCTGGAAGATGCTCGCTTGGAGGTAAATAATGTGTTGGTGGGGGAAAAGTATTCTACCATAGTCTGCAGCGGGCGTCGGCCGGGTCTACTGACAGGGGACCCATCGTTTTCAGGAAGCTGTCTGCTTTTCAGCCGTTGCGTCGGTAGTTGTGCACCGAATAGTTGGTGTCTGATGTCACGCTTCTGCTTTTGTTTCTCGACTACACTTGCAACTTCCCTTCGGACGTGTGGTGTGGAGGTGCTATCCCGGCTGTGGGGCATAGTACGCCGACCGGGTTCGTTTCAGACAGCCGGTAATTGTACGGCATGTGTCTTTAAGAGCAACATCTACTTCCCTGGCGTGGGCGGAACGGTGCCACAATGGACACACATATTCGCCAGCCGAGAAGCAGAGTGCTAGGCCAGTAGTCCGGAGAACGTGAGGTGAGGCCCCCAGTTGGTTGATGTTAGGCGACTGAGTAAATTGTTGCGGGACCTGATTTATCACACAACAGAAAAACATTCATAATATTAATAAAAATCACACGATATTTGAATCGTATTATGTATCACATGTCACGTACATGTCATACTACATAGTCTCCTTCCAGTCATATATGTTCATAAATAATAATCCAAATATCAAAAAATTATGAATATCGGAATTCCGGTATTACTCCTCTCAATTCCAAAATTGAAATACTAGAAAAATTGTAATGAAATTCCGGCCCTACGTGGCACCTCAAAAATAAGCTCTGTGTTTACATTTCATAATAAAAATTGGTTTTTGATAGCCCACCAATGTAGATAACGAAAAAAAAATTGATACATTATCTCAATTTATGTCATAGATAGTATTCAGGTATTTATATAACAAACCCAGAATAAGGTTATTTAGTTTGTATTGAGTCTACCTATCACCACAATGGCTCAGTGGGACGCTAAAGACAAAGTATTTTTGATTACCGGTGGTGCTTCTGGTCTAGGGGCAGAGTACGCGCAGGCTTTTCTAGAACAAGGAGCAAAGGTACCTATTTAATTTATCTTATTTGTAATCTTCTATAATTAAAAAATCAAACCGACTTCCAAAGCAAAACACTACATACCGAAAAAAAACTTTCTTTTCGAATTCGGTGTCTTTGATACCTATTGTTTAAAGAAAATTATTTTTCGGTTCGTAGTGTTTTATTTAGGAAGTCGGGTTGATTCTTTTGTTAAATAGGTTTTTAATTGTCTCTTTTTAGTTCTGATAGGTACCTCCAATTATAAATTCAATAACGATTCCAATAAGCCCAAACACGGCCAGGATACACTGTTTCATTTCGGAGTTCCAGTGCCTACCTTCTGGCTTCATCATCAGATCAGTTTGATGGTAGTATTTTCATCAACTACATACCATTTATTTATAAGTATTTGCTTCATCATAGTCGGTTAACTATTCAATATATCATAAACCCGTGACATACTTAGCATTAAAGAGTTACAGTGGTCTTCTGTGGTCTTCTTCATCAATTCCACTTCAACAAATGATACTTTCTGAGTGCCTATACTATTTGAGGAGTTATCTCGATTTCTCCAGGTTCCCATCATCAGATCCTGATTTGATGAGTATGGGACCACCTGGAAAGTATACACTTTCAAACAAAATAAGAATATTCCAGATCGGTCCAGGCGTCTTTGAGTACTTGGGGAAGAAACACAAAAAAAAAAAATTGCGACGAATTGGGAACCTCCTCCTTTTTTTGAAGTCGGTTACAAAGAAAAGTCCTGACTGACTGACTCATCAAAGCCCAGCCAAAATCCTTGGACCCAGAAATATGAAATTTTACACAGAGTTTCCCTTTATAATGTAGACAAGGAATAAGGAAGGATTTTAAGGGAGTTAAATAGGGGATGAAATTTTGTATGAAACTCTGTCATTTTACATTTGGAATGAATGAAATATGTCATTTAGCCTCTAAATATAAAATAAAAATACTATTTAAGGTTTTTTTTTGAATTTCATCCCTTAAAGGGGTAAAAAGGGGTTTTAAATTTGTAAGAAATATAAATTGTTTATCATCAAAATGATTAAGTCCTTACCTATGAAATTGGCTTTTAGTCGTACTGGCCACTTTGATCTCAAATATCTCCTCTTTGGTTTGGAATTACAATTTTAAATTTATACAGCTATTTACTCATGCTTTTGTGTTTAGAAACGGGTAATTCACTTGTTTTTTTCCTCTTTTGGTTTTTCTTTGCGCCAGTCAGTTTACAAAATGGAAAACTTGAAATATCGCGTTATTTACGAGTACGAGTGCTGCAGAAACGGCTCGAAGGATTAATGATGTGTATGGTGACGGTGTAGCAAAAGAATACACAGTGCATTTTTGGATCCAACGTTTTCGTTCTGGAAATTTCGACCTGCAGAACAAGCCCCGTGGACGGCCGGAGACCAAGGCTGATAATGAAAAATTGAAGGCTATTGTGGAAGCGGATCCATCGCAAACCAGGTCCGAGTTAGCTGCAGCTGTTTTAATCCACTTGAAGCAACTTGGGAAGGTGAAAAGGGTTGAAAGGTGGGTACCTCAAGAATAGAGGGCAGCAAACCGACAAACGCGCATCGAATGCTGCGTTACATTACTCAACCGGCACAATAATGAAGGGATTTTAAATCGAATCATTACCTGTGATTAAAAATGGATCGTGTACAATAATTGGTAACGCTCATCGCAATGGTTGAACCCTGGCGAACCAGCCAAATCCTACACTAAGCCAAAATTGATTAAAAATAATAACTTGTGAGCGTTTGGTGGTCTAGTGCCGGTGTCGTTCACTACAGCTTTCTTAAATCTAGCCAGACAATTACGGCAGATATCTTTTGTCAGCAACTGCAAACCATGATGGAAAAGCTAGCTGTTAAACAGCCGACGCTGGTCAATCGCTCTAGGCCACTGCTGCTTTAGGACAACGCTAGACTACACAATGCACAACAGACGGCTACCAAATTAGAGGAGCTTCAATTGGAATGTCTAAGACATCCACCGTACTCCCCGGACCTTGCTCCAACAGATTACCATGTTTTTCGAAATTTGGTTAACTTCTTGCAAGGAAAAAAAATCAACTCCGATGGGTCATTCCAAAGCGCCTTCAAAGATTTTATTGATTCCCGTCCGAATGGCTTTTTTAGTAAAGGGATCAATGAACCTACGAGATGGCAAAAGCGCATAGATAGCAATGGTACATACTTTGATTAAATAAATATATTATATTAAAAAAAACACCTTTATGTTCCTCCCTTACAAAACGCCAATTGCATATGTAATGACCTAATACTTAAAACTTAGTATTTATGCTCTTCAATGCAATTAAAGAAACATATGCTTAAGGCTTACCGACATCCTGCAAGCAGGACTGTCCCGCTCAAATCGGGTCTTATATTATGAAGGACGCACGGGATCGGACAATGCGGTGACACTTGGGATAGGCCTATGTTCAGCAGTGATGATAGACATATTGAACAATAAACTTTATTGTTCGCTTAATTTGGTATTTATGTCAAGTTTAGTTTTGGGAAACTACCCCCAAAAGATGATTTTCGGGGTGATAAAGTTATTTTAAAGAATCTTATTTCTTGGGTAAATGAACTTGAAACTTAGCATAAATACCAACCTAAATAAATAACAAAGGTTATCATAATTAGTTTTCTGAAACTACTGAGTTAAAAATTTGCTAAAAATCTTAATGAATATGGTTTCGCTTTTGATGTAGGGGTCTAAGGGAGCATCCAGAAGGAATTTTCGGCAATTCAACCTTGTATCATCAACAACATTTCAGCCAAAAACGTTCACTGCTGGACATTTGCCTTCCCCAAGCAACGCCACACTGATCGGTCCTGTGTCAATTGTATTCACCGGACTCCCGCAGCCTTGACGTGCTGGTCGTCGCCCCGCCTAGGGCCCTCCTTCCTACGCTGCGTCTTCCGGTACTCGGTCACTACTCCAGAACTTTCAATCTTTCAGGGGGAGAAAACGGGCAAATTTGTTTGTAGTTATGAAAAATCTAATTTCTTGGAGATAAAGTATATAATCAAAATTGACATGATACGTTTTTTTAAACGAATAGGGTCAAGAGGTATTAAAGTTTTTATGAGGAATGTTTCTGCACAATCTAACTAACATAAACGAAAAATAAAAATAGGAGAAATGAGTGAATAACATAATGTTTGGGTAGTTAAAAACTCGACCCTCAACGGGCCAAAAAGGGGTTATTAAGTTTTTAGGGAAGGATTTTACGTAGTGGCGGTAGCCTGATTTATTATTTTTAAGTGAAATAACAAATCGTCCCAAACTAATAAACCCTAGATATTTACGACACCCCATTACTTATTGATTTAATAATTTTTGCTTATTTTGTTCGACTTCACTAACTGTACATAAGAAAGGGCTCTGCTGTGAACCTAGTACCCGACTTTGTTTTTTTTTTTTGGCTTTGTTTGAAATATATCGGTAAGTAGTGGATAGTAGTGAGAATTATTCTTACTTTCGTCGAACCCACTGGTAGAAACTAATATTAGGTAAAGTATGTTATTGTCACGATAGTATTTTTCGTTCCTTACAGAATGTAGCTATCCTCGACATTGCCGAGGAGCTTGGCAAGGCAACAGCCGACCGGCTCAACAAAGTTCATAGTAATAAGGTGGTGTTCTTCAAATGCGACGTGAGCAAGGAAGAAGACATAACGAACGCGTTCGACGCCGTGCTCGCTCAGTTCAAGCGGATCGATGTCATCATCAACAATGCTGGTGTTATGGTGGATGCACCTAACATGTGGAGAATTGCGTCTGACGTAAATTGGGTAAATACTGATAAAGCATATTATAAATCTTTTTTTTTTTTTTATTTGAGATGGGTATGCTCTTGACTCTAGTCTAAGTCATAGGTGACAGAGACAGAGTCGACGATGGAGTGAGCTTACCCAGAAGGAGCCTGTTTACTCTAACTTTGAAGAGATTCGGGTTGAATGCGTTCGGAAATACAGACGCAGGTAGTAAGTTCCATTCATTCGCTGTGCGCATTATGAAGGATGTTTGGAAGCGCTTGGTGCGAATTGGTGGAATGGCAACAAGGTAAGGATGGTAACTTGCAGTGCGTCTAGATGTCCGATGGTAGAAGGGGGCTGGTGGGATGAGGTCGTGGAGTTCTTGAGCACACTCACCGAAATACAGTCTGTAGAAGACCGACAAGCAGGCAACCTTGCGGCGATGAGCCAAGCTGTGAAGCTTGGTATCCACCAGTTCAATGTCGCCGATGAGCCTCTTAGCTCTGCGTTCCACCGAGTCAAGCGCGGCAAGCTGATACTTTGCTGAGCCATCCCAAAGGTGGCTGTAATACTCCATGCAGGATCGGACTTGCGCTTTGTACAGGGTTAGAAGCTGTCCAGGCGTAAAGTATCGCTTCACCTTATTTAGGATGCCCAGTTTTTTGGCCGCAATTTGGGCTTTGTGCTCAATGGAGGCGCCGAAGTTAAGACTGGATGTCAACTCCATGCCTAGGAGCTCAATCCGATCAGTCACTGGAACAGACGCACCACGAAAAATAGGCGCCCGATCGAAAAGACTCCTTTTTGCGGTAAAAAGACACGCCTGTGTTTTGGTGGCGTTAAAGGAGACCAGATTGTCATCACCCCACTGGGAGACAAGGCTTAAGGTCAAATCTGTCCGCTCTACCATAGTCTCTCTCAAGGAACGAATCTTCTTCAACTTTCGAGCTTCTCTCTTTGGGTTGGTTAATAGACTAAGCGGATGAGCTGAATACCAGTATTTGACAAAGTTCCATTACCTATGTCCACAACCCAGTCTACTGTGTATCACGACAACCCTGGGAAAAAGTGGTTACACCAGACTTTAGCGTCTCTGATCTGTAACGTCTAATATAAATGCCAAGACTGGCTTAACGTTCTTTTCGAGGCATTAATTAACTTTTAACCAATTTCTTATTTTTCAGCAAGGATTGGTTTCTTTCACGTTAAAAGGCATCAAGTATATGAGGAAAGACGAAGGTGGAGTCGGCGGGACAATCGTCAACATCTCGTCAGTTGGTGCTCTGGATAGAAGTCCATTTATGCCAGTTTATTGTGGCTCGAAAATGGCTGTCTTGCACTTCAGCCAATGTTTAGCGGTAAGACATTCAAAGATGACCTTTGTAACATTCAGGTTTAGTTGATGTATTTGGACAACTCTGATAACCCACAGTACTTAGATACTTACAGCTTGAAAGCCTGACGAACCTCACGAACGAAGAACCTAAATGCAAATTATATATCATGCATAATTAATTGTTTGCTGGGGACTTGTCAAATATATTTTAGCTATATGTGGAAACAACCGCCACAGATAGATAAAGGATAATCTATTTGTTTATAATATTATATTCACTGGAATATTATTAGTCAATCAGCCTTCTTAAAATGTTGGTTAAGCATTTGATCATATCGGACTTTCAATAATTAATTACAGTGATGCAATTCTTCTGCTATTTATCCAAATTTTTGTTTCCAGGTGGAACCATTCTATGAAAACACGGGTGTTAGGGTTCTGACTTTGTGCCCAGGAGCTACTGACACTCCATTGCTGCAGAACTTGGAAACGAGGGCATACGAACCAAAAATTGGAAAAGTTTTTGTCCACACAGTTGATCCAGAAAAATTCTTGTTTCAGAGGTAAGTTTTTTTAAATCTTCACCATACTACGTCACTGTACGTACACACTGATACTGTGTCGGTATCGTTTTAAATAGTGGTGTTTAACTGCATCTGGTTAGACTGGAATATTAACTCGAGTGAGTTTTTCAAGTGGTCGTGGATGGCCAAATTCGTAAATATTTTGAATAGCAAAAAACACTCAAAGAAGTCTCGAGACCGATTTTGACAATAGCAAAAAACACTCAAAGAAGTCTAGAGACCGATTTTGATAATAGCAAAAAACACTCAAAGAAGTCTCGAGACCGATTTTGATAAAAACTAAAACTGCATCGGCTTTTTGAATAATCTATATTCCTAGCCAGCAATCGAACCCATTGATTTTGAAAAAAAAACACTTTCTGTATTATTACACCATTCGAAAGTGTCGCTAATAAGGATCAAATTCTGGGAACTAATGACTTATGGCAAACTTAATGAAAGGGCTCATTTTTAACAAAAACACTTATTTTTGCTACGTTAAGTACCTCCCTAATAAACCTCAAGTAATGAAATGATGGCTATTATTACCAAAAAATACCCAGATTGGACAACTCACGCCCACACTCACTCACTCATTGGAGCCGCACGGGTCGATCTTCAAGGTTAAGCAACGCTTGCCGAGGTCGGTCCGTGGATGGGTGATCATTTTTACATAGCTAGTTTCCTCCGTGCCCGAGGCACGGAAAGCACGAAAGCACGCTAAGCCGTTGGTCCCGGCTGTCATTTGAAGATCTTTGACAGTCGTTAGTCGGAAGCCTGAGAACTGACACTAGTCTAGCCAAGAGGTATAGTGTTACCCAGTTACTGGGTTGTGGAGGTCAGATAGGCAGTCGCTCCATGTAAAACACTGGTACTCAGCTGAATCCGGTTAGACTGGAAGCCGACCCTAACATAGTTGGGAAAAGGCTAGGATGATATATACCCAGATTGGACAACTCAAGCCACATTCAGCATTATTGCATAATTATGATTCCGTTTAGAATATTCTACAAAGATTTTTTCATGTCATCGATTGCATAATAGTCTTCATAGATGACCTAATACACTTTTGTAGTTTTTTCTCTAAAATCAACGGGTTCGATTGCTGGCTAGGAATATTGATTCAAAAAAAAACAATGATGCAGGTTTAGTTTTCATCAAAATCGGCCTCGTAACTGAGTCGTGAGTGTTTGCTATGCCTCATAGTTTTGGATTTGGCCATCCACGCCCACTTGAAAAACTCACCCTGTAGTTGGGAAAAAGCTAGGTTAGGTTAATCATCTTCCTGCCCAGGGGGGTGACCATAAGCTCTTAGAGTAAGTTTATTTTGAGTGTGTGTAAGGGACAGATTTATATGACGTGTATACATCTGTCACTTACTCTATCTCAAAATAACCTTACTCTAAGAGCTTATGGTCACCCCCCTTGTCCCATATTACTTGTTGTCGGCGCAACATGTTTTCTTCTTCTGTACCATGTCCCCCGTCACGTTATCACTGACTCCCTTTTTTAGGTTTCCGTACCGTACTATTACTAAGACTCTAGATCACTGTCCGTCTGTCTGTCTGTCACCAGGCTGTATCTCATTAACCGTGATAGCTGTTGCCGTTTTAACAAAAAATACTAAAAACAGAATAAAATAAATATTTAATTGGGGATTACGTGATTTTTTTGCCGTTTTTTGCGTTAATGGTACGGAACCCTTCGTGCGCGAGTCCGACTCGCACTTGGCCGGTTTTTTCATATCACTCCTCAGCTACTCATTTGTGGTTAATGATGATGGAAAAGATTTATGCGTGAATTATTTTGTCTATTTCCAGGCCAGCATCAGCAGTTGCAGCTATGCTTGATATGTTCAAGACTGGCCCACCGGGTTCAATTTGGTTGACTATAGACAATAAACCAGCTAAAAATATTACACCAATTATTGATAGTGCTTTTAATGAGTTTGCGAAGCATCTTTTACCATAATATTTTAATATATAAATATGTTATTAAGGAACAACACTGTTATTTTATATTTTTATATTTTATGTCCATATTTTTTAACTCTTGTTTGTTTATGTACTGTTTATGCCAAGTCGGTGAAAATAGGGGTATAATTATTTTTTAGCCGTTAGCTAATTGATTATTCGTACCTAAAAATAACTATACGTGTCGAATTAAGAACCACCGCATTGTTTAGTATGTAGTTATTAGTTTGTCAAAAGAGGTCCACTGGTGGACAAAGCCCCCCCACAATCGTCACTACACTGATCGGTTCTGTGCGTCTCACATTGCCGCTGCCTTAACGAGGTCATCGGTCGATCTATAAGGAGACTTTCTACTTTAAAGACACCAGAGACGAAGTTGCAAAGCGAAGTTCCGAGATGGTAGTGCTGGGCCCGGCCCCACTAGTCCCTCAACCCAACTTCCTCAGTGCAGTTGCACGAACCAGACACAATACCCGTCTGGTCAGAGGATCCTCCCTTTTTTATGGGGGTTTGCGGAGCTTTACAAACTGTTCTGCATGCCTCCCAAATGGTGACCCTCGAACATGAACGTCAGCGCAGCCGTCGTAGCTAGAGCTGGATAGCTGAAGCTATGTAGCTGAGGATTTTTAGCTAGATCTATGTAGCTAGAGCTATGTAGCTAGAGCTAAGTAGCTAGATCTATGTAGCTAGAGCTATGTAGCTAGAGCTATGTAGCTAGAGCTATGTAGCTAGAGCTATGTAGCTAGAGCTATGTAGATAGAGCTATGTAGATAGAGCTATGTAGCTAGAGCTATGTAGCTGGAGCTAAGTAGCTCGAGCTACGTAGCTAGAGTTATGTAGCTAGAGCCATGTAACTAGACCCATTTAACTAGAGCCATGTGGGTAGGGCCATATATATGATATATTTTCACTTTCTTCCAATTATAATAAATTTCAAATTTTCTTGGTGTATCGCTTTTGTCGCAACTTTGATGCGGAATCTCTATAGTGGAAGTATTGACGGGAAGCCTTTCTTAAAATTCTTTTGATTTGGATTTTCTATTTTGCCACAAATTTCAAGTTGTGGGATACAGTGGGATATGATAATAAAGGAGTCGCATTCAATGCATCGACTGTTGATGTTCGTTGCCGAATTAAATCTTTATACTTACATGTTGTTAAACTATTTAACAATCCATCACAATCAATACTTCCCATGCCAGTGCACGATCATGCTGGGCGAGAGACGCGAAAACTTGCGCTTGCGTTAAATCTCGCCCAGCTGGTCCAGGGAGCAACGAGGGTGCCGGATGTTGATTCGCACACTGCCGATTGCTTGGACCTTCTGCTGACAACAGATCCAGACTGCTACTCTGTGTCGGTATCTTCACCTTTGGGTAGCTCTGACCATTGTCTGGTGAAGTCTGTATCCGTCTACTCCCCGCTCGATCCCAGCCCAAGAGGCACTCGGCGGGTATGGCTGTACAGGTGCAGGTACAGGTCAGCAGATTGTTATGGGATGCGTTGTTTCTTCGCTTCTTATCCTTGGCAGCCCATTTGCTTTTCTTCGGCTGATTCTTCGTCGTGCGTGGACGACGTGACGGATGTGTTGCGTCAGGGAATGGAGTACTACATGCCGTTCTCTAACGTAACAATGTCTAGCGCTGACCGGCCATAGTTTGGCGCCGAGTGCAATCGCGCCCACACGCTTAAACATGAGGCGTACCTGGCATGGTTCGACGCTCGGACACGCAAAGCCAACGACGTGAGCCAGTGGAGGAGAGCCTTCAATAGAGCTGCCAAGTCCTGAGCTGGGCTGACCCGGCCAACTATAGACCCATCTCAGTTACGTCCATCCTCTGCAAGAGTATCGAACGGGTGCTCAACTCCAAGCTCCTGGCATACCTAGAAGCTAACGACATCCTCAGTGACCGCCAATATGGCTTCCGCCGAAATCGGTCAACTGGGGATCTTCTAGCGTATACCATTCACATTTGGAGTGAGGCCATCGAGAGGCACGGGAAGCGCTTGCCGTCTTCCTCGACATCTCGAAGGCTTTTGACAGGGTCTAGCATGAGAGCCTTATTGGTAAGTGTTGAGGACAGCGCCATCAACCAACAAGGGAGGAACAACCAAGCAGCCACACCTCAACATTTGGTCCTTCGAGCCGGATCAAATGTTGAGGTGTGTCCTCGTGTTTCGGGATAGATAATCAGGGGAGGTTATGGCAGCGAATGACTCGTTTATTTGCGCTTTGAAAATTAGATTTATTAGTACAGTAAGTAACAGCAAGAACAGAGAAGTTTAGATTAGGAAGGCAGAGATGGAAAAAGAGACTGGTTCGAGGTAGTCATTCCTTTTATAGGCATCGTTCACCGCCCTCTCTCGGCAGACCGTCGAACTCCGCAGCTGACCAGATGTCGCAGGCGCACGGCCGTGTTGTGGTAGCTACGCGCGCTGTGAGCTCAGCAACTACTTAGTTGTTCCTCCCGTTGTTGGTAGATGGCGCTGTCCTCAACAGTAAGCTTCGTTCATTCGGTCTGCCCAGTGGTCTGTGCGATTGGATCGCATACTTCCTGAGGGACCGGTCTATAAGACTGGGTTATTGAGTGCCGCTCGTCTGACCAACTGGATATCAATGACGTGTTCCCTCAGGGGTCGGTACTCTCGGCAACATTGTTCTTGTTGCATATAAATGATCTGCTAAAACCCGGTACCTTTGGATATGCGGACGACAGCACTGTTGCTGAGAGATACGTATCCGATGCGCTCGCTACTGGGCCTCAGATCCGGTCTCTCCGGGAGGCCATGGTTGGGCGCTTGAATCTGTCCTTGAAGGCAGTCTCCGAGTGGGGTGATGCCAATCTGGTCAGGTTCAATGCTGCTAAGACCCAGGCGTGTGTTTTTTTCGCTAAAAGGAGCCAGTTCCTCCCGGCTCCTACTTTCCGTGGTGTGACCGTGCCGATAACCATCTTGAGCTTCTTGGCGTTACGTTGACATCGACCCTCAATTTTGGTCCATTCATCTAGGCAAAAGCTCAACTGGCTGGCAAAAAGTTGGGAATCCTTGCAAAGGTGAGACGTTACTTCACGCCAGAACAGTTGCTCAACTTGTATCAAGCGCAAGTTCGGTCATGCATGGAGTACTGCTCTCATCTCTGGGACGGATCTGGCAAGTACCAGCTGGATGCACTAGAGTCGATTGAAAAACGGGCCAAGAGGCTCATCGGCAATGAGAAACTGGTCGAGTCAAGGCTCCAGAGCCTTAAACATCGGCGCCAAGTTGCCAGTTTGTCGGTTTTTTATCGGTTACATTTTGGGGAGTGTGCGTTGGATTGCATGAACTAATTCCTCCTAGCCCTTTCCATCATCGAACTACAAGACGTACGGCGATACGTCATCGTTACATGGTGGACGTCCAACCCATACGCACCAAACGGTTTTGGGAATACTTTCATTATGCGTACAGCTAAGGAGTGGAATTCCCTGCCGGAGTCTGTGTTTCCTGATAGCTACAACCTGGGAGTCTTTAAGTCAAGAGTAAATAGGTTTCTTCTAGGTAAGCGTGCTACATCGTCGACCACATCATTGCTTAACATCAGGTGAGATAGTGGTCAAGCGCGAGCCTATCATAAAAAAACATATAATAAATCTATAAAAATAAATTATTCATTAAAAAAACCAAACCGACTTCCAAAACAAAACACTTCAAAGCGAAAAATAACTTTCTTTTCCGAAGTCGGTGTCTTTTGTACCCATTGTTTTCCGTTATTTTATTTTCCTCTTTTTAGTTTTGGTAGGTACCTCCAATTAACATGAAAATCATTTACAGCCAAAGTACATCTTATGACGATTCCAATAAGCCCAAACACGACTAAGATACATTGTTTTATTTCGGATTTCCAGTAGCCATTGTGGTCGTCTTCATCACTTCCACTTCATCAAATGATACTTATTGAGTGAAAATGATTGCATTATTGATGAAAATACCAAAATCGCTATATGTATGTCTATATTATTTGAGTATTTTCCTCGATTTCTGTAGGACCCTATCATCAGAAACTGGTTTCCTTATTATGGTACCACCCTTGGGATATCTCCTTTCCAACAAAAAACTAGTCATCAAAATCGGTTCATAAACGACGAAGTTACCCGCGAACACACATAAAAAAAAAAAATATATAGTCGTATATGGTCGAATTGAGAAACCTCCTCCTTTTTGGGAAGTCGGTCAAAAAGTACATTCTTAACAACTAAACAAAAGTAAACTATACAAAATTATACTAAACCTAACTACTTAAACTATATACAAAAGAAAGGTACACTTAGGCGTCGAAGTACTCCTCCACACCGCTGCCATCCGAGAACGTGTGCAGAACACTTGAATAGCAATGCTGATTCTTTGCGCAAAGAACGAGCCAGCCCTCTGGTCACGCACAATGTCGATGTGTCGGCGAGAGATCTCCTTAAAAAGGAGACGTGCACTTGGACCCAAAATGTTTTTTTTTAAAACAAAGTCTTGTTTTAATACAAAGATTACGGCAGTGTATTAAAAATAACTTGTCCTCATCTTGAGCCGTCCGCCATATTGGATTTAGAGTGTCGTCACTTTGCTTACCATGCATTGTCATCCAAACTAAACGTGTATCAAAATTTCATCTTAATCGGTGGAGGATAACTGCTTTAAATTTCAGTTGCAAGATTTGACCCTAACACACTTACATACATACATACATTGCAAGTTAAATAAAAGATAACCAACAGAATCCATTGCCAGCCTTTTCGGATTTTTTGTCTGTTTGTCGGTTTGCCTGTTTATCTGCTTAGTTGTGCACGCATCACGTAAAATGTACGAAATCAATGTATATAAGCTATATGAATATTGTGCGTAGAAAACTTATATTTTGATTTATCGCAATCGGTTCACTCCATCAAAAGTTCAATGAATTTAAAATGTTCAAGAAGTAAAATATAACAACTCACGCAATCCAGATACTCGTATAGTTGAATTCCTTATTCGATAAATGGCGTTGTGCATTTGACGTCATTTTCTGAATGGTGTAGTTAAGTTTCTCTGCGAAAGAATGACCCTAGAAAAAAAAATGGTATGTAGGCGGATAGGTTAGGTAGGGTAGTACCATCGACCACATAGCCCCTAGACGCCTAATGCTTGATCTAATACATCAAAACAATTCTGTCAACTAGCTGAGGTATGAGGCACGGGGTACTGCGCTCTGATTGGTCCCTTACCAAGGTCATACGCATCATTAAGGGTGGGACAGGTTTAAATAAAACCAGGAAGGTATCGATTTTTATAAATAGTATTTGTATTTTTTTTTAAATTAATATTACCTTTTTTATTATTAACTATACGGCGTTTTAAAATTTTAGTAATAACCTAAAATGCTAAAACTAAAAAACAAAATTCTAAAGGTAAACATACTTTTTTTTCGGTTGTTGGTTCATAAATATAGTAGTATTAAATATTAGTAAAAAACGTTATCAAAAAATCGTTTCACAATTAATAAACTATTCAATTTAATGTCTGCATTTGTAAGGTTTCTAGTTCTATCGATAACAGATTTGGTCATAGGATATGGTGCTTCACTAGTTTTGTTTACGAAATTATAGAGGACAAGAGATAGCTAAAAAAATACTTTAAAAAGAAAGAGACGCAAACATGCGGTGGGCGTGTTCACCTACAAACTTGACCAGTATAATATAAACTCCGATAAATAATATTAGAAAATAAATCTATTTATGTTTATGTAACTATTAACTTATCAATTTAATGTTATGTTATTTTTCGGAAACTCGGTGTCTGGCTGTTGTTACCATAGCAACGTATTGTACAAGAGGCCATTATAAAATTTATTTCATCAATTTTTTATTGACTGACACGGAAGTGTTTATGGCTCACAGAAGTGGTCGCTACTAATTCGAAATTGTGATTCGAGTAGCGATCAGTATTACCTGTATATGATCTTTATAGTCATATGTGTTGACAGACATCGCTCGCCTGTTATTAGGCGTCTAGTGGCTATGTGGTCGATGGGTAGTACCCTTTAGGGCAGTTGACGGGAGCAAAACCACGGGCACAGCGTAATAGAATAAATATCACAATAATAGAATAAATACATCCACTCAATTTATTTTAGAAATTTTAATGAGGCAAGCGACTTGCGCGTGTTTTATTGTGTACCGTACGTAAAATACCAAAACATTAATTGGCATGTACAAATAATTTATCTTTTCTTTATATTTCTCGAAAATGGACTGATATGGTTTAGCCGCAAAATTAATTTACAAAGCTGGACAAAAGACAAAAAAAAATGACAAAGTATTTCCTATGACTGCATACCTCGCGGTTGTGTAGGATCTTAGCATTTAAAAAGCTACAACCCCCGCACTGCCGCAGGATATACAGTCACATAACCGATGTCCGTGGATGATGCATACGATTTGCGGTAAGCAATGTGCGGAATCTCCTCTCCAGGGCGTCAAGTTCTGTCTGAGTCCATTTGAGTATGCCGAAAGAGGATATCAACACTGGCATGAACCAGCCGTTGAAGGCGCGCACCTTGTTCCCGCCTGAGATGAGACTATTATAGTACATTATGGTACAAGTGTGTAATGTTGGTGATTACCGCTGAGGCGCCGGTGAGGGTCTTAAGAGAGCCGAGGATGGTAATCATCAATACACACGTGTATCATACGACGTTTTTCAACACACTTGAAAAGAAAATCATTCTATAAAATCATTTCCAACAGTGAAAACGAATTGTGAATTTGTTTTCGCAATGGCGGGCAAAGTTAATCAGTTTTCCTATGCGCGCGCATCTAACAATGGCGATCGGCCATAGACTAAATAGAATGAGATTTCTTTTTTTTTGGCTTTACGCGAATAGCGTTTTAACCACGTACTAAATGGGGAATTTCAAGTGTTCTTTATTACAGAGAAAAACAAAAGTTATATTTGAGTGAAAGTTTTATTTATTAAACACGTACAAGTTGAAATTATCTATTTAAATAGGTACGAAGTTGCATGAAATGAGCAAGCAATTAATTTATTTGTACTATTGAGCACGATCTTTTTTGTATCGAAACTTTTTTAAGAACAAAGCAACTCAACTCAAAACAACCAATAAATTAAAAAAAAACTCTATAACTCACTTGTGAATAATTCAAAAGTCACAGTTTGATTACAGGTGTCATTATGTGCCTGATTGCGGTAAAATTAGAGCCCCTTTATGAGCAAGTGTGTTGAAAAGTATTTTTTTCATGCGGGCAAAGAAGCGTTCCTTCAACGATTGTTTCACGTCAGTAGCTAAGATTGATGCCTAGTGCTTCTGACATACCCAAATACTTGTAAGTTTCGGTTGAGGAAAGGGATCTAAGGTGTATGGAATCCGAGAGTTTTATTCCTACGGATTCCATAATCTCCCCTCGCTTTACATGCATGACTACACATTTGTCCAGAACAAATACCATCCTGATGGCGTCACTGAAGGTTTCTGTTACTTTCAGTAGCTTCATCAGTTGCAAGTTGTTGGGGGCAAAGAGCTTCAGATCATCCATGTAAAGGAGGTGTGATATGACCTGACCACCTCTTTTCAACCGATAACCCCAGCCCGAACCCTCCAGCAGTGTACTGAGATGGTTCAAGGCCAAACGAAACCACAGTGGACTCAGATTGTCGCCCTGAAATATTCCGCGCTCGATCCTTATAGGTTCGCTGTTTGCCTGAATCTGTCAACATCCTGGATAGTGAAGGACCGTCCTCTACTTCACCATCCATGACGTCAGGAAGGCGCGCAGAGTTGCATCAATTCTATACAACTCCAGCACCCTCATGAGCCATCTATGTGGCACTCAGTCATAGGCCTTCTTGTAATCTATCCAAAATGTCACCAGATCCTTTATAATTATTTATTATTATTATCATTGATAGTCAAAACAAGGGCAAATTGTAATTACTCTTCTAACAACTTACTACTGCAGTAGTAAGAAAAGAGATCAAATTAACAGTATTACTACTGGTAGTATCATTGATAGTAACACAGGCAAGAAAGTAATTATTGAACGGTATTGTTACTTATAGTGTTCTCGGGGAAGCCTCGCCCCTAGATAACGCGTCCCCAGGTGGCGGATCGGGTAAGGCCCGGCAGATATGCAGGGTACGAGGGAAATCAAATACCTCCCGCGGACCAACAGGCTGGAAAAGGATACTTCGACATCAAACTCCTAGCTGCAGGCTTCTCCAAGAGTCGGAGCAGAGGCTGTGGTTAGTGCCATGCACCTAGGTTCGGGCGAACAGAAGGGATGGCGGCGGCAGAGCCCGTTTAAGGCAAACGGCAGCACCCACAGGTCTCCACGAGAAGGACAACCTTGGCGTCAGGTGGCAACCGGTCGTAAAACTTTAAGCTAAACACCTAAACTTCTTGTACGAGCAGTAACAGCAGAAATATGAGTGAGTTTAATGCTAGGGCGTTCCTTTTAAGCGACGTGGATGCGACGAATGCGAATAATGCGAGTAATGCTAGGAAGTTCCCCAGAAGCGAGGCTAAGGACAAGAACCAACTTTTACAATCTAAAGCCTTTGAGAAACTCAGACTCGCAACATGGAACCTAGGCACAATGACTGGACGCAGCATGGAACTCGCTGAAATTCTAAAAGCCAGGGCAATCAACGCCTGCTGCATCCAAGAAACCAAATGGAAAGGGTCGAAATCAAAGGACATCGGAAATGGCTATCAGCTTGTCAACTGGATTAACACCTAAAAGCGAGAATAATTAACGTGGACAGGAAGATTGACCGAATCATAAGTGTTAAATTAGCAATGGGTGGTCAATTACCTTTGAACATAATCCCTGCATATGCACCTCAAACTGGATGTACTGAGCAAAAAAGCAAGTTTTCTGGGAGGACCTTGACGAGGCTATACAAGACATACCTCCGACAGAACAGATACACATAGGAGGGGACCTAAAGGCGCGTTGGAGAAAGAAACGACCATGGTAATGATGCTTAAGGTGTATATGAATTTGGTAGTATAAACCAACAAAGCCGAGATATCCTAAATTTTGCAACCAGACATGCCTTAAAAATTATTAACATGTGCTTTCAAAAGAAACCTGAACACCTAATTGCATACAAATGCTCAAAACGTCACTCACGTAGACTTCTGGACTCCATTTAGTGCGTAGACAAACCCATAAGGATACTCAAAGACCGAACAGAGAGTAGAAAAAACTGCACACCTCCAAGGGTTCAAACTCTTTGAATGGGTCCACATCATTGTGACAGAAGACGTAGAGACCGGAAAAACTGCTAACCACATGTGGTCTCATTTTGTAAAACTATGTCTAGAGAAAACCAAATCAACTTTAAGAGTATCACGCGGAGCGCCAAGCATAAATAAGGAAACACCCTGGTGGAATGAATATGTTAAAGATTTAATAAGAGCAAAGAGAGATGCGTTCAAAACGTTGCAAAAATTGGGAATTTAAGAATACCGCCTGGAGTATAAGGCACTCAAGAAGATAACAAAACTTGCAGTAGCACAATCCATAGCAAAATCGAGAGAAGATTTCTATTATAAACTGGAAAACGCAGAAGATGAGAACACTATCTACAAAATTGCCCGACAACGCTACAGATCTACTCTCGACATTAAGTCTAACAAATAAATCAAAAACACCCAGGATGACTAGGACTAACAGCGAATAAGGACATCAGCGGCAGATGGAAGGAGTACTACGAAAAGTTGATGAACGAAGAATTCCCTAGGGAGATAATGCCCCATATATGTCACCTACTGAAGGACCCTTAAATTGTATAACAGTGGAGGAGGTAAGAAAGGCCTTATCAAAAATGAAATACCATAAGGACACCAGATTCCGGCAGACATCTGGAAGAATCTGAAAGATACCGCACTACCATGGTTCACGAAGTTATACAATCGCATCATTAAGGATGGTAAGATCCCAGAATCCTGGCGAAATATCACCCTATGCCCTATATATAAACAAAAATGGGATATAGCTGAATGCGGCAAATACAGGGGTTAAAGCTCACAACACACACACTGAAGGCCTTGAAAAAATTATGGCTTCACGCTTAAATGACTTTTCCCGTATTACTGAAAACCAATATTAATTCACCCAGTAAAGTCGACAATTGATGCCATTCAGACAATTAGAGTGGTAATGGAAAAACATCGTTCGAATAAAGAAAATTTGTACCTCCTATTCATCGACTTAGAAAAGGCTTCCGATAGAGAACCTTGTTTGGCATGCAATGAGAGCCTAAAATATCCCAGAGTACTACGTCGCACTAGTCCGGGATATGTACACAGGCACTAAAACCTGCGTCAAGAGTCCAGCGGGCCTCAGTGAGCCATTCGGCGTGGAGGTGGGAGTCCATCAGGGATCAGTCCTGAGCACACTAATATTTAACTTGCGCATGGACCATATCACACAGGACATACAAAAGCTGGCACCAGAGTGTATGTTTTACGCGGACGATATAGTCCTAATATCTAAAAAGTCACCAGATCTGCAGGAAACAATCAGTGACACAGTTAGATAAACAACACGAAATGCAGGTCACCAATGTTGATAATGAACAGATAAAAAAAACCGGCCAAGTGCGAGTCGGACTCGCGCACAAAGGATTCCGTACCATTATCGCAAAAACGGAAAAAAAACACGTTTCTTGTATGGAAGCCCCACTTAAATATTAATTTTATTCTGTTTTTAGTATTTGTTGTTATAGCGGCAACAGAAATACATCATCTGTGAAAATTTCAACTTCCTAGCTAAAACGGTTCTTGAAAATTGTCTGTGTAACTGTCTAGCTGACAGACAGACAGATGGACCGCGGAGTCTTAGTAATAGAGTCCCGTTTTTACCCTTTGGGTACGGAACCCTAAAAAGTAATACAGTATCTCAATTTATGTCAATGATAATTGCAATCAGATATTTCAATAATATCCTCAGAATCTACGTTAGTTTGTGATTCAGTCTGCCTAACACCACAATGTCACAGTGGGACGCTAAAGACAAAGTATTTTTGATTACCGGAGGTGCTTCTGGTCTAGGGGCAGAGTACGCGCAGAGTTTTCTAGATCAAGGAGCAAAGGTACCTAATTACTTTATTTATCCTACTTGTAGTAGGTACTATAAATGTAAAAGTCTGGATGTTTCTTTTGTTAACCAATCACGCCTCTACGGGTGAAAAATAAAAATAAATCTTATTCTTTTTACCCGACTGCCGAAGGAGGGTAATGTGTTTATTAGTTTATGTATGTATGTTCCTATGTGACGTTCTAGAGACCAAACGCGTTGGCCGATTTTGATGATTCTTACGTCAATCGATTTGTCTTAACCCTGCGAGTGTCACTGGCTACATAAAAAATGGAAAAGAAAAAAATTGCGGCTTTTGGGCGCCATTTCGTGGGAAAAAAAAATTTACCCTTTGTGTGGGGTATCAAAATAAAGGGTTTTAAGAGGTGATTTCAAAATATATAACACGTATATTTTTAAATGTGCCTAATTAAAAAAAAATAACAAAAAACTTGTAAATAAAAAAAAGTTTATTAAAAATATCAAAAAACCCGACTGCTTAAAAAGCGAACTAAAAAGACGTAAACAAGAAGAAAATCATGCTGTGCAGTCGGAGGATACATCCGGTTTTGGTCAGCCAGCTCGCGAATATGAAAATCAGAGCACTATGTATAATGCCCGGGCATATAATATTACCCTAAATGGCTTGCGCATAAATCGTGTCACGAAATTTAAATACGTGTCCTAAGGACGATCTGGATATTAAGAGGGAGCGCAGGGCCTTGGCGGTCAGAGGTAACATGCTGGCCCGTATATTCTCCCGGTGCTCTGAACAAGTAAAGATAACTTTGTTTAGGGCGTATTGTCAAAGCTTTTATACGGGATATCTGTGGGTCAGTCACACCAAAAGATCGCTGGATGTCTTGCGCGTCCAGTATAACAACATCTCCAGGATGATGTTGGGGCTGTCTCGCTTCTGTAGTGCATCGGGGATGTTTGCGCTGTATCGCACTGACGGCTTTCATGCCGTCATCCGCAAAAAAACTCCCTGATCTGCAGAATGCGTGGCAGCTGCAATGGAATTCTGAAGACTATTGCTGATAGGATCTCCTCTCCGCTATAGAGATCCTTTATTAAATTGTATGTAATTTGAATGTGTTTTAAATTTTATGTTATTGTATTTTAATTTGCATTTTCATTTTTACGTTTTATTTAATCGAACTGTATGGATTAAGTTATCCGAAATAAATGAATTAAAATTATGAATCGAGTCAAGTCAAATCGGCGAAGCAAACTCAGGAGCTTAGGGCAACCAGTCATGGATAGGTTAGGTTCGAAGGAGATGACGGGAGCCTACTGTAGTGAGCGAACTCAGCTCTCGTGATCTCCTTCATGTTAGGTCACTTTAGACCATGCAGACAGAAATAGGAGCCCCGTCGACTTTGTTACTTAATTATTTAACGTAACGTAACGGTCGCCAGAAGACTGGTACCATTACACAACAAACTGCAAGACCTATAAAAAATCCAATACGCCTCCGAGGAAAGACCAGTTGGAGGCGTTTTTGTACTAACATTGTAAATAAAAATTAGGCAATAAGGGTCAAAACGTGTCTTTCTCATGAGACAGACCTTGCTATTGGATGCCTGAAAAAAACAGATAACATCTATACAAAAAACGACGCAGAAACTAGCGAACTATTTCTGACTACCCACTTCCCGGGTTGCCAGATCTTTATTCCAGAATCAGAATGCTTTATTTGTAAACATAGGTCAAATTACAACAGTGTGCGAGTGTTACAGGTAGGTAGATCCTCTATGTTCTGCACAGAGGCATACAAATATATTATAATTGACACTGTCGAGTTTAAAATACAATCAATTTCAAATTAAATTATATAAAAATGTCAAATAGATTACGTTACTTGTCATATTAATGCTAATGTCAAACAAAATTCAAAATCGACAAAATAGGTGAGGTGTTGCTTGGGTGTTGCACAAATTTTCTGAAGCAGTAATTATATAATTGTCGTCCAAATATTCCTATTCAAATACCGAAACCAGGTAGAACGGCGACTACACCCAGCCCAAATATTTTAGACACATAAGCCTCTCCTCGTTCTTTTTGAAGACACTGGAGAGGCTGGGGGACACGAAGATAAGATAACAGATTTCAGTACAATAACCTCTGCATCCCAAACAGTACGCCTACTGTGCAGGCAAATCAACTGAATCAGCAGTCCACAGCGTAGTAAGAAATGCTCTTAAAAACAAAAACCCCCATGCACAACGGACTGAATGGAAGTCTTAAGTGTGAAAACGGGAATCCCTTCTACGACTACTAGTACTACTAGTAAACGTAATTACCTATTTAAAATAATTTAATAAACACATGTTTTTATTGATCGGCCTAATAAGTAATGGGCATTATTCAGTAAACCCGGTCAATTTAATTAGTTCAATAGTTTTTATCATATTGCCTACTCATATTGGGCATTTTTCGAATTGCCCGGGTAATGAATAATGCCGTATTCATACGTATATGAATACGGTTTCGGGTAGACCATGTCTTGGATTAGGTAGGACATACTATGTTTTGTGTATGTTTTTGTCACGATAGTATTTTTCATTCCTTACAGAATATAGCTATACTCGACATTGCCGAGGAGCTTGGCAAGGCGACAGCCGAGCGTCTGAACAAAGCTCACGGCAATAAGACAGTGTTCATCAAATGCGACGTGAGCAAGGAAGAAGACATAACGAACGCGTTCGACGCCGTGCTCGCTCAGTTCAAGCGGATCGATGTCATCATCAACAATGCTGGTGTTATGGTGGATACACCTAACATGTGGAGAATAGCTTCTGACGTTAATTGGGTAAGTACTAATAAAGCATATTTTATCTTCGTTTTCTGCCCAGCTTTTCTGTTTGGATTGGCTTAAAGCCTAATCGAATGCGCTGAATACCGGAATTTACAAAAATCCATTGCCTATCTCCACAACCCAGTCTGCTGATTATTACAACCCTGGCACAGAGTAGTTAAGTCTGGCTTAAGCGCGTCTGATTTGTAGTGTCTAATATGAATGCTAAGACTGGCTTAATGTTCTTTTCGAGGCACGGAAAGATGCCCCGAAAAGAACGTTAATGTCACGAAGCACTAGTCCCATCAATTAAACAATTTCTTACATTTCAGCAAGGATTGGTAACCTTCACATTAAAAGGCGTCAAGTATATGAGGAAAGACGAAGGTGGTTTCGGCGGGACAATCGTGAACATCTCGTCAATTGCTGCTTTGAAAAAATGTTCAGCTATGCCAGTTTATTTTGGCTCGAAAATGGCTGTCTTGCACTTTAGCCAATGTTTAGCGGTAAGACATTCAGGTTAAGCTGATCTGCTTGATTTACTCTGATACCCAATAGTACTTAGATACCTATAGCTTGCAAGCCTGTTGAGATTTGATAGTACCTAAATGCAAATTATGTATAATTATGTCATGCATAATTTATTGTTTGCTGGGGACTTAGCAAATATATTTTAGCTATATGTGGAAAGCCCCGCAGATAAACAAAAGATAATCTATTTGTATATTAATATTTACTGGCATATAATTAGTCAATCAGCCTTCTTAAAATATTGTTTATGAATTTAATCATATTGGGCCTTCGACCATTAATCACATCGTTGTAATTCTTCTGCTATTTATCCAAATTCTCGTTTCCAGGTGGAACCATTCTACGAAAACACAGGTGTTAGAGTTCTCACCCTGTGTCCAGGACCTACTGACACTCCAATGCTGCATAACATGGAAGCGAAGGCATATGAACCAAAAAGTGGAAAAGATTTTGCCGACAAACTTGCGGCTGACGATTTTGTGTTTCAGAGGTACCTAAGTTTTCAAATCTTTAACAGTCTATCAATCTATAATCTATTATCTTATAATTAATATAGAATCTATACCAATATAAGAACTGTCAAATACTCACAAGTCCGAAAGTCTATTATCGAGTCTCACCAAGAGCTATCGTGTGTAATAGCTAAACATCACATTATCCAACATACTTTACCTAATATGAATTTCTGCCCGTGGCTTTGGCGAAAGTAGGTATAGTATATCCTACCAAATCCAGGACATGGTCTACCCATATATGTTATGGACCAAGTGATTGATACGGCATTATGCATAATGCCCGGGCAAAAAGATTAAAAGGATAAAAGCTAGGTGGATGATGATGAGGAACAGATTTATGCATTTATTTTCTCTATTTTCAGCCCGGCATCAGCAGCTGCAGCTATGCTTGAGATGTTCAAGACTGGCCCACCAGGTTCAATTTGGTTGTCTATTCACAATAAACCAGCTAAAAATATCACACCAGAAATTAATGGTGCTTTCAAAGAATTTGAGAAGCTTCTGTTACCATAAATTATTAATTAAATATATAAGTTATTAAGGAACAACTGTGTTTTTATTTTTTATGTATTGCGTCCTTATTTGTTAAACTCTTGTTTGTTTATGTACTTTCTAAGACAGATCATTGAACATTGATGATAAATTATTGTATAACAAAATAATAGGTCGTCACTAATCTTTGATTTTTGGATGAAATGGCTATTACCACAGCCAATCGACAAAGCGTGTCGAACCTATAATTTTTGTTACTGTATAATTGTGTTATGAGATACCTATTCAATAAAATAACTTAATGTTAGGTAGGTACTTTGATAGAATATCCAGGTACAGTGTTTAGAAGGTAACAAATACAAAACACTCAAAACCCTTGAGCACAGTATACATATGGACGAACAGTATGGAAACTACTACGCATGTTTGTGTGAGTCTGCCGTTTCAAGCGTTTGTAGGTAGTTTCCGTACTGTTTGTCCATATTTATACTGTGCCTTGACTGTAGCAGCAAAAGTTTAAATTTTTATCCTAATACTATTATAAACGTGAAAGTTTGTGAGGTTGGATGGATGTTTGTTACTCTTTCACGCAAAAAATCCTGAACGGATTTCGGTGAAACTGTACAGAAATATAGCTTATACATCAGAATAAAACGAAAGCTATGCTAGCGCGCGGAGCCGCGGACTGCAGCAAGTTATGGTATAATTTTGCGAACTGATAGCAGAATATGATACAATAATAATTGTTAACATATAGATATCATAAGATGATTTGGCTTCGCTCATTGTAATACACACTCCTTAGTTCCTTTTCAGGTGCGGTGCGGTAGCGGTGCAATTTTCAGCAGCCCAACTATCTGCAGTCGTGCTTATAACCTATACCTTTTAAATAGGATGGTTTTCGGATTTCCTTGCCCATTAAGAATTTCTCAATTGCTACCCTAAGATAGGATTTTAAATGCCCGGATGCCCCGTTGGCAATAGGCTTGCCGGGGTACATAGAACTGAAACATAATCTGGTAAAGAAGTGGAAGAGTTAAGACGCAGCTAGGTACCATATTTGTCTCCTCTTCTTTGGGGCTTAATCTCATTTGCCTTTTCGTCTTTTTCTTAACTTTTCTTAAACACAGAAGTAAATACC
The DNA here is from genome assembly GCA_964057195.1 of Orthosia cruda. Classification (NCBI taxonomy): domain Eukaryota; kingdom Metazoa; phylum Arthropoda; class Insecta; order Lepidoptera; family Noctuidae; genus Orthosia; species Orthosia cruda. The sequence goes on along the minus strand of OZ059828.1, from coordinate 38,579,300 downwards.
GCACGCATGGATCAAGATTTGCAGCAAGTCGATCCATGGTTGGGTTATATTAACGTAGCGAGGACCCTCCTTTTTTCGGAAGGCGCGTTAAACCGTTGGTATCGGGCGGTAAGTCATGGACCTTTGAGAGTTTTTCTCTTTAGGGGATCGTGAGAACTCGAAAGACTGATGATGAAATCGACTAACGCGTTACCCAGTACGTGCTCGTAACTAATAGTCAGTGGGTCCATGTTAAATACTGATGTTCGCCTGCAAACGGCTGGGCAGATGATGAAGTATCTGTCTGTCTAGTATATGCACGTGGCAGCGTGTCAAGCCAAGTTCAAACAAAGGAACTGGCTACGCAGCAGTCATGTGTTATATTGACACCTTAATAACTCAAAATCTATTTAACATAGACTTATGAAATTTGGTTAATGTATCAAAACCCTTTAGTTAAACTATAACACAAAACTTCATAAATATATCTCAAACGGTTATTGAGATAGCAACGTCTGAAAATCATTATTTTTATCAATGTTCAATGGATAGATTAAAAATCCAACCCACTTCCAGATGGCCTGGAAAGTTGAAACTTGGCGTCCAGCTGGGTAATTGTCTGCGTAAGGAAAAAAATCTGTTATTTTTTTACGATTTGAAATATTTGCCAAGTAATCGATTTTTATTAACATGGCGGTCTTTCGAAATAATTATTGCACAAACTTCACAGGAAATAGATTCCATGACTAAAGTTCGCCTTTTACCCGACAACGGTGAAGTTTGGCTTCACCAGGTCGGTTCTTCTTCGGTTAAAAGGCGAACTTTGAAAGAGGGTTATGATTCTAGATGAAAGATTAGAAGGAGGGTTATGATTCTTACCCGACTACTACAAAGACAAAAATAAAAAACCGGCCAAGTGCGAATCGGACTCGCGCACGAAGGGTTCCATTATCGCAAATAACGGCAAAAAAAAAAGTGCCCCACTTAAATATTTATTTTATTGTATTGTTATAGCGGCAACAGAAATACATCATCTGTGAAAATATCTACTGTCTAGCTATCATTGTTCATGAGATACACACCCTGGTGGCAGACGGACCGCGGAGTCTCAGTAAATAGGGTCCCGTTTTTACCCTTTGGGTACGGAACCCTAAAAAGAGTATTATAATTTTACGGTTTTTATCTATGCATCTTACTGTATGGTGCCGGAGGCAAAAAATAAGTATCCCATATCTTCCCGTGAGTATCATAAGAGGCGACTGAGGGACTTACCAGAGAATGGCAGCATTCTCCGTGCATTTGTCGAATATCCTAAAGGTGTTCGCTGAAGGCCGTACAGGTCTTCGCCCTGACCTCGGCACACCCCGATGACGAGGATGGGTCTAGAGCCATGCAGGATTTCAAAACTCACTTCACCGTTCTCATGAGGGACTTCAACGCGAAAATTGGGGAAACGAGACGATGATGCGCTGCAAGTGGGGCAATTTTGAGTTGTATTTTAGAACCACCGTGGTCACCCACAGGCCAGTTTTATGGAGGAGGTTTATATGATGAGACTCCTTCTTTAGAAAGCGTGAGCACAGGAAGTGGACCTGGCAGAGCCCCGATGGTGCAACTGAGATCGACTTCATCATGTCAACCATGTAACAAATGTTCAATGATGTCTCTGTGATCAATTCGGTGAAAACTGGAAGCAATCATCGCATGGTAAGAGGCACTTTGAACATTAAAGGTATCTCACTGATGAATTCCACGCTCCGTCCAGCACAGATCCAAATCCAAAACCCCAAGAGCTTTCAGCTCCAGAACCGTTTCGACTGCTGGAGTTCCGTGTACGAATACAACGATTTATTCGTGGAAACTATCCATACAGTTGGATCTAAGTTCTTCAAGACCCGTCAGATAGATACAAAAAGCTGTCTGATCATACTCTCAAGCTTGAGATGATTCTGCAGTCTTCAGATGGGGTGTGCAAATACCGGCAGCTCAATATGGCGCCCAAAAGCCGCCATTTTATTTTTCTGTTGTCTTTCTAAGGCCATTTGGGTTTTTGAGACGAATATGACGATACCTTAACCGTCGAAATCTATCCAGCCGTTAGGAAGATACAAGATAATAAAGAAATTTACATACAAGATACTCGCGAAAAACATAAGCATTCCTCGGCAGTTGGGTAAGAATAAAACAGGGAAATAAAATGTAAAAAATTAATTCACGGTTGTTACTTAATAAATTATTTATTTAATAAATAATTAGGGTAACAGATGCTTCGCAAATTCATTAAAAGCACTATCTATTATTGGTGTAATATTTCTAGCTGGTTTATTGTCTATAGTCAACCAAATTGAACCCGGTGGTCCAGTCTTGAACATCTCAAGCACAGCTGCAACTGCTGATGCTGGCCTGAAAATAGACAAAATAAATGCATAAATCTTTACCATCATCATTATCCAACTAGCCGAGGAATTAAATGAAAGAAAAAGAAGTCAGTGATAGCATGGACGGTACGAAAGAAGAAAACGTGTTGCGCCGACCCCAAGTAATATGGGACAAAGGCAGAAGAAGAAGCTTCAGTAGCATTTTCCCAACTATATTGAGGTAAGCTTCCAGTTGAAACGGTTTACGGTTTAAGAAATTTATTTCGCTCAAAAAGAATACAATTATTCACTCCTATGAGGAAAAAAAAAGATACATTATAATTAAGATAATCGACGGTTTCACTTGGTAATAAACGAAATTAAGTTATAAGAACGGTAAAACTTACAATGAAACACCACTATTAAACACGATACCACTTGGTGAGACAGGTTGTCTGACTTACAGACTTGAGACTACCCTTAATGGCTGTCAAAGATTTGAAAACTTACTTCTGAAACAAGAACCTTTCAGGATCAAACGTGTGGGCAAAAACTTTTCCAATTTTTGGTTCATATGCCCTCGCTTCCAAGTTCTGTAGCAATGGAGTGTCAGTAGCTCCTGGACACATAGTCAGAACTCTAACACCTGTGTTTTCGTAGAATGGTTCCACCTGGAAAGGAGAATTTGGAAAAAATTGCAGCATAATTGCATGGCTTTAATCAATGGTCGATGGCCCGATATGATTTTTTAAGAAGGCTGATTGACTAATAACAATAATATTCAAATAGATTATCTTTTATTTATCTGTGGGGTTTTCCAAAGATAGCTAAAAGATATTTGATAAGTCCCTCAGCAAACAATAATTATGTATGATGACTTGCCATTCATTTCCATTTAGTTTCTTCGTTCGTGAGGTTCGTCAGACTTTCAAGCTATAGGTATCTAAGTACTGTCGGGTATCAGAGTTAATCAAACACATCAACTACACCTGAATGTCACAAAGGTCACCTTTGAATGTCTTACCGCTAAACATTGGCTGAAGTGCAAGACAGCCATTTTAGAGCCACAATAAACTGGCAAAGCTGGATTTCTATCAAAAGCAGCAACTGACGCGATGTTGACGATCGTCCCGCCGACTCCACCTTCGTCTTTCCTCATATACTTGACGCCTTTTAACGTGAAGGAAACCAATCCTTGCTGAAAAATAATAAATTGGTTAATAGTAAATTAATCGGGCTACTGTTTTGTGATCTTAAGAAGAAGAGAAGAAGAAGAGAAGAGTGAAGAGTTATGAATATAAATGTGGATGGATGGAGAGGAAGAGGAAGGCCAAAGAAAAGATGGATGGACTGTGTGAGGAGTGATATGAAGGAAAAGGGAGTCAGTAATAGCGTGACAGGGGACAGAACGGTATGGAAGAAGAAAACGTGTTGCGCCGACCACAAGTAACATGGGATAAGGGCAGGAAGATGATGATGATGACTGTTTTGTGATCTTACCTTCCGTGCCTCGGAAAGAACTTTAAGCCAATCTTGGCATTCATATTAGACATTACAGATCAGAGACGCAAAAGTCTGACTTTTCACTTTTTCCAAGGGTTGTCGTGATACACGGTAGACTGGGTTGTGGGCATATGCTATGGATTCAGCTCATCCGATTAGACTATAAATCAACCCAAAGAGCTCGAGAGATGAAAGAAGCTCAAAAGATGAAGAAGATTCATAATATTATGCTTTATCAGTACTTACCCAATTTACGTCAGAGGCTATTCTCCACTTGTTAGGTGTATCCACCATAACACCAGCATTGTTGATGATAACATCGATCCGCTTGAACTGAGCGAGCACGGCGTCGAACGCGTTCGTTATGTCTTCTTCCTTGCTCACGTCGCATTTGAAGAACACCACCTTATTACCATGAACTTTGTTGAGACGCTCGGCTGTTGCCTTGCCAAGCTCCTCGGCAATGTCGAGGATAGCTACATTCTGTAAGGAACGAAAAATACTATCGTGACAAAAACATACTTTATCTAATATTAGTTTCTGCCAGTGGCTTCGACGAAAGTAGGTATAGTATGCCCTAATCCAGGACATGGTATATTATATTATCCAAAATCCTTTCGAAGAAATAATAAAATGTATTTGCATTTGTCACTCGTAGAGGGGTGATTGGTTAAAGAACTTCAAAACATCCAGACTACTAGCATTCCGCCCGCGACTTTGATTTCGTATTTTATCCTACAGATGACTTTCTTATGTGCAGGTAGTGAAGGCGATTAAAATAAGCTATTGTTAAATCAATAAATCGTATCGGGTATCGTAGATATCTTGGGTTTATTAGTTTGGGGGGATTTGTTATTTGACTTAAAGAATAATGCATTTTAGGTTACCGGTTTAACCTTTAATGTTTATTTAGGTTGGTATATATGTCAATTTTTAAGTTTATTAACTGAAGTAATAATATAATAGATTCTTCAATAACACTTTAACAACCCCGTAATTGCATTTTGAGGACCCTTTAAAAAAAAAAACAACCTTTTTTATTCATTTACGTAAGTATTTGTACCAAGTTTCAAGTTTTTTGACCCAAAAATCAGATATTTCCATACAAAATTCAACACCCCTTAAATCAACATTTACAAACATATAACAACACACACATTTAAAAACTAATAGTGGCAACCTTTATCATTTACATAGATTACTATTTGTGCCAAGTTATAAGAATTTTGGCCGAAGGAATTAGATTTTTCATTAAAACTTTCAACCCCCTTTTTACCCCTTTAGGGGTGGAATTACCAAAAATCTTGAGGTCGTAGAAAATGGTACGGCACTTGAGGAACCTTTTTGCCAAATTTCATGCTTCTAGGCTAAGCAGTTTGGGCTGTGCGATTATCGATCAGTCAGTGAGTCAGTCAGTCAGTTTCTTCTTTTATATATATAGAATATAGATTACAAGTAGGATAAATTAAATAGATACCTTTGCTCCTTGTTCTAGAAAAGCCTGCGCGTACTCTGCCCCTAGACCAGAAGCACCACCGGTAATCAAAAATACTTTGTCTTTAGCGTCCCACTGTGCCATTATGGTGATAGGTAGACTCAATACAAACTAAATAACCTTATTCTGGGGTGTTATATAAATACCTGAATGCTATCTCTGACATAAATAGAGATAATGCATCATTTTTTTTTATATCTTCGTTATCAACTTTGGTGGGCTATCAAAATCAAATTTATCAAAATTGTCTACGACTGAAAAAATACTGGGGAAAACCATGTTTCTATAATTATTGTGTTAAATTCTGAAATTGCATTTCCTGTTGCTTTTCGAAGAATTTTCTGCAAACTAACCGTGTAGGTTAACCGTAGGGCACTACCCCATTATGATAAGTGCGGTAAGTTGAAAATCACAGCCGAGGCGATATTGCTAGCCCGAGCCGTAGGCGGAGGCTACAAAAAAGCGGAGGCTGTATGTCATACGACGTTTTATAACATATTTGCGAGGAAATAAATAAAACTCGGACTTTCTTAAACGAATAAATCTTATATACTTACGTACTTCAAGCATTATTACTTGTTCACAAATTAGCGATGCGCGCGCATCAGTGCTTTTATTTAAGGCAAAGGCACAAAAACAGCCAGTATCACTAATAAAGTAAATTAATGTTTTTGTGTTTTGTTACAGATAAATGGTTGTAATTTATCGTCAAAATTAATTAAATTAAAGAAATAAATGTTTATTTATTATATTTTATCTCCCAAAGTAAATTTTATTCATAAGATGTTGACCACTTTTCTGACATAAAAACTATTTCCTAAGATTTAAAAAAGTACTGCATCTTGATAAACCGTGCGTTTTACATTACAATAACGCACAAGTACGAATGAGATACATTAAGATATTGAAATTGTTGAAATATGAGACCCTTTACGAGCAATAAATGTTGTACAGAGAGACAAAAACAAGGACGAACTGCTGCCTCCTAAACAAGACCAGGGGCCTGTGTTTTAGGAGTCAATGTCCCTCCAGAAATAATCATACATCATAGACAATCATGCAAGTACCTACACAAAACAAAACAATTGCCTAAGGCATTAGTCTGCCTCTGTACGTTTGTGTGCATGAAGTAAGTAAAGCTGCGTCTACGCTAGACGAGCCGAGCACGAGCGGAGCCGTTTGCGGTGTGTTTGTCCGCAGCGTTCGAGGCTCGTAAGTCGGTCCACATTTACATTACAACACACATTACACATACACACACATTAAATCGTTACATTGTTTGTGGTAATTTTTTTATTTTTCGGTGTTTTGTCGGTTCGAATTTGTGCTCGGCTCGTGCTCGGCTCATCTAGCGTAGACGCAGCTTTAGTGTGACAATGCAATTTAATTCGTGTTGTTTTGTCATTACCTACTTACTTGGTGTAAAAATAAACACGTTATCTGGCTTAGAACGTCACATGTCACGATTATCAAACACAACGTTGACTGCTTTTTAATTCAAGACAATGCAATTTGATTATGCCATAAAAACAAGCACAAAAAAAAACGACAAAAAAAATGACTTAAAGGGGCGTTAGAGTAATTCTAAGTTAGCAGTTTGGGGCAAGTGGGTCTTAGTGATATACAGTTATTAATCCTTGATTACCAATAACCTGTTTTTATTATTTAAATAAAATTAAGTACCTTCCTTTCTAATAAACTGTTTTCCTATTTGTTTACCTCTGTCTTTCCATCCGCCTTAGCTAAATGAAACTTCTAGGATCATTTATAGCCATTAACAGGGAACAACTCCAGACTCATGGTTGGTGTTAAGAAAAAAGAGATACCTTTTGACCGACCTAGTCATCGAGCCAAGTCCCACCAGGTTAGCAGTCTCGTTCGTTTGGGACCACAAACTAAACCAGTGTGGCAAAGTTCCATCATCGGGCTACAAGACGAACTGCGTTGCGCCAACGGTACATGGCGGATATCCCACCCACACTAATTTCATTAAGCGTAGCTAAGGATTGGAATTCCCTGCCGGAGTCAGTGTTTCCTGATAGCTATAACCTGGGAGTCCTTCAGTCAAGAGTGAATAGGCAAGTCTACCTAATCGTTAACCACATCATCGCTTACCATTAGATGGTCAAACGCGACAGGCTCGTTTAATCAAAATACGAAAAAATAAATAGTATATCTACTTTTCAGTTTCACTAAGATTGCGAGAAAATAAAATAATCAAATACAATATGAAATAGTTTTTTTATTAAAAATTGAATAATAATCTTTATTTATTTATGAATATGAGACAACAATACAGAGTAACTTAATAGTAAACGCATGGTAGACAAAAATCGTTTTGATAATAATATTTGGGCAGGTCAACAGTTGGAGAATGTGAAAAGGTAGATTGTAAAAGTACATTGTGATACAAGGGTGGAAAGTTCGTGTCATTAAAAATCCTCGCCTTCGGCTCGGGCTTGTCAATGACAGCTCGTTTGCAATAACCTACACACCCGTGTATCACACGACGTTTTTGTGGGAAATAGTAAAAACAAGTCAAAGAATTAACTTTTGTTTTTTCCATAAAATAAAATTATCGTAAGTATCTTTCTCGAGATTTTGGAGGCAAAATTTCATCTTGCGCATTTTTCGCCTCAGATAAAATATCGGGTGGAGTTAATTCCATTTCATCAATTGTACTTGACTCATATTAATAAAAAAACAATTTATCAAACTAAAAAATTAAATTTTCAGAAAATGGCACGTTTTTGTAACTGGACACATTTTTTTTTACAAAGAAAACAGCCTATTCAGCCTATTCAATTTTTGACAAATGTGAAAATAATTAATTTAAAATTGGTAATTAAATATATTAAACAACCATTTAAAAACTTTTGAGAATTCAATGCTAAGACGTACGGACTCATTAATATTTCGTCGAATAAAATCTAACCCATTTTATTCTATATATGAAAACTCTTTTACTCTACTTTTTTAAATTGACTTATAAATTTAAAATTCAACTGCAAAACTAATGGTCGAGCTCGTAAACAAAAGTCACGACCACGTAACAGAAAGATGTCTGTGCAAAAGATTCAATTTTCGAATCATAATAATAGCCTCTGAAAGTTCGCCATGTATTGAAAAAATGGTGTGGGTGTCTTTGGAATGATTCGCGCTATCCCCTCGTACTATGTAGTATAAAACTGTATCACGAGCGGATTGTCTTTCTCAACCTTAGAACAGCAGATTCCCACATGGTTCCAGTTACAAGTCACATAGCTAATCAGATTGATTACATAATGGTATAGGTTATATTAATTAAGTTACATGATTAGAATTGTCTGTGTTGATTTGTGTTTGGGTATGGGTGTAGGTATATGTATATGTAGGTTTCTGAATGTGTACAGTTATGTGTGCTTTATTATTTACTAGCTTCTGCCAGTGGCTTCGCCTGCGTGTATTATACATATAAACCTTCCTCTTGAATAAGTCTATCTATTAAAAAAACGCGTCAAAATCCGTTGCGTAGTTTTAAATATCTAAGCATACATGGGGACAGACAGCGGAAAGCGACTTTGTTTTATACTATGTAAGGATTTGCCTTGTTTATACCAAATTATTTTGTAGATTTTCAGTGCTGTTGTAGTCTAGTGTTTTCAAATATTTATCCATAGTTTTTCTGCATATTTGGCTGTCAAAATTCTATAACCCACTTCTATCTTTACTTACTTTGTTGTAAAGGCGAGGACCGAGAAAATTGTGATATTTGTGTGCCAAAGATGTTCTATATTTGGGTATATTATAAACTATATCTAATCTTCGCCTTTTTGCAAAGTGCGGTTTTCCTTTATGTTGTGCTATGATGTCAGATCCCAGTTCTGAGTAAAGTAGGTGTGTCGGATAAGTGTAGTTTTTGCGTAAATAACTTTGGGTTATTTTGGGTACCATGCGTTAGGCTCTTTCGACAAACAACAGCGTGGTTTTTGAAGTTCCTCCCCATATATTCAAACCGTATTTTAGTATAGACTGACATCCTGCTACATAGATTTTATTAGTATGTTACATGCATGTCTAATAGTTTCAAAATATAAATTAACTATCTTGCGCGATTACTTACTTTCATGACGTGTTCTTTCCAGTTTAAATTTTGGTCTACTATCACACCGAGATATCTTATGGAATCAGTTCTGGTGATTGGTTTACAATGACAGGTACTTGTATTGTTGCACTTGTGAGTTCGTATAATTATTGAGTTAGGAGAAGGTTAAGTTGTTAATTGAAAATGATTGTGCAGCCATAACGTTACTAAAGCAAAACCTTCATTGGCTGCTTCGGTTCCATTTTTCCACGTGTTGGAGCTGAACAATAATACTGTCATCTGCATTTGTAAAACCAAATTGCAGAGATCATTAATATATATTAAAAACAGCGTAGGACCCATTACACTACCTTGAGGCACTCCGAAGGTATCATTTTTTATAACCTGTTTTCGGTTTGTCAACTAATCTTGGAAAAGATAAGGTCTCGAGTTTGTTCAGGAGGATGGGTACAGAGACTGTGTCGAAGGCCTTTGCAAAGGTCTAGAAATATACCTAGAGACTTCTGTCCCCTATCCACATTTTCGACTACATACGAAGTTAGTTTGTGAAGAGCGTCGGCGGTTGATATTTTTTTCTGAACCCAAACTGATTACTTAAGAGAAGTTTATGAGTTTCTAGGTAGTGTGTATGTGTAGGTAGTAGGTGTTTTAGCCTCTTATTTATTAGTTTTTCCTGAGTTTTTGAAAAACTAGGAAGTAGAGAGATTGGTCTATAATTCTACACCAAAGTCTTGTCTCCTGATTTATATATAGAAACAGTGCTGTCACTCTAACAAGCGCATCTGGACAGACTCAATCAATCAGTCTTTATTTGTATACATAAGTAGGTTACAGCAGTGTACACGATGGTACAATAATAAAAGTTTCTATTTGTTTTTTCATGTGGCGTACAAGTATACATTTATGTGAGGCTTTTGCAAATTAGGTACCTATATTAATTTATAATAATTCCGTATTATTTTTTTTTTTTGTGATATTTAATATGTCAAGGAATGTCAATAATGAATTATAAATGCTATCATGTCAGTAATAAATAGTTATAATGTCAATAAGTTATTGTTATCAGAAAAGTTTAAAAGTGATATTGTCTACAGAATTGCAAAGTCATCATTATACATATTTATTCATGGGGCATGCCATTGGTATACAAATATTATCATGTCTAAGAACTGTCATCAAAATAGTGACTATTTTGATGACAATAGTAACATTTCTGTATCAATATATTACGCAATTTATGCTTAAAATTGACTAAATTGAGACTTTTTTTGAGCAGGGCAACTTATTAAATATTCTCTGGGCCACACAGAAGAAGCTTTTACTCATTAATTTTTAGGCCGTGCCTGCACGAGGTACTTCAAGCTCTAACTTATTTTTATCACGAAGTTTCCTGCAACTTTTAAAAGCTATTTCATATAGAGTGTTGTTTGTTTTGACAAATACATTTCCTTCATATATATAGAGAGAAGTCAAGTTCAGTATTTTGAGGCTTTTAAATAGAGGTTGACAACTGTCAGTACTCTGTAAACCACACATAGTTCTCATGCATCTTTTTTGGGCTTTGAAAACATACTCTTTATTTACTGAATTGCCCTAATAACCATGTTAGGCCATTAAAAGAGAGTTTACAATTTTAGCCAATTTATAGAGGGCGTATGCTTTATTAACTTTTTACAAATATCGTCCGTTTGCGGTTTCCAGGACTGGATTATATATAATAACACCAAGGAATCTAGTCAAAGTTGCCGACTCTATTTTGATCCCCAAATAGTTAATGTCAACATTTATATTAGGAATTATTTATAAAAATGCATTATTTTGGTCTTTTCTAGATTTAAGACTAGATTATTATTATTTAGCCAAGTAATTATTTTATTTAATGGCAAATTTATTTCTGCTTCGTATGTATTAGGATCGTCACATTTTATTACTGTACGGTAGTCGTCAGCAAATAGTACCATAGGATGCTTTATTGCCCCAGGTAGATCATTTATATATGTTAAAAATAGTGAAGGTCCTAACACACTGCCTTGATCTCCATATTTAATTATGCTACTACTAGATCGGTATCTTCTTTCATTTCCAGAGTATATATTCGTGTTATTTCTAAAATCTGTTTTCTATTGTGAAAGTAAGATTCAATAAGATTCAAAATATTGCCTCTTATACCATACTTCTCTAATTTATTTAAAAGTATTTTATAGACTACATAGTCAAAACCCTTTGTAAGATCCATATATTATATAGCACATACGGATTTTTTTTTATCTACATTCGATTGGATAGGGCGTATCAGAATCTCCTTTTGAAAAGCAAGCATTACATATGTGTGCTAGTGGTGCAATAAGGGAATCCACTAATAATAATAATAATAATAATAAATAATCTGTGGCTCAACTTGACAGACGGTTGCCAAAAAATTTTCTCTTCGTAATTTCTTACAATATATTTAATTTTAACTACCTAAATTCTAATAAACAAAATGAAACCAAGAAAAAAAAAACTAAACAATAATATAATGAAAGCTGACCGAATTAACCGAATTAAAATGACCGAATTACAACAAGAAACGAGAAAAATGGAATAGACGTCATGTTGACGCGAGCTGCAGCACGCAATGCACGCCCACCACCTCCGGCCTCGTCGCCCAGCTCCGCCTCGCCGCCGCCGGAACCCAGCCCCACCGTGAGTGCTGTGACATCGGCCGCGGCAGTTGCGTCGAGCTCGAGCGACGAGTATTTCTCGCCGCCGACGACACCACCACCTGCGCGTCGTCGGGGAGGACGCCGGCCGCCGGACCGCTTAGGACCTCGAGGCCTACCCGTCTCTGATAGGGTCCCAGCACCCGGCGGAAGTGTGCAGCGCATGAGATGGACACCATCCATCAATGAAAATGTCATGCGCGCATACTTTGGGGCTACAGAGGGAGGAAACAACCTGACCGCGTACCGTGTCCGGATGCTCTCTTTGTTTCAGGTGCTTGAGCCAGCCGTCAACGTTTCGGCCCAACGACTTTCGGATCAGGTGCGGGTCATCCAGCGTAATCGTATGTTGGATGATACTGTACTTGATCGCCTCCGAACGGAAATGGGTAACCGTGTCACTGCCCCATCGTCGCAGGCTGTGGTACCACCACAGTCAAGGTGAAAGGTGGGTTTATCGGGCTTGGGAGCGACACGACCAAGGTGTGACTGATACGCGCCTGCCGGATGATGACGCTATGTTTTCATTCTGGCGCAGCATCTGGTCGGTGCCTGTCAGTCACACCGAAGGTGAATGGACTCGGGAGGTCGAACGAGCGTGTGATCCAATACAAGAAATGGGGGCTATCACGATCAGCCCCCAAGATGTAGCCCGTGCAGTCCGTCCGTTGCCGAACTGGAAATCTCCAGGACCGGACGGACTGCACAACTTTTGGATCAAGTGGCTACAAAGGTCGCACGCTCGTTTGGCATCTCAGTACCAGGCAGCCTTAGAGTCTGGTTCGCTACCCAAGTTCCTTACAACAGGAATAACCCACCTGCTCCACAAGTCTGGTAGCACCGCGGAACCCAAAAATTATAGACCAATTACATGTTTACCAACGGTCTATAAGGTTCTTACATCCATTTTGAGAGTAAAAATTAATAAACATGTTGACAATAACTCCATCATGTCGGTCTCTCAGAATGGATGTAGGAACGGGTCCCGCGGTACTAAGGAGCTACTCCTTATTGATATGGCCATTAGCCAACAGGTTCGGCGTTCCCGAAAGGATCTGTCGACATGTTGGATAGATTATAAGAAGGCCTATGACTCGGTGCCGCATACATGGCTCATGAGGGTGCTAGAATTGTATAAAATAGATACAACTCTACGCACCTTCCTGATGTCGTGTATGAGGCAATGGAGCACAGTCCTTCGCTATCCAGGATGTCGAAATATCCAGAGGAATAGCGAACCTGTAAGGATCGAGCGAGGTATATTCCAGGGCGATAGTTTGAGTCCACTTTGGTTTTGCCTAGCCTTGAATCCTCTAAGCATGATGCTGGAGAATTCAGGGCTAGGCTATCGGTTGAAGAGAGGTGGTCAGGTTATATCTCACCTCCTTTACATGGATGACTTGAAGCTTTTTGCCCCCAGCAATCTTCAGCTGATGGAGCTACTAAAGGTAACTGAAACTTTTAGTAGCGCCATCAGGATGGAGTTTGGTGTGGACAAATGTGCGGTCATGCATGTAAAGCGAGGGGAGATTGTGGAATCCGTAGGAATTCAACTTGCGGATTCCATAAACCTGAGATCCCTCTCTCCAAACGAAACCTATAAGTATTTGGGTATGTCGGAAGCGTTAGGTATCAGTACTATAGACATGAAGCAATCGTTGAGGGAACGCTTCTTTGGCCGCCTAAAGAAGGTATTCAATAGCCTTCTTTCGGGCGGAAACAAGGTGCGCGCCTTCAACGGTTGGGTCATGCCGGTGCTGATGTACTCTTTCGGCATACTCAAATGGACTCAAACGGAACTTGACGCCCTGGATAGGCGGGTCCGTACACTGCTGACTGCATATCGAATGCATCACCCACGATCGTCAGTCATGAGATTGTATATCCCGCGGAAGTGTGGAGGCCGAGGCTTTTTAAATGCCAAAAACCTCCACAACCGCGAGATATGCAATCTCAGAGAATATTTTCTAAACACCGACGTGGGTATTCATCGAGATGTAGTAGCAGTGGACAAGGGACTCACCCCGCTCTCCTTGGCGAATGAGAACTGGCGCAAGCCTGTAGTGCTTGACACTAACGACCGCAGGGAGGTATGGCAGAGTAAGGAGCTTCACGGACGCTTTTTCCGGGCCCTACATGGGTCCGAAGTAGATCAATCAGCGTCCGTAGCCTGGCTGCGATTCGGTGACCTCTTTGGGGAAACCGAAGGTTTCGTCTGTGCAATTATGGACGAAGTTATCATGACGAATAACTACCGGAGATTTATTGTAAAGGATGGCACGGTTGACATCTGTCGGGCATGTCACCGTCCGGGTGAATCGATCCGCCACATTATCTCTGGTTGTTCTCGTCTAGTTAACGAAGAGTACTTGCATAGGCACAACCTTGTAGCCAGGATTATCCATCAGCAACTTGCTCTGAAATACACTCTTGTGGCGTCGGAGGTGCCGTACTACAGGTATGTGCCCGACCCAGTTCTCGAGAATGGCAATATCACATTGTACTGGGATCGGTCCATCATCACTGACAGAACTATTATCGCTAATAAGCCTGATATAGTGGTGGTGGACCGAATCGAGAGGCGTGCAATGATTGTTGACATAACTGTCCCGCATGACGGGAACCTCGTGAAAGCCGAGAAAGATAAGCAAATCAAGTATCTTGACTTGGCTCGCGAGGTTGTCGACATGTGGGATGTGGACTCAGCGATCATTGTACCGATAGTCGTGTCAGCCCATGGCTTAATAGCCACGAGCCTCGACCAACACCTTAGGAGGCTCTCGTTAGGCGGCTGGGTCAAGGGCCTGATCCAGAAAGCAGTACTGCTGGACACGGCTCGTATTGTTAGGAGGTTCCTCTCTCTGGAGCCCTGACCGTTGGTAGCTTGGACCCTGTTCCCGATACCGGTGGGCCTCTATTTTTTATATTTTTAAATGTTTTTCTTTTTTGTGTATTTTGTAAAAATATTTAAAAATGTAATAAATAAGAAAAAAGTTAAATAAAAGACATAATAATAATAACAAGGAACAAGGTGCGCGCCTTCAACGGCTGGGTCATGCCGGTCTTGATGTACTCTTTCGGCATACTCAAATGGACTCAGACAGAACTTGACGCCCTGGATAGGAGGGTCCGCACGCTGCTTACCGCAAATCGTATGCATCACCCACGTTCATCGGTTATGAGACTGTATATCCCTCGGAAGTGTGGGTAAAAATGCATTATATTTGTTTTATTGAGGTTAATGATTAGATTATTGTTGTTGAGCCAGTTTATTATTAATTTTAGAGAATTATTTATTTGATTTTGATAACGCTCTTTGTTGAGGCAGTCTATTAGGATTGTACTGTCATCGGCAAATAACACACAAGGGTATGGGATGTGTCGGGGTAGATCATTTATATATAACAAAAATAATAATGGCCCAAGAACGCTGCCCTGCGGAACACCATATTTAATTGCCCTAGGACCAGATAAATATTTAACCTCTCGTTTTGATTTGATGCATATTTTAGAGATTTCTGTATATTGAATACGTCCACTTAGATACGATTTTATTAGACGTAGGGCATTCCCTCGTATACCGTAAGCATCAAGTTTGACCAAAAGCGTTTCATGGTTCACATAATCAAAAGCTTTGCTCATATCGGTAAAAATGGCACAAATTGGTATTTTTTTATCCACATTAACCATTATTTTATTTATTAGATCGTATATGGCCATATTTATATTTTTATTTTTACGAAAACCTTTTTGTTCCTCACATAATATATAATATTTTGACAGAAATGAATAAAATGATTCATAAATTACTTTTTCGAATATTTTGGAAAATACGGGGATTAAAGCTATTGGTCTATAGTTAGCCATGTCTTCTTTATTGTTCTTCTTATGGAGTGGTTTAACTATTGTGGTTTTAAGACTATCGGGGAATGTTCCAGCGGATATGCTTGCGTTAACAACATGGCTTAGAGGGTTAGCTATAGTAGAACAGACAAATTTTATAACGTTTGTAGAAATACCGTCATATCCATAACTCTTCTTGTTCTTTAAAGATTTGATCACCCTTATAATGTCTTGAGGGACAACAGGGGCCATAAAAATAGAGTGAGAGTTATGCGTTATTCTTAGAGTATCTTTATTTGTGTCCAGGGGTGGATCTGAGATCTGATCAATAAAGAAATCGTTGAATGATTGAGCTATTTCATTAGGGTCAGTTAATATTAAATCATGTTTTTTTATTTTTGTTATGGGTTCACTTATAGATTTTGTACTATTTATTACTTGCCAGGATGTTTTAGATTTATTTTGGGAATTTTTAATTAGAAAGTTGTTCTGTGCTTTCTGGGTCAGTTTGATAATACTTTTAAATTTTTTTGAGTACTTTTTAAATGTCGTTTTATTTTCACTAGTAGGATTAAGTCTATGTTTCCATAGTAATTGGCGTTGTTTTTTGCTGCAGATTCTAATACCTCTAGATACCCATTTGATCTTTTTTTCAGATTTTAATATGACTGTTTTGAAGGGGAAGCATAGTTCATACAGGAGTTGAAATATTTCTAAAAAGTTATCATAGGCTTCATTTGGATCCTCTGTGCCATATATATCTGAAAACGATAAGTTTTGGAGATGATTTCTAAAGATGATTAAATTTTCTTCAGATATGTCTCGTCTTGATGTCTTCCATGTTTTAACTTTACTAAACTTACTAACTTTTATTTTAAATATTTGGGCCGTATGATCGGATAATCCGAAGTCTATTATTTCACTTTGGCCGCTTTGTTTTGTATTGCGCGCAAAATTATCTAAGCAAGTTTTGCTTTGAAATCTGGTCGGTCTATTTATTTCTAGCTTTAAATCGTAGTTCAAAAGAAAATATTCAA
Organism: Orthosia cruda; assembly: GCA_964057195.1. Taxonomy (NCBI): domain Eukaryota; kingdom Metazoa; phylum Arthropoda; class Insecta; order Lepidoptera; family Noctuidae; genus Orthosia; species Orthosia cruda. The sequence goes on along the minus strand of OZ059828.1, from coordinate 38,562,300 downwards.
AATCCATACTAATTCTATTCTTTTTCAGAATATCTATGTTAAAATCGCCGCACATAATTATTTTTTTGTTAGGTTTAGATTTTTTTTTAAGTATAATATCTAGGTTTTCATAGAATTGGTGTAGATTATTCATTTTTGGTGGCCTATACACACATATAATTATAAGTTTTTGTGAAGGTAATTCAATTGCGCAACATTCTATAATTCCCGTTATCGAATGTCTCACAATGTCAGGCAGTTCTTTATATTCGATGCCTTTTTTAACTAAGATACAGGCTCCACCGCGCTTAATGTTTTGTCTAGCATAACATGCCGCTAGCTTATAATTTGGTATATGTAAAAGTTTCTCTTGGCCAGACATTATGAAATGTTCGGTTATACATATAATATCTAAATTAATTTGTTTACTTAACAGTTCCTGTATATAAATTACCAGTAAGTCGGACTTGCTTAAGAGACCGGCAATATTTTGATGCATTATATTTATATGATTAACGAAAAAAATCGCATCGTGGAGACGATATGCTTGTTTGGTTATCAGCTATATTGTCTTGTTGAGAAAATAAATTATAATCAGCTATAGTTACTGACAGATTATAAAAAACATTTCGCATACCACGATCGTTTATTTTCCTACTGAGCTTAGAGAACATTGATACTACACTACTCTCTTATTAAAAAAACGTGGGGATACCATCCCATCACAAGAAATCTTTAGATTTTAAATTAGCAATTATTTATTTAATTTCAAAATGGTCTGTTGGGAGAAGCATAAAATAATTTAGGTCCGCTTTTCGGTTTTGGTCTACACCGCTTGCTCAGATCAATCTCATTTGTGAGGGTCCTGGACAAGATGGTGATTGCCTAATTACTACCGAGTACCGAGACTGACCAAAGTCCCTATTTATGTTATTTAACGCGTCTTGAGGTGTTACAGAATTAGTGGAAAGAAGCTCTGATGGCATTTTTGGGTAACTGTTTAAATTAGATATTTCTTTTACCAGTTCCCACTGTTTTTAGGGTTCCGTACCTCGAAAGGAAAAATTAAACCCTTATCACTTTGTTGTCCGTCCGTCCGTCTGTCAAGATCCTTTTTCTCAGGAACTCGTGGAGATATCAAGCTGAAATTTATATCAAACACTCAGGTCTACTGTCCCTTAAAGCTGTGAACTTCTAAGCCAACGCAAACAAAAGATACAGCCGTTTATGCCGCAAATTTTCGACACTCGCAAGGGAATCAAAACCTACAGGGTACTTCCCGTGAACTCAGAATCTTGAAATTTGGTACGAAGCAACGTCTTATAGCACATATAAAGGAAAAATTGCGAAAACCGTAAATTTTTAGTTACATCATAAAATAAAAATATTTTAATAATTTTAAACGTACCACCCCTTTTCTCATGAACGCGTAGAGGTATTAAATTGAAAATCATATCAAATACTCAGGTCTATAATACCTTTAAGCTGAGGTTTGTACGGAACACTCGGAGCGCTAGTCCGACTCGCACTTGACCGGTTTTTTTGCTAGACTTAGCTAATTCTAATTTATAATATTTGTTTTTAAGGCTTTTTCAACACACTTGGTCATAAAGTGGCTCTAATTTCACCGCAATTAGGCACATAATGACACCTGTTATCAAACTGTGACTTTTTCATTACTATTATTCACAAGTGAGATAAAGAGTTCTTTTTTTTATTTATTGATTGAGTTGCTTTGTTCTTAAGAAAGTTTCGATACAAAAAAGATCGTGCTCAATAGTACAAATGCAACACATTTCATGCAACTTCGTATTTAAATAGATAATTTCAACTTGTACGTGTTTAATAAATAAAACTTTCACTTAAATATAACTTTTGTTTTTGTCTGTAATAAAGAAAACTTGAAACTCCCCCTTTTTGTACGTGGCTTAAACGCTATTCGCGAACAGCCAAAAAAAAGATTACTCATTATTTTTAGTCTATGGCCGATCGCCATTGTTAGATGCGCGCGCATAGGAAAACTGATTAATTTTGCCCGCCATTGCGAAAAAAATTTCACAACTCGTTTTCACTGTTGGAAATGATTTTTAGTATTATTTTCTTCACAAGTGTGTTGAAAAACGTCGTATGATACACGTGTGTATTGATGATTACCGTCCTCGGCTCTCTTAAGACCCTCACCTAACGGCTCGGGTCTCAATGGCGCCTCAGCGGTAATCACCAACATTACACACTTGTACCATAATGTACTATTATTAGATTATTACATTTATTTCGGTAGCGCTTGTAAGTTATAGTACGGGTTGTGTTTTTTGGGTCCTGTTAAACCCTCGGGCTTCGTGAGGGTTTTGGGGGTGCTCGCTCACCTTGCGAGCTGGTATGTTCTTCAAACTGTTAGGTCATGCGAACCCTCGGGCTTCGTGAGGGGTCACAACGACACCTTGAAGGTTCCCTTCATTAACAAGGACTGACTTCAAAAATGAAACGAAAGGTATCTTTACAGATCAACCAACAGTTTATTCAACAAGGCACAATTGTTAATCTCGTGAATTTAACATACTTAACATACGAACTTGAACCTTACCACTAAATGTTATATGTAATCGGCGGAGAATCTCAACACCGCGATCTAACCTTTGGACTCAAATAAAAAGCGCCATCTATTAGTCCCGATAATAACTAACATGACATACACCAAGATAAGTACAGTTAAACAACCATTGATTTGCGGGCGATGTTGCTAATTCTCGATAGATGGCTGCACATTCCGCCTACCAAGGACATTTTATAAACATTATGTCCTTCACGCTATTATGTTAAAATAATTACAAACTAGAATTAAGACTTAATAATCACATCACAAGTTTGGTTATAAGATAAATTTAGTAAAATACATCTCTTAAAAATAACTTACTTTCTACATATACAGGAATCCGCACACGAGTTAACAATGTTAAGTTCCTATTATACAAATTAATTAAGCAATAGGCAAGACACAAAGTTTCGAGGTTGGTCGTTTAAATTTTGCACCGTTACTACACAGTGTGACTACCCGTGTTAGATTATCTAGCCCCGGATGTTTCTCAACCACTCTGCCAAGTAGCCACCGACAAGGGGGCATGTTATCCTCCTTAATTAAAACTACGTCCCCTATGTTCGGTTCGGGTGTTTGCGTAGACCACTTATACCGATGGAGTAGTGTGGTGAGGTATTCGGATGACCAGCGTCTCCAAAACTGTTGCAGCATTTGTTGAACTAAATGCCACCGCTTTAAACTAGATATGTTAGTATCTTCGTAGTTCCTATCTGGTGCGTTTATAACAGGTTCACCAATAAGAAAATGCCCAGGTGTCAGTGCATCACCATTGTTGGAATCCGTTACCCTACACAGCGGACGTGAATTTAAACATGCCTCTACTTGGCTTAAAAGAGTGGACATTTCTTCGTAAGTCAAAGTAGAGTTGCCCACTACCCTGCGCAAATGCCCTTTGCAGGATTTTACTCCCGCTTCCCACAGACCGCCAAAGTTCGGCGAATGTGGTGGAATGTAATGCCATGATGTTCCCTCAGTAGCTAAGGCCGCGGCAATTTCCCTAGCTATGGTTGAATTTTCAGAGCGAAACATTGCATCTAATTCCTTAGAAGCACCCTGAAAATTAGTGCCGTTGTCACTCCATATGTTCTTGCATTGACCTCGTCTGGCCACAAACCGTTTAAATGCGGCAAGAAATCCCCTTGTGGTAAGATCGCTTACAACCTCGATGTGGACAGCCTTTGTGGCCATACACACAAATAAACAAATATACCCCTTATATGATTGATGACCCCGACCCTTGGATGTCCTTAGATTTATAGGACCCGCGTAGTCTACCCCACTGTTTTTAAACGGTCTGCTAGGTGTAACCCTCGCAGGTGGCAACTGACCCATTAACTGAGGTTTTGTTGTGGCTGCATACCGGATACACGTTACACATTTCCTTACGTGTGCTACAACTAACCGCTTGGCTCCAAGGATGTAATATTTCATATTTAAATAGTTGAGCATGAGTTGAGGACCTCCATGAAGACTTCTGATATGCGCATCTGATATTAAAAGATTGGTTAAGTGATTGTTACCGGAAATCAATATTGGATGTTTACGGTTATGATTGAGATCTGAACGCTCTAATCTACCGCCCACCCTCAAGATTTGTTTTGAATCCAGGTAAGGATTTAACGACCTTAAGATCTTCTCTTTACAATTTTCCCCTTTTCCCAGGTTGGAGATCACCGCTTCGAATCCTTGGCCTTGGCTAACCCTAATGCACGTCTCTAATGCTAATTCGAGCTCTTCTGCTGTAATATAACTGAAGGTTTTCCTTGCAGTCTTTGGTTTCCTTAGTTCTAGAAACCGCCTAACATATGCTACTATTCGCAATAATTTGTCAAGGGAGGAATATTTATCCCAAAAAAAATTGTCGGTATTCACTGATACGTGTACCCTCTTCTCCTCCATGTCAGTTGAAACTGATTTGCGTTTACCCTTTGCGATTACCGTTTCTTTGAGGAACTCGGGACCTTCTAACCACATTTTGAAATGTATGAATTCTGAGACGTACATACCCCGTGATGCGCAGTCAGCAGGATTGTTTTTTGATGTGATATGGTTCCATTGGTGTGGTTCACTTATGCATAAAATTTCTGATACTCTATTAGCGACAAACGTTTTCCACTTATTGGGGTGACTGTTTAACCAAGCTAAAACAATTTCTGAATCTGTCCAAAAGTGCAAGTCAGATTTATTGATTCCCATGACTAACGATATTTCGGATACGAGTTTTGCTAACAGTACTGCCCCACACAGCTCTAACCGAGGAATTGAAACAGTTTTTATAGGCGCAACGTTAGTTTTAGCAGTGAGAAGAGTGACTGATACTCCACCATCAGCGTCGACTACCCGAGCGTACACAACCGCAGCGTAAGCTGATTTGGACGCATCACAAAATCCGTGCAAGTGAATGTTTTTGTCACCTTTCTTCATCTTCAACCATCGCGGTACTGAAAATTCTGCTAAACTTTGCAACTGCTGTCGGTAAGTAAACCATTCATTCTTTATTTCAATAGGAATTTCTTCATCCCATCCAATTCCCGAAGTCCACAATGCTTGTATTTGCATTTTTGCTTTCACCGTGACCGGAGAGACCCATCCTAAGGGGTCGAATAATCTTGCAATGTCGGATAACATTTTTCTTTTGGTTACAGGTTCATCTACTGGATGCAGCTGTACTGAATATTGAAACATGTCAGAGCTTCGATTCCAGATGAGTCCTAGTGTTTTTAATATTTCATCTTGCTTGATCCAAATTCCCTGTTCCGCACGATCCATGTCCTTATCTTCCCCATCCCGAATTTTCTCCAGAAGCTCATTGCTGTTACTCGACCATTTTTGTAACTCAAACCCTGCTTTGGCGAGCATCTCTTCCATTTGTGTACAAATTTCTATTCCTTCTTCTACTGTTTCACAACCTGTCATAAGATCGTCAACGTAAAAATCTTTTAGTACTTTCTCAGCTGCTAGAGGATAATCCTTTCCTTCATCGTATGCTACCTGTTGCATAGCTCGAACAGCCAAGAATGGTGCAGCCGCAGTGCCAAAAGTGACTGTCTGAAGCTGGTAATCCTTTATTTCAAAATCCCTATTGTCTCTCCATAAGATACGTTGAAAATCTTGATGTTTATCCGCTACGCGTACTTGTCGATACATCTTGACTACATCTGATACTAAGCAAATAGGATGTCTTCTCCAACGCATCAATAGATGACGCAAGTCAAGTTGCAGACTTGGCCCGACCATCAGGTCATCATTGAGCGAAATGCCGTTTTTTCCCTTGCAAGATGCGTCAAATACCACACGGACCTTTGTTGTATCTTTGTCATTTCTAACAACTGCGTGGTGAGGTAAATATACAGCTTCGTTTCCATGATTGTTCCGTTTGCTTACCGGCCTCATATGCCCCAGTTCGAAATACTCGTTGATTACCTCTGCATATTTAACACCCAGTTCTTTATTCCGGTGTAGTTTAGATTCTAAAGCATGAAACCTTCTGATTGCAACGTCTCTTGAGTTCCCATATTTACAGCCCGGATCCTCAGTTCTAAATGGCAGGTTTACAACATAACGCCCTCTGTCATCTCTTGTAGTTGTGGCAGTGAATACTTCTTCACATTTGGTCTCTTCTTCGGTAAGTATACGTTTTTTGATTTCATCTGGTTCCTTCTCTAATTCCCAGAATCGTTTCAGGATTTCATCATCACCTATGTGGGCGTGCATCACGGTGAAATCGGAAGACTTATGGCCAGCAGAAGCTATCGTTCCTGACAGAATCCAACCCAGAGAAGTACACTGCGCCACCGTGCTACAACCCGACGCTTTCTTTAACCCGTTTTGTAAAACCCTGCTGTAAATTTCTGCCCCTAACAATAAATCAACTTTATCCGGTTTGTGATATTTGGGATCCGCTAACTGTATGTCTTTGAATTGTACCCAATCTAAATGTGCTGTTTCCCTACTAGGCAATAAGGATGTTAGTGATTTAAGAACGTATGCGTTTACTATCAATTCCACAGATGGATCAACTCTAGACTGTATTTTGACCTCAACAACCGAATTCAACTCTAACTTGTGGTTGACGTCTATGCCCACTATCGAACTTTTAGCTGGTTTTTTCTTTAAACCTAAGCTTTGCACAATGTTTTCCGTCACAAATGATGCTTGAGAGCCTTGATCTAACAAAGCCCTAACCGTGAACATAGACCCGTTTTTTGATACAGCCTTCACTAATGCTGTGGCTAATAAGACTTGGTTATTAACTGTACCTTTCGAAAAACAAGCGACTATCCCTTGATTTTCTACTTCAACCGTATGAGTGCTCTTCTCCCCTGAAGTTTCCTGCTCACTTTTAGAATGTAATAAAGTGTGGTGTTTACGTTGACAGATTCGACAAGTGACTGTACACTTGCAAAACCTGGCAGAGTGGTTACCTCCCAGACAATTGAAACATAAATGGTTTTCCTGAACGAACTTACGCCGAGCGTCCACATCTTTATCCGTGAACTGTTTGCAAATCCCTATCTTATGATCATCATTACAGACCGGACAACTGGACGATACTGTGTGAAATACCTTTGCTTTAGTTGTGTTTACATCTTGATTTTTAGTAGACTTAGGTTCTAAGAATTCAAATGCTCTGTATCTACTAGTTAAAAAGTCTTTAAATTGTTCAAATGTTGGTAGCTTATCGGAATCAATGTTTGAGGTCACCTTTAATTCCCATTCTTTACGACTGTCTGAATCTAACTTTAATGTAAGGATATGTATAATTAATATGTCTCTAATTGCTGTGTCATTTAACTCCAAATTAATAAGTGCATTTAAACAATCAGATGTGGTGTCCATTAGATCCTTTAGGCCACTAGCTGATTCATTGTTTATGTTTCTTTGACTGAACAAACGTTTCAAAATACAATGTGAAAGATATTTTATATTGTTGTAACGCGATTCTAATTGAGCCCAGCACTTGTCATAATTTAAATCAGATATTGGAATGTGTCGCAGAAGTTGCTCGGCCTCACCTGTAAGGTAGCCTTTTAAATAATGAAGTTTCTGCACTTTATCTATCTTGTCGTTTTTGTGAATTAAAGATACAAATAAATCTCTGAAGGTGATCCATTCTGTATATTTCCCAGAAAACGTTGGGATCGATATTTTGGGCAATTTGATGGGCATGTTTCTACTTTCTGAATTTGACGACGATCCCGCAATTGGAGAAACATCACTACTACTTTTGAATGTATTTAAAACAGTTTTCAGTTCACATTTAAACTCCAAATATAATTCCTCAGTGTTGAAGTAAACTTCGCTTATAGTATAAGGTGACATTTTTACCTCAATAGCTTCACAATCTTTAACCATCTGTGTATGTGTTAAGCTAAATTGAGCCCACAGCTCTTCAACATTTTCTAACCTGGCTTCTACATATGGTTTGGTAATCCTATCCTTGGGTGATTTCTTAAAGTTACTTTTAGCTCTCGACATTCGAGCATACAGATCATCCTGTACCTTGATAAACGTTTGTAATTGTGACATTTTGACAAATTAATTGTATGAGATAAATCTAATTCAATATCAAGTTGAAAGTATTTCTTAAGGCAATTTTTCTAAGTCGAAAATATTTTTGAAGAAAATTTTCTAAGTCGATGTAAACAAACAAATTTTCTAAGTGTTGAACTTTCCTAAAAATTTTACAAGTCGAAAATATTTTGAAGAAATTATTCTAAGTCGATGTAAACAAACAAATTTTTCTAAGTGTTTGGAAGTTACAATTAAATTAAAAATCGGGCATAGGTTCCCCGTCTGAACACAATTTGCCTTAAATCTAACTAAGTCTAAAATCGTTGCACAAACACTAAGTTAATTTACACCTTGAAATTAAGATCACTTTTGCTTGACAGGAAAGAATTTGAAAAGTACTCACGGTTTTCACTTGTAACACTTAGCTCCTTACGACTATAGTCGTCTGCAGCGCCTCCCTGCTGCTGATGCGTTGCTTCTCCCTCCCGCACGTCCCTGCTGACTCCGAGTCTGGTCAATGCTCGACCGCCTTGACACCGGAACAACTCCACTTGAGTTGGGCACGTTCGGGCTGATGCTATCCTCGGTCACAGTAGGCTTAGCATCTGATGCTTGATGAACTGGTTCCACCCTTGAGACCAGCTGCTCCTCATCACCATCCGGCTCGAAGGACCATGTTAAACCCTCGGGCTTCGTGAGGGTTTTGGGGGTGCTCGCTCACCTTGCGAGCTGGTATGTTCTTCAAACTGTTAGGTCATGCGAACCCTCGGGCTTCGTGAGGGGTCACAACGACACCTTGAAGGTTCCCTTCATTAACAAGGACTGACTTCAAAAATGAAACGAAAGGTATCTTTACAGATCAACCAACAGTTTATTCAACAAGGCACAATTGTTAATCTCGTGAATTTAACATACTTAACATACGAACTTGAACCTTACCACTAAATGTTATATGTAATCGGCGGAGAATCTCAACACCGCGATCTAACCTTTGGACTCAAATAAAAAGCGCCATCTATTAGTCCCGATAATAACTAACATGACATACACCAAGATAAGTACAGTTAAACAACCATTGATTTGCGGGCGATGTTGCTAATTCTCGATAGATGGCTGCACAGGTCCTTTCTCAGTTTTTGGTGAAGTTGATCACAGTTCCTAATACAACTTCATAGCCCTGGTGTAATCCAAGGCTTAATGATTTTTTGTCGCCTAGGCTGCTTGACGGTGTGACATTATGACATTTATTTTATATTCTTCATTGCATGCTAAGCGAGAGATTCACATTGCATTCATTTTTTTTTAAACTTATCTGTACCTTATTAAATTCTGACTGGTGTTAATAATAATTATGATATTTGTAACTATATTATTAAATGCAAATGTAATGTTTTGCATGCCGTAAGACAAAATCTATTGGGGCAATTTATTAATATTCCAACTTTTATGTATACCTACATTACCAGCAATAAATGATATCTTTATTTCTTTCTTACTTAGACCGTTGTTGATTGTTGTCACAAGGCAATTTACTTCTTGACAAAAACATTGTTTATAGACATTCGCGTGTATGCTATCTTTAACATAATTATATCTTAAAGATAGCATACACGATACCTTCATATTGATTAAGGTGGGATTTAGTACTGTGAGTTGTTGTGTGTTGTGTGTATGAAAAGGTATGATCGAATTTTCGGATAGCTGAGATTCTGTAAGCATTATAAAATCGTAATTGATGTGTAGTCTCTTGAGGAGAACAGCAAGCCCTTCGTAGTTACGGTTTATACTTCTGATATTTTGATTTAGAACTGAAAATTCTTTTGTACCTGTGTGAATGGTAGCCTTGCAGTGTTCAATGTCAATAGCTATAGCATATAGCCGACATATAGCATATAGCCGACACTGACGACATCGTCAATGGCATTTGCGATACCATGCTTATCAGCCATATTCTTTGTAGGTAGAAACAGAACTAATAGCAATTGTATAGCAGAGATACAATGAATATATAATGTACAATTTGCACAATTAACGAAATGTTTTGCAATACAACATAATTTCAGTCCTCTATGAGAATGAATGTAGAGTTGTCTGTGGGGTAAACGTGAGCGTTCCAGGTTTTTCTTCCAAAAATTAAAATCAATCAATTTATTTTTATTTTACATAGGCCTACATGGGCACTTATAAAACGTCGACAAAAGGTGCACGGTTCGGGTTGGTCGTTTCCTATGGAGAAGAACCGGCAAGAAACTCCATGGTTACTCTTTTAAAAATGGTTTGGTTTTACAATATTTCCATGTTACAGCATTAGTACTATGGGGGGACAACGTAGGCCCGACAATAAGTCGTAAGGAACTAAAAAAAAAAAGAAGTTTTTATAATATATAACAAAGTTAACAAATGTTAATTAACATCTAGAAGGCCTACAATGTTCACACATTCACAACATAATCGGTAAAAGAATCTATGCAAAGTTAAAAATAAAAAATATTAATATAACTAACAAGACTAAATTTAACATGTGGCACAATTGTTGTTATCAGTGCTGTAACTATTCTTTGCAAAGGGCTATAAAGATGATTGCGAACTATTGTGAAAAGAACAATTAAAAGAAGAAAAACAAAAAAAAAATTGAGAATAGTTAGAGACATCCACATATTTGTGCCGTTTATGAGTTTCTATTGAATGTGTGCTCCAAAGGGTTCAGATTAAATAAGATTAATTTATTTTTATGTTTTATATATTTTGTTAGTATATTCTAAAAACCTAGTTTGTATATTTTTTATATTGTTATTCATTTTATATTATTATACACATGGACCTAAAAAAAAAGGCGGACGGAACATCACTAAGAAACAATTGAAGCACCACAATGGCGGCTACGTATCTATGTGTGCGTGTGTAAAGGGATGCCAGATGTAGAAAATTTACCCATTTTTAAATAATATTTCAATAAGATCTCCCTTGCACTTGGTTTTATTACAAGTTTTTGTGACGGATATTGTTAAAATAAAGGTAAAATAAATAAAACATGGATATTGAAATATTTACAACTCATTTAATGTTAATAAAGTTTTACAAACCCTTCTGTTGATTCAAATTTTTGTACACTTGTCTTTTGCTATCGACACCTCTAGAAATCCCTTCTAATTTACTAATGTGATGGAAACGAATGTTTAGGTATTTTTGAAATGAATACTGTTGTTGTTTAAAATGAATACTGCAGATTACACTAGATTTAGATGGATTCCAATTATTTTCATTTCTACACTCCCTTATTATTTTTATCCAATCATTTTTCCATGCATCATTTGCTGAGGGAAATCTGTAAAATACAGAAGAATACAATAACGATAAATGGTAACATAAAAATATAAATCTCCCATTTTTAAAGTAATTTTGAAAATTAAAATAGTTGCAACACTGATTGATTTCGAGATTTATTAAATTCATTGACGTAAAATCGAGAAATAAGCTTTAAAATGACACGCTTACCTATGAAAAGTAATTCCCTGGCTTTTTTTAATTGTACCACTATGGTTTCGACATCTTTTCACAACACACGAGGGCATACTTTAATTTTTATTATGCAAAATAACACCGAACAACAGACGGGCACACGTGGGCTTCGTTCGAAATGTAATGGCCGACGGCCGACTTACTATGGTGTGAATGTGTGCGTGCGGGCTTGTCTACATTAGTGCACTGACTTACTATGGGTGCTTCAGTCATTGTTAAAGGAGACGGTGTCCGCCTTTATTTTTAGGTCCATGGTTATACAAAATCTAAAATATATACAAATTGTTTTTTTTCCTATTAATAATATGTATGCCTGGAACGCTGTCGTCTCCCTTCTTGGAGGTGGGCGCTAATGGCCGCGACACAGTTCTCCATACTAATGCGGTTTTTATCGAAATCAAGCTTTTGTAAACTGTTTTTGTTACGATAAATATATTTAATATTGAATGGTTGCACTTTAATTTTATTTTTAATTTCATCAAAATACGTAAGAAAAACTCCTTCCGTAAACGAATCAACTCGTTTTTCTATCGTCCATTTCATAAACTTTTCGTAACTATTGAAATAAATGCATTGTGACCTTGACGGCAACAGATTGAAAATTATTTATATATATATGTTCCTTCAATGATATTCAAATATTATATTTATTTGAATATCATTGTGTTCCTTTCTCTTCCATCAAAAAATTAGGGTCGCCACTTTTAGTTCCAGAAATCAGTAATAATTAAAAAAATGGAGCCGTCACGGGACGCCTGGTAGATGTGAAACATCGACGTTATTTCGTAAAAGTAGTATGCAGAAAAGAACAGATTGTGGTAGGAACTAAAAATGTCAATAAAATAAAATAAAAAAGATTCGTGCGCTGCACGCCATCAGCTGATTTTAAAATAAAGTTCTGTCAGTCTTAATAAATTTATTCTCTAAGCAATTGTTTTAATGCATTAATTTCAATAAGAATGAAATTAAAATTAATAATTAATTTAAAAACATGATATGCAATGAAATTTATGTGAATTTTAATCTACCTAGAGAGTAGATTTTACATTTACTGGCGCTCAATACACACCAAATATACGCGTGCTAAATGCACAGATAAATGCATACTTTAATTATAAAAATATAATTAACTTACTGATGACTTGATAATGTGTCATAGTGTGATTTTGCTTTCTTTGCAGGAGGCTGATCACTTCCACTCTCTAAATTATCACGGTCAGACATTTTATTATCAGAACAGAAAAATGATTTATTTACCAGAAAAACACAGGTTATGAGTACTGTAATAAACAGAGTATACATTATAGGTATCCGAGCTCAGTGGAGCGAAAGAGATGGCTTAACGCCGGATCGAGTGAGAGAGAAACGCACAGTCGATTGCGCGTGGCGACGCGTCGCCACGCCAGAAATCGGTCTCACGTGCGCCTATAGATGTTTCACATCAAAAAAAAACATGATTAAAATTAAACTTATGAATAAATACTTTTTCGTTTTTGTAGGCTAGTTGGTAACAGACAAAAACAAAAATGAATGCTATTTTATCCCCGCTCTAGTACGCTACAAAGATACATAATATCAAAATAATATTTTGACTCCTATTCGTGCCAATTGGTCCTGGATACTGATTTAAAATCAATGTTTTATGTCTTTCAGTTTTGTCTGAAAGTCTGACAGTCAGTCTTACCAAGTTGTATCTTTCTACTCCAAAACTTGATTATAGAGATAAGATTGTCGAAAGCTCCATATAAAATTTTGGTATGAAGCTGCATGCGGTTACGGTTCTACTGAAAGCCGACCCCCACAATCCCACATAGTAGCGAAACATGGCTGTAATAAATACTTCCGATTTCTGAATTAAGCATTTGAAGTTAAGTATTTCTCAAAATCTACTTTTGCCTACATTACCTGTCAAACTACTACTCAATTCACAAATCGGGGAATAGAGTTAAACTTCATAAAAGATAGCTTGATCGCTGCGACAGCTGTCAGTATCAATACAATAACAATAGCGCTTGACAGGCTAACAATAACGTAACAATATCGTGTACGTCAGTTTGACATAATATGTCGCAGAGATAAAGCTATCTTAAAAAAAGTATATAAATAAAAAAACTGGATTTCAATAATTACAATTATGTATTTAATTATAACATTAAACCTGATTATTTCACGCTATCCTTATGGTAATAAAAGTTTACCAAAATCACTAAAAGCATTATTAATAACTGTTGTAATATTTTCGGCTGGTTTATTGTCATTGGACAACCAAATGGAACCCGGTGCACCGGTCTTGAACATCTCGAGCATAACTGCTACGGCTGATGCAGGCCTGCAAATAGACAAAATGCGGTTTTTACCAAATAAAAAATATAACTGGAGTATACAGGCGCTGGTTATATTGGTTATTTTGCTGCCTTTGTTGTATTTTAAAAACTGATTTTAAGGTTAGATTGCAGAATATTTTCATTGTCTATCTATATCGTCGTTGTAATGTACACTAAGACTGAACTTGATTAAGGAAATAACAAGTAACGCCAAACTACAATGATATCGGCTCGCAGCAAGCGTCCGCGTCTTTCCTCCGCGGCGGTCGGTCCGCGCCTCCCGCTCCCCCGCCCCGCGGCCCGCGCGTGCTTGCTCGAGACGACAGAGTATACATAACTATAAATGTCTATACACTACATCCCTCCCTTATTATTGTTTTTTTATTTATAAATATACTTAATAAAAACATTCAGTTAAAGGATTGTGATCAGGTTAACGTACAAATTAAATACATTCATAATCACCAAACTATATATAGTAATTTAATAAACAAACATTTTTCTCATAAGTAAATCAAGTACAATCAGCAAGTCCTTATTCTATTAATTATGTTTAATCACCAATCACCAATTATTTTGTCATTATTGACCATCATTCCATTCACTCGAGTTGTGATTAATTTCCATCACTATTATCGTTTGTTTGAGCATCACTAGCATTATTCTCATCATCTAGCACCTACCATTGTCCTTCCACTCGTTTTAGGTGAACGACGTTCCGTCTGATTCGCTGACCAGTTTCATCGTTTCGAAGACTTACGTCCCCTCCTTTGTTCGCTTCGACGGTATGAGTTTCGGGTTCATAGTTTAGGCTCAGCTTGTTTTGTTTAGTCATGTTCTTGACGTATACTTTATCTCCAACTTCCAATTCACAACTAGTAGCTCTCCTCTTCCTATCCGCATATTCCTTCCCTTTTTCCTTTAGTTCCTTATCTCTATCCCTCATTTCAAGATCCTCTGAGAGATGGGTCATGTCCTGAATCATAGGCAGCTTGTCTCGAAATTGTCGTCTAAAGAACAGTTCTGCAGGTGTTTTTCCTGTAACTGTGTGAGGTGTACTATTGTACATCACCATATACTCACGAAGAGCCTCCTTCCAGTTCTTTTTCTCTACCTGAGAAATCTTGAGGCGTTTTAAGATGTCCCTATTCTGGCGCTCTACTTCTCCGTTTTGTTGCGGCCAGTAGGGAATGGTATTATAGAGTCGTATGTTTCTCTCTGCACAGAAACTCTTAAAGTCTTCGCAGGAAAATTGTCTCCCGTTGTCCGATGTAAGCGAGACCGGATTGCCAAGTCTGCTAAAAATGTCTTTAAGCATTCCAATTATTTCGGAGCTTGTTATGGTTCTGCATGTTTTCACCTCTTTATATCTGGTGTAATAATCGACAACTACTAGGATATAATCTCCACTAGGTAGGGGGCCCATGAGATCAATTGCTATGTCAACCCATGGTTCGGAAGGTAAATCTCTTCTTTTTAATGGGTTTGGGGCGCTGGGAGCAGAGACCAGGATGCATCCTTTACAGGCTTTGCATATATTTTCAGCATCTTTGTCGCACTTAGGCCACCATACCTTGGTCCTCAATCTGCCCTTCATCGCGACTATCCCCGGGTGGCCTTCGTGCGCAGCTTCCAGAACTCTTCTGCGTAATTTTGTTGGGATTATAATTTTCGTCCCCCTGAGGAGAATATCACCGTGAAAGCATAATTCATTCTGGAAAAGTTTATATGCTTTAACTGTTTCATCCCAGTTTCCACTGTAAAGGCCTTCTCTAACCTTCTGTATCTCTGCATCACCAAAGGAACTCTCAGTGATTTCTTGTAATGGGATGGCTACGGGTCGTGCAGATTCGGTAACCGCTTGAACATGGTCTTCAAATAAAGCCGTCGGGTTTGTTGCCACTTCACAGAGTCTCGATAGTGGATCGGCTATGTTGGTCTTCCCTGGGCTATATTTCACCTTGAAATTGTAGGATTGCAGCCTTAACACCCACCTTTCAATGCGAGCGCATGGTTTTGCTTTTGGGCCAAATATCACCTCCAAGGGCTTATGATCCGTTACTAGATCGAAAACCTTGCCATACAGGAACATGTTGAAATGTTCGACTGCCCAAACCAGCGCCAAGGCCTCTTTTTCTGTTTGGCAGTAACGACGCTCACAGCTGCTGAGGGTTTTATTACCAAATGCAATTATTCTCGGCCCATTCTTGTTGATTTGCACCAGCACTGCACCCAGACCCACTGGGCTTGCATCTGCAATCACTACAGTCTTATCATGAGGATTGTAGTAACCTAAATTTGGTACCTCCATGAGTGCCGCCTTGAGATCATTAAATGCATTCTTTTGGGCATCTCTCCAGTCATCTTGAATGTCCGTGTTTCTTCCCGTTCTTTTACGTAGCAGTTGCTTGAGGGGTTCTGTTACCGTTGCTAAGTGGGGAATCCATTTTCCCACGTAATTCACTAAGCCCATAAAACTCTGTAGTTCAGCGATATTTGTCGGGGCTCTGAATCCCTTTATAGCCAAGATATACTTGTCTAGCGGTTTAACTCCCTGTTCTGACAGTTCATGCCCTAGGAAGTGGACCTTCTTCATTCTAAAAACGCATTTTTCTTCCCTCAACATCACGTTATTTTCCTCTAACACTGCCATAACTTTTTTAAGCCTTAAGTCGTGTTCTTCTATGTCTTTCCCAAACGTCAAAATGTCATCTATGAAGTTGATGACTCCTTCGCAACCTAAAAGGATTCGTTCCAGTGTTTTTTGGAAAATCTCTGGCGCACACGAGATACCAAACATCATCCTTTTGTATTGATACAATCCTTTGCTGGTAATGAAGGTCGTGATATGCCTTGAGTCTGGATGAAGTTCGATATGATGGAACGCGTCTCGTATGTCTAGCTTACTAAAGATTTTAGCTTCTCGAACTTTTGGCAACAGTTCTTCCATCATTGGCAGTGGGTGGTTTTCACGTTGTATAGCCGCATTTGCTCGGCGCATATCAACACATAATCGGATGTCCCCTCCGTCTTTTAGCACAGGAACTATAGGCGAGATCCAGTTAGAAGGACCTTTCACGACTTCTATAATGTCCCTTTTCAGTAATTCTTTCAGTTTCCTCTCTACTTTTTCTTCGAGAGGGATGGGAATCCTCCTATATGGCTGAGCAACGGGCTTCACTGAATCATCAATCTGAATGGTAACTAAAACGTCTTTAAATTTTGGAAACGCCTCAGTTTCAACCTGGTTAATATCTAAATTGATCCGAAGTACTCCCAATGATGTTGCCGTCACACGTCCCAATAGGTCACGCGTACCATTTTGGATCACGTAGAATGTTGTGACGTCCTGTGATGTACCGGCAAGTTTTATCGTAGCTTTGAATGATCCTAACACCTTCAGCGGTGTTTCACTCCCGTAAGCTACGAACGTTTTGCCAGGATTCGGATCTTGATTGGTAACTTGGGCGTTATCTCCCTTCATTCTTTCCCAGGTTTGGTCCGTTATAAGATTGTGCTTGCAGCCCGAATCTATCAACATCTCTACGTTGGATCCACCTATGTTACATGTGACCCTTGCGTCGTTCTCGATATTGAAAATGTAGTCGACTTTTCTTTTATCCGTGCTTATGTTTGCAGTTTCTTCGATATTATTTACTGTCCTGTTTTTCTTTCTTATTCCCTGACTGTTCGATGATTCTTCTGCTTCCAATTTCCTCTTCTGAGTTTGTTTTGTCCGACATTGATTCCTGAAGTGTCCTAAGATGCCACATTTAAGGCAAGCCTTTCCTTTTGCAGGGCAGTTGTTGTCACGGGCCAAATGTCTCTGTACCTACTCTGTTGATTGCCTGACTTTCCACAGGTTTCATACCAAAGTTTCCTAATTGACGATCTATGGCTTCCAGTGCATTCGCTTCTGCAACTATTTCATCCAAAGTGATCTTATCCCCTGTTTTCAATATCTTCTTTCGGAGTTCTTCTGTCTTACACTTTTCAGTTATTTGGTCTATGATATGCTCGTCTTCTTTTTCACCAAACTGACATTTCTTGGCCTGCAGTCGAAGTCTGATAAGAAATTTTTCGAACTTCTCATCCTGTTCCTGTTTTAGAAGACGGAATAGGTGTCGCTCATACACTTTGCTCTGTTTAGGTGCAAAGTAGTTGTCTAATTTTCCGATCGCGATGTTAAAAAGTTCGCCTTCAGTTGCATTAGCTCCCGGGATGTTGTAAAAGACTTCTTGTAACTCGGGGCCACCGAAATGTAAAAGACTAGCTCTTTTCTTTGCCTCGGTGTCTATCCCTGCCGCCTCGAGGTAAATGTTTAGACTTCTTTTCCATCTTTCCCAACGGACCGAGACTGAACCAACTTCCCCTTCACATTCGAACTTCTCTAAGGTGTACTGTGCCATTTGGGGCTACCTGTTGACAAGGTAAGTTGCAGTTGCAGTTGGGGGTTTGCATATTTATAGATTTCTAACACGCTATCGCAATTTAATGCTAGTAATAAAGCGTCTATTTTACGTGATTGTACCTATAATACTTTAATTAGTACGCTACGTAGGTAGGTATCTCCCGCGGTACTTATTCGGCGCTCATGACGACACGTAGTCGTCATGGCAAAGACACCCCATGTGCACATGACGACGCGTCGTCGTCGTATTGTGCAGTACTGTGTCGCTGGCGCGTATTACCCAGCGCGCGGCCGCCAAGCGGCGAATGGGTGCTCAAAGTGTAAATATACAATTTTAAACCGTGAAAACTTCGCAATTTAATGCCATGTAGGTATGTCCGCAATTTAATGCTATACCGATAAATCGCCGCAATTTAATGCAAGTTGGACACTAAGTATTCATCGATATCCGCAATTTAATGCTTTATCGGTAAATCTCCGCAATTTAATGCAAGTTGTACACAATGTATTCATCGATATCCGCAATTTAATGCTTTTATTATTCTTTTTCTTTCTCAAGTCTCATACCGCAATTAAATGCTCAGTCGCAATTGAATGCCCAGTCGCAATTTAATGCTACGTAGTTTAAACTACAGTTACAAATATGTTCTTTTCAAATTGGTTTAATAATTCTTATAAATTAAATTTGAATAGGTATGTTTGACAAATATATAAGTCTGTCACTCCCTTGGTGTACACCCATAGAAACCTAGATACCTAAAACGCGAACAAAGGAATACCTATGCACTCACGGCCAAGTAAGTACCTAATTAGTTATATTACGTTTCTATACATACCTATATATATATATTTTTTTCAATTGTATCTTAAACTGTCCACATCAAGTTAGTAAACATGATAACATCCATTATTTATTAGGTAAGTTTAGGTTTAAAAGGATCTTTATTTCTCCCAAGAACATGATACAGTTCACTTACATGAGATTTAAATTTCAACATAAATAATAGTCGTCTAATGACGAAGCATGCAGATGTCAAATAAGTAAAGTTTTACTAACAACGTATGGGATCAACAGCAAACTAACAAAAATATGGGTAATAGTTTTTTTTTTACTTGCCACTTTAAAGGTAATAATACTGAGGCTCGAACCCAAATAGATAGGTAACTTGTAGGTCACCCACCATCTAATGAAACGTCTGAGAAGAATCCACTTTTTACGTACGCAAAATACGCGCTTGGTCGTGGAGTTGCGGATACCAGCCCGTTTAAACCTAAACTAACCTAGTCCACGTACCTATGTTTCTCTCTCTTTTCTTTTGTTATTAAATGTTAAAATCCTTAAAATACTCACAGTTTCTCTCGTCGCCACATGTAATGTACACTAAGACTGAACTTGATTAAGGAAATAACAAGTAACGCCAAACTACAATGATATCGGCTCGCAGCAAGCGTCCGCGTCTTTCCTCCGCGGCGGTCGGTCCGCGCCTCCCGCTCCCCCGCCCCGCGGCCCGCGCGTGCTTGCTCGAGACGACAGAGTATACATAACTATAAATGTCTATACACTACAGTCGTCTCAGCCGAAAAATGTCTACTGTTGTCTGTGTGTTTTTTTTCTAACATCACCACAACCACAACTTACACAGTCTTTCCAGATACGATAGGATAGATGGACCCCCTTTTACGCACTTAGACCCCCGATTGGTCCGTTGTGTGTGCCTCTTCTCTATGGGAGGGAATGGGCCGTAACCCACCACGCGGGCCCAGTGCGGGTTGGTGGATGTCACATGTCTTCGAAACTTTGGTTCGCACGATGTTTTCCTTCACCGTTTTGAGAATAGTGGTGACGCAATAATTTACACAAAGTAAAGCACCGAACCCACGACCTACAACTTGTAAGTGGCCGCCGTTACCACTGGGCCACCACTGCTCTTGGTCTTACCAGATCATAAATACACTTTGTGAGGGGCTGCGACTGTGCCTAGGCCTACCAGTAACTACGTGATCACCTCTCAAGAACGGCCTTGGTTGCTCTGAAGGGGCTTTCTACGTTAAATTACTTACTTTTGAAATAAGACTCCAACAGTTTCAACTATTTCTTCCATCAATTTTCCCATTTTTGGTTCATACGCTCTCGCTTTCAAGTTCTGCAGTAAAGGTGTATCAGTGGGTCCTAAACACAAGGTCAGAACTCTGATGCCCGTGTTGTCGTAGAAGGGTTCCACCTGGAAATCAGAATTTTGTAAGTAGGTATTTGCAAAAGCATTGCTTCGTTGTTTTGGAAAAATTAAAGATGTCATGGAAATGAAAATTTTAATTTTAGTTTAGTGGATGTGGATACTAAGGGAACTGCCACCAAAAAACAATAAAAAAAAACATTAATTGCTTTTTAGGGTTTCGTAAACGAAGAGTCCAAATGGAACCCTATTGCTGTCACCCACGTGTCCGTCTGTCTGTCCGTCGTCTGTCACAAAATTTTGTTCCGATAAATTTTTAACTTCCCGTTGACTTAAACTTGAAATTTGGTGAAAATTTTTATATCATAAATATAATTTACCAAAATATACCAATATATTCTATATTTGGTACGGAACCCTAAATGTGCGAAGTCCGACACGCACTTGTTTCGTGTCAATTATAATGTCCATACAGTTAGAAAGTCCATAGAGTTTACGGGTTATGAAGAGACAATAACTAAGTTTTAAGTATTTTTTTTTATTCACTCACCGCTAAACATTGGCTGAAATGCAGAACAGCCATTTCAGAACCACTATAAATTGGCAAGCTTGGAGATTTGGTCAGTGCGACTGTTGAAGCAATGTTGATGATTGTTCCACCAACTCCTCCCTCGTCTTTCCTCATATATTTGACGCCTTTTAATGTTAAGGAAACCAATCCTTGCTGCAAATTAAATTATGGGTATTCGAACATGTTAGGAATTGCAAATAATTTTAAGATATGTATATAGCGGTTTTTATGAAGAAGTAGAAGGAGAAAGGAAGGAGAACGCATGTTTCACCGACTTTAAGTAATTATTATTATTTATTTATTTTCAAGCAATTAAGGTTCATAGATACAATACACAAATTAAACATACAAAAATAAACTAATACATAATTTCTATTTGGTACGTTGGGTCGGCGATATATTTCGCTGAGTTGTGGTGTCATGTAGCCTTCCGCGGAAACGCCGATACACGACACCCGTCGGCCAAAATATCATGAAGGTCTCCAAATGATGAGTCGGAACCCGCACAACAAATGATTTGAAATTAATCTTGTGACGCGACACCAACTGCTCGACTCTCAGGAAGAATATGGTCTTGATCTTTATGTACTCCACGACCTTTTCTGCTTTCGTGGAGTAATGCAGACGTGACACATACAGCTGGTAATGTGGCCCAGAGATAGGCAAAAGAAATAAAATAATAGAAAAGGGCTAAGAGATGAAACTAAGTAAGGCCAAAAAGTATGTACACCTACCCAATTAATATCAGAAGCTGTCCTCCACATGTTAGACGCATCCACCATAACACCAGCATTGTTGATGATGACATCGACCCGCTTGAACTGAGCGACCACGGCGTCGAACGCGTTCGTTATGTCTTCTTCCTTGCTCAGGTCGCATTTGATGAACACCGCCTTATTGCCGTGAACTTTGTTCAGACGCTCGGCTGTTGCCTTGCCAAGCTCCTCGGCAATGTCTAGGATAGCTACATTCTGCAAAAATATATTAATTAGACCGCCGCCTTCTTTTCTTCAGTTGTCATCAACACAGTTGTCAGGCGGATTAACGGATCAATCAGTAATCCAATCAATATTAAAATCAAATATATGGCGAAGTATCTATAGGTAGGTAGATACCTAAAGGATTTTTTTAATGCCAAGTCAGAGTGACGATGCATTTTGCTGTGTCACACTTATAGTGCTAACACACGTCCGGATTTGGTCCGGCCGGACTAACTCCGCCCACAAATCCTTTCTCGCTTACACACGCTTGTGTGGAGCGAGACGGACTCAATTAATAATAATAATGTCTGGCGGACAACTCTACACACGCTCAGATATGGTCCGGACCGGACCAACTCCGCCCACAAATCAGTGGTCCGGCCGGACCAAATCCGAACGTGTGTAAGCACTATTACATTGCAAAAAAAAACAATCAGATAGGTAACGGGCTTGAGAAAATGGGCTACGTGTCAACTCTTATAGTGTTGTACTCCTGGAACCTGTTGTACTGGAACTCAAGAAGGGCCTGCACGCAATGAGATTGAGGGTACTTACAGACTACTGCACGAACGAGGAACAGAGAAAAGTATTTAATCCACCTAGCAATTTTATTAATTTGGAGGGTACTTAGTTGATACTCCAACCGTAAGTCAAAAGTGTATGATGGACGACGTTAGCCAAGTAAGCTGAGGGGATTGGCCAGATAACTAACTCCATGGGTAGATTAAAAATATAACATAGTACTTTTGTGTGCCATGTTATTTTTAAATTACCAGTATTGGTTTAATTTTACAGCTTTAAATTTAATTTTATTAGGTTCTGCTTTAACTAATATAGAATAATATTTAAATAGATAATTTTCTTCACGTTGGCTTTCGATTTATGATACGGGACCCGACATAACCCAAAGCATTGACCTTATACTCGTAATTGATAGCAGTGGTGGCCCAGGACAGCGGTGGAGGCCCAGTGAGAGCAGTGATAAATGATTTATTTCTGTAAGTTGGTTTGTACAAACACTTTTACATGTCGATCATATTTTTTAAAACTAGATGAGGTCGGCGTTTCCTATCTAACTACTCTGAGAAGAAAGGCCGAAACAAACTCAGAGGTCACAGTCTCTTTTAAAGTCCAGACAAAATCATGGTTAGATCATGTGAAGACCGTGTAGACTGATGTCCGAAATGGTCTTTTGAGGAAAGAACCAGCCAGATTGAGTGGACCTGTCCAGTCAGTGCACGCATTTGTCCATACTATTGACACTATTTAAGTAATAAGTGGTGGCCCAGTGGTATTGGAAGCGATTTACAAGTAAAATTATTACTTAAATTGGTCGTGGGTCTGATCCCAGACAGGCGCTTTACTCCGTGTAAATTATTTCATCACAACTGCTCTCAAAAACGGTGAAACATAACATCGTGAAGAAACCGGCCAAGGAAGAAATCCAACAACCTGCACTGAGCCCGCGTGGTGGATTACGGCCAATCCTCTCTCACAGACAGAGGCCTGTGTCCCAGCAGTGGGAATATTAATAGGCTGATGAGGATGATATTTGTAATTTGTGTTTATTTTTGTGTACTTATTTATTTAATTTAACCAGTCCGAACAAAGTTTTCTTAGTTAGAATGTGAAAAAAAAATACCGTTGCTCCTTCATTTAGGAAACTCTGCGCGTATAGAGCTCCTAGACCGGAAGCTCCACCGGTAATTAAAAATGTTTTGTCTTTTGGTTCGTACGCCGCCATCGTAACGACACACTACCTAATCACTGAGTAGTTTTTTGTTGTTTCATTGATTTTTATTCAAATACGTATCTACTCTAATAATAATACAAATATTAGTTATCTACTACTGATGATACTTTATCGTATATTTTATCGATCCGTCATATACATCACACACAGGGTGGCCCTGCTTTTGAGAAACAATTGTTTTTATTTTGAAATGTATTGACATAGTAAAAGGTTATATTAAATTAGATAGCGAAACTTGACAGGCGAGACAGAGTCATCATTTCATCATCCTCATCCCAGCAGAATGAAGTTTACTGCTGGACATATGCCCAGTGTTTCTTTCAGGTACTACTCTGCACCCTTACTGCCCCCCCGGGGCGTTTGGACCTTAATAAATAGCAATAGGTTGCCGCTCGATCACTTTTGCGCGTCTAAGGCAGATTACATATATTCGCGACGAACATCCCTACAATTTCGCAAATTATTTAAAACTGGTATCATTTTAGAGCTGGAAACCCTTTATTAACGTGTCGTGGCACTCAATCAGCCAATCAGGAATTGAGTAGTGCATGACATATTTAAGTAGCCAATCAAAAAGCAGAATAGCGCCTAGAAAGAACGACACAATTTCGAGAATATCGCCATCCCTTTTCCTCTAACACTATCCCATAAGGCTCTCCCACTCTAAACAGCTGTTTATAGATAGTAATTTCGCGAAAACTGTAGAATGAAAATTATAGCTGTGTCCTTATACTGTACGCTAGAAAAAAGCCACGAAGAATAAGATTTTTGCCAAGAATATTCTTCGTGACTTTTTACAATGTTACTTTGACAATTTTGGTTCAGCTTATAGCATATTTTATTCATTTAAATATTAATAATAATTGGAATTGATTTAAAATATTACTTTGTTTCCTTTTATTTACTCCGCCCCCCCCCCCCCCCTCCCCCAGATCTCTTAACCGCCCCCCCGGAGAATTTTGTCTGAAAGAAACACTGCATATGCCTCACCCAAGCGCACGCACAGGACCGATCAGTGTGGATCTTTCGAATCCACCGGATTCAGACGAGACAGGTATCGAAATCTAAACTCATATTTCGGGGTCAACGACGGCAGGCAGGTAAGCAAGAACTTATTGCAGTTTCTTGAAATATGAGTTGAGATAAGATATCGTTGAGATCGTTAGATATTTTTGGTTGTATCGTGTTTGCATATAGGTAGGTATATATACTTTTGTAATCATCATCATCATTTCAGCCGAAAGACGTCCACTGCTGGACACAGGCCTCCCCCAAGCGTCGCCATACTGATCGGCCCTGTGCGTTCCACATCCACTGGACGCCCGCAGTCAGCCTTGTTCGTCGATCCACCTACATGGAGACCTTCCAACGCTTCGTCTTCTTTAGAATTTTTCGGCCCCATCGGCCATCTGTTTTGCTAGCAATTTACCCTGCCCATCACTTAAGTTTGGCAAGTAAGCTTGGTACTCTTGCGGATGTATTCTTTTCTGATTCGATCACGCAAGGAAACTCCTTTCTCCCAAGGACTTTTGTTAACTGACCCAGAAAACCATGTCTGGAAAGTTTAAATAAAGAATCTGATTTTTTAATACTACCTGCGACCGTTGAAATATGATGGCTTCGAAGTTTCTCTCGCTATTCTAATTTGACTCTGTTCAACCGTGAACAGGCAATAGTTACACGCGCCAACAACAGCATTACAGAGTCAGCGGTAAGAAGTGACCTACTAAGATCTTCGCTTCATCGGCTCAATACACACTTAACACACATGTTAATAGGTATCAATGTTTATTGACAACAAAATATATAGGTATATAATTAAGTTAATTATTGTAATAAATAAGTCATCAAGCTGAAGTCGAATTTGATTCATTTATCTCTCCGTTACTCCCCTTACTGTGGCCAAAACACCCTTAGCCTTCAACGATCCTGTAAGTCTGTGGGATTGGCAGTGAGAAAACCATTTCCTGTGTACATTGCACGACGTACACAAACCCCTATTCCTACCCAGATGCCGTCTGTTACCGTAGGTCTCCTTGTATCAGACTTCCCGCACGTAAAACCAACGTAACCTACGTTTGGTGTGGTTTGTATGATAGGTTAGGGCATAAGAATAACTAGGTCGCTAGGCAATTGTTATAGGGCTTGGTTTTTAACCGACTTCCCAAAAAGGAGGAGGTTCTATGTTCGACTTCATGTTTGTTTTTTTTTTGTGTATGTTCACCGATATCTCCGTCAATTGTAGACCGATTTTGAAAATTCTTTTTTCGTTTGAAAACGTATGTTCCGAAATTGGTCCCATTTTTTTTGATGGAGATCTGGAAGATCTTTGGAGATATACAACAGAACTCTTCAATAAACAACGGCAAATCTCTCGGGATTGCTGCAATTGCATGTCTTTATTGTTTATACCATTTCATAACATAACATCACGCCAGTACGCTCTTAAGGGGTACGCAGATCTCTCATTTCACCGGTTAAGTTCAAGCTTCATGAAATAAATTTTGGCGTTATAGTTACCTTAGTAACTTGCCTATTAGGTAGGTACAACTAAAAAGTGAAAAATAAAAAAACTTTTTGCAAAAAAATACTATAACAAATTTTTTGAAGTCGGTGTCCATAACGCAAATAAAAACTTTTTAACAAAAAATCAAACCGACTTCCAGAACAAAAAACTACAAAGCAAAAAATAAATTTCTTTTCCGAAGTCGGTGTCTTTTGTGCCTACCCATTCTTTCCCGTTTTTCGACACCGACTTCGGAAAAGAAATTTATTTTTTGCTTTGTAGTTTTTTGTTCTGGAAGTCGGTTTGATTTTTTGTTAAAAAGTTTTTATTTTTCTGTTTTTAGTTTTGGTAGGTACCTCTAATTAACATGATTATCATTTATAGCCAAAGTACATCTCATGGCGATTCCAATAAGTCCAAACACGACTAGGATACATTGTTTTATATTAGAGTTCCAGTGCCTACCTTCCGGCTTCATCATCAGATCAGTTCAATGGTGTCATTTTCACCAGTACCATTTATTTATAAGTATTTGCTTCATTATAGTCGGTTAACTATTCGAGATATCTTATGCCCGTAACATATTTAGCATTTAGGAGATCCAGTGGCCATCTGTGGTCTTCTTCATCAGTTCCACTTCACCAAATGATACTTTCTGAGTGCAAATGATTGCATTGTTGATGAAAATACCAAAATCACTATATGTTTGCCTATAATATTTGAGGAGTTCCCTCGATTTCTCTAGGATTCCATCATCAGATCCTGACTTGATGATTATGGGACCAACTAGGAAGTAAACCCTTTCAAACAAAAGAAGAATTTTTGAAATCGGTCCAGGCGTCTTTGAGTAATCGGGGAACATACATAAAAAAAAAAAAAAAAAAAAGATTCCGACGAATTGAGAACCTCCTCCTTTTTTTGAAGTCGGTTAAAAAATGGTACCTACGAAAGACACCGACTTAAAAAAATAAAGTTATTTTTCACTTTGTAGTTTTGTATTTGGAAGTCGGTAGTATTTTTTTGCAAAAAGTTTTTTTATTAGTCAGTGGGGTCTTAGGTACCTATCTCATAGGTACCAGGCTCAATAGATGCAAACATGTCCACACTGTACGCATTTGGAATAACGCCCGTACTAAGCTGTAATGCCCGGTGCGTACAGACTCCTTATAATTATTGTTAGATCTGATTTATATATTAGTGTAGTATATTTTTCATATCGACAGTGTAGTATATGGTTCTGGAGTGGCGACTGCGAACCGGTAGACGTTGCATTGGGAAGCCTCCCAGCAGGTGGACCGATGACTTGGTGAAGATTGCGGGGATCCGCTGGATGTGAGACGCACGGGACCGATCAATGTGGTGACGCTTGGGGGAGCCCTATGTCCAGCAGTGGACGCCTTTCGGCTGATATGATGATGATAATATTTTTCAAATAACCTAAGTCAGCCACCGCGGAGTCTTGGTCTTCAGGCACCTCAAAATAGTGCACCCCATTTCACTCAGTCTCCTTCTTCCCGATTTTAATTTTGACCAAAACATAAAGAAGTATCTACCTTTCCAACTGATTTTGTTTTACTCGCATTCCAATCTGGTTGCTAAAAAAAATTAAGCCATTATTTGTCTTCACACCGCGAGCAATATTTTTCGCTGCCACACCTAGTTCGATCGTTATCTGGATCTTTAAGATTAGGTATCTTATTTTCAGCGTTCATACTACTGCAGGAAAACCTAATTTCTTTATCAGTAAGTACCTACGTAACAATGACGATAATTAAGAAAAAAACATCATCATAGCTCTAGCCCTCAGATCAAATAAAAAGTCAAGATGGAACGTTGCAAACAACAAAGTGAAGCCGGTTCAAACTAAGCCTTGCCGTATAAATTTCTATACGCGCACACGTATAACGAAACTACCCTTTAGCTTGTCAGTTGAGCTTTATTATTTGATCTGTAAGCTCGAAGGACAAGCTAAGGCCTAATTTCGTTGTACGTGAGTGCGTGCAATTGTGTATTTGTACGGCAAGGCTTAGTTTGAACCGGCTTCACTTTGTTGTTTGCAACGTTCCATCTTGACTTTTTATTTGATCTGAGGCTCTAGCCTATGAAAGTGACTTCGACACAAACAAATCAAATAGCAAAAATGCAAAGACTAAGCCCTTGAGTGCCAGAAACGTGGATCCACGCGAGACACAATGGCTTTTAATTGCACAGTTACAGTAACAGTTAAAAGCACAGAACAGTAATTAAAAAGAAGCATTTTTAATCTCTGCCTAGCTAGAAGAAAAGGCTTTGTAGACGCCTGCTCCATCTAGCCATGATAGGACCATTATAACATAAGAAAACAAGAGTTGATTAGCTAATTAATTTATTACATAACACACAGCACACCTGTATTCCACGCAGGGTTGGGCAGAGGTGCACATTTAATACACCAATAGAGTAGATAAATGAACTATCACAATTTATTTCAGTCTATTTAATTTGTTCCTGCAATAACATTCTCAAAGTCCTTAAAAGCACGATCAATGGCCGGAGTGATATTTTGGACGGGTTTGTTATCGACAGACATCCATATAGTAGCCGGTGCGCCGGTTTTGAAGATATCCAAAAGAGCGGCCTTTGCTGATTCTCTCCTGCAAGTTAACGAAAAGTTCCTTTAGAGTTCGGAAATTTAATTATAGTATTTAAGCTAATTTTTGGAAGAACATAGAATTTGGCACGAAAATTAACTTAGATGCTAATTTATACAGCAACTATCGGACCCGACAGACGCTGTCCTACCTGGGCCCGAACCCGATTGCAGCGCCACCTACCAAGTCAAATTTTGAATCTAAACCATCCAATTCAAACACACCATTCAGTGCCACCTTTTTTTTCTGTGTACGTTACCCCAACAGGAAAGTGACTCCTAGAGTGATATGAGTGGAACGTATAATTAGAGCGTAATCAGCTGTGAATGTGCGCCAAATAAAAAATAAGTGCGTCTAGTCATTTTTGAAAAAAACGGAAAAAATGGTTCCTGCTGGGGTAACGTTGTTCCAGCAGGAAAATTCTAAACGAATGATCGTAATGAGAAATAAAGTGCATGGGCAGAGAGCTTATAGTTGAGAAAAATGTGCGCCGAAAACATAATTAGTGCGTCATCAGGTTTTCGAGATATTGCATTTCCTGCTGGGGTAACGTTTTGCAGAATCGTGTATCTCTAAAACCATTGTACGTGCGCCTGTAGAATAAACATACACGAGTAGCTCTTGATTTGTGCGTATTTGTGCCGGAATTAGATTTAAGAAAATATTTATAATTTTCAAGTAATTGCGCTTTTTTGAAAACGCGAAAAAAAATCGCAGTGCCTAAATGAGAAAACGTATAAGCTCGCTGAAAACTGCATTCAGTCCATCTTGACGCTTGTAATAACCATAAAAAGTTTCAAAAGCATTCATGCTTGCGTTATCGAATAATATTGCTAAAATTCAAAACGAGAGTGTCATAGCTTTGACGGCAAAATACAAGAAACCGACTTAACCCAAGATAATATGGTGTAAACCACAAGTGTGTGCGTTTAGTCAAAAATATATAGTGAAAATATTCAGCTTGGAATGTTTCGCATTAAGTAGATTTAAACAAAAAACTAAACATGTAAACAAAGGCTGGTTATCCGACCAAATTCGAATGACTACAAAAAAGCGACGGATTCATACATAACGATGACCTTCTTAACTTTACTCACGAACCGGTTGTAGCGTGTTGTGCCTGAGTACACTGAGATAGAAAAGTTATAAAAAAATAACTTGTTATTGGTTTAAATTCTACTAGCTTTTTCCGTGACTTTGCACTTGATTAGGTAAGTACATTAGAAAAAGTAGTGCCAAGATTTAACCTATCTTCTTTATTCCAAATTTCATTAAAATACATTCAGTATTTTGTGGACAAATCCAGACATTTGCCTTTATAATATTAGTGAAAAAATTAGAGACCAAAAATTTGATGGCGCCTGTTTTAAAAAAAAGAAGGTCAAGATATGTGTTATGAATACCTACTACAAAAAATAACCTACAAATACAGTTTATAAATAAAAATCCAACTAACGCAACAGTAAAAAAAACAACGTAGATAACTACATACATTGATTTAAACCGTAGGCTAGATAAATTAACATTGAGTTATTAGGGTTCCGTACCCAAAGGGTAAAAACGGGGGTCCCGTTTTACCCTTTGGGTACGGAACCTAAGACTCCGTGTTACTAAGACTCCGCGGTTCGTCTCTGTGAGTTTCTGTGATTATGCAATTTTACTGTTTGTATTTTGGTACTAATGTAAATGAAAAACTGATCTGTGATTTTAAATAATAGTGACTACACTCGGTACAGATAATTTGATTGAACTGTGTTCTAATATTAATAGGTTTGTAATTTGATCTGTGATTTGAAGCCATAATTACTTTAAGAAACAAATTAAGATAATAAACATAATAATTTCTACTTCAACAACCTCTTTCATTTGTTACGGTCACAAGGTGCATTTAATGTATTTTTAATAAGCCCCCAAAATTAGAAATTGTTGAAATTAGTCATACCAACAAAGGTTTGAACGCGACTGTACGGACAAAAGCTTAGGTTTAATACGTCCAATTAAGAAGGTCATCGATATGTATGATTCCGTCGCTTTTTCGTAGTCATTTGAATTTGGTCGGATAACCAGCCATTGTTTACATGTTTAGTTTTATGTTTAAATCTACATAATGCGAAAGATTTCAAACTGAATATTTTCACTATATATTTTTGACTAAACGCACACACTTGTGGTTTACACCTACTTATCTTGGGTTAAATCGGTTTCTTGTATTTTGCCGACAAAGTTATGACACTCTCGTTTTGACTTTTAGCAATATAATTCGATAACGCAAGCATGTTTGCTTTTGAAACTTTTTATGGTTATTACAAGCGTCAAGATGGACTGAATACAGTTTTCAGCGAGCTTATACGTTTTCTCATTTAGGCACTGCGATTTTTTTTCGCGTTTTCAAAAATCGCAATTACTTGAAAATTATAAATATTTTCTTAAATCTAATTCCGGCACAAATACGCACAAATCAAGAGCTACTCGTGTATGTTTATTCTACAGGCGCACGTACAATGGTTTTAGAGATACACGATTCTGCAAAACGTTACCCCAGCAGGAAATGCAATATCTCGAAAACCTGATGACGCACTAATTATATTTTCAGCGCACATTTTCGCTCAACTATAAGCTCTCTGCCCATGCACTTTATTTCTCATTACGATCATTCGTTTAGAATTTTCCTGCTGGAACAACGTTACCCCAGCAGGAACCATTTTTTCCGTTTTTTTCAAAAACGACTAGACGCACTTATTTTTTATTTGGCGCACATTCACAGCAGATTACGCTCTAATTATACATTCCACTCATATCACTCTAGGAATCACTTTCCTGTTGGGGTAACGTACACTTTTTTTCTCTTAGTCTGTCTAGCGATTTTTAGCGTACTATATCAATGTTGAAACCTATATGATTTTTGAGTTTGCCGCCTTTTTCATGGGACACGACTCGCTTGACAGACTTTAGCAAAACCTTAGCCCTTCGATGAAGAATACACTGGGTGTGTATTGAGTGTAATCTTCATCGAAGTCTTAGCCATTCATTCATTTTTTTTATATATTTAAAAAAATTACTTTTGATAAATGTAACCATCTTCAATCGCCGCAGCCATTTTTTCTCCAAGTTTGGGGTCCCAAGCTTTCGTTACTAAATTCTGCACTAAAGGAGTATCAGTGGCTCCCAAACACATCGACATAATCCTAATACCAGTGTTTTCGTAGAATGGATCCATCTGAAAACAAGTAGGAAGATACCTATTTAATCAGATATCAGGGGGGTGACCATAATCTCTTAAAGCAAGATTAGTTCCAGTTTGCGTAAGGGACAGATGTAAATGACTTTTATACATCTCACCCTTTTTCACAGTCGAACCAATAAAGGTTTGACACGTCATGGTATGGGGGCAGCATTGCGTCAATGTGAAATTTTTGGGGCTTATTATATATTGTAACAATTAAGTCAAATAGGGTACTTAAAATTATGGTGCTTGCAGAAGTATGTGCTTGTTCTACACTACTAACTGATTTTAGGACAATAAAGCTACAGTTCCAGAGTATCAAAGTTAGAACAGCTAAAATCTTGATTTCTCAGTCTTAAATTAACTTACCGCTAAACATTGGCTGAACTGCAAGACAGCCATCTTTGAGCCACAGTAGACAGGTAAATATGGAAATTTGGTTATAGCCATTATCGACGCAATGTTGATGATAGTTCCACCGGCTCCACCTTCGTCTGTCCTCATATGCTTTACACCTTTGAATGTAAATGAAACTACTCCTTGCTGGAAGAAAATATGGTACTTAATAAGAATTTAGATTGCGTGTAAGATTTGATTTGATTATTGTTAAAGCTAACAGTAATCTATCTATCTGTACTTCTATACTTAATATATTCAGTAATCTATCTATAGGTACTTGCTAATAATAATATTATAAAGAGGAAAGATTTGTATTTTTATATGTAACGAATAAACTTAAAAACTACTGGACCGATTTCAAAAATTCTTTCACCGTTGGGAAGCTGCATTATCCTCGGGTAACTTATGCTACTTTTTATCCCTGTATTCCCACGGGAACGGGAACTACGCGGTTAAAACCGTGAGGCGTCCGCTAGTTAAATTATAAGATGGCAGCTAAATAATGGCTATAATGCCGTGCTCCACCAATCCCACACAGGACAATGATTATGAAGCATTATTTTAATTGATAGCCTACCCAATTAATATCAGAGGCGGTTCTCCAAATACTAGCAGAGTCTATCATAACTCCAGCATTGTTGATGATGACATCGATCTGCTTGAACTGAGCGAGCACGGCGTCGAACGCGTTGGTGATGTCTTCTTCCTTGCTCACGTCGCATTTGATGAACACTGTCTTATTGCCGTGAGCTTTGTTCAGTCGCTCGGCTGTCGCCTTGCCAAGCTCCTCGGCAATGTCGAGGATAGCTATTTTCTGTAATAAATAAAATCGTTAATATCTCACCAGCCACAAGAACCAACTCGATGATGTGCTCTGCGTTGAGCTCACGGGCGGGACTTATTGTTTAAGTTTCTTATTTCTGTTCTTGTTTATGTTACGTCAGGTATGAGAAAATATATTATAAACAAGCATTGAATATCAATTTTATAAAAAGTACCTATTATTAATTAAGTTGGACATTTTTGAAGGGAAAAATGTTATTGAGATGGATGTTCGGAGTGACGAGAATGGATATAGTGAGAAATGAGTATATTAGAGGAAGTTTGAAAGTGGCGCCAGTGACAGAAAAGTTGAAAGGAAACCGTTTGTCCTGGTATGGCCATCTGATGAGGAGGGATGAAGCGCATGTTGCTAAAAGAGTTATGAATATAAATGTGGATGAATGGAGAGGGAGGGGACGGCCAAAGAAAAGATGGATGGACTGTGTGAGGAGTGATGTGAAAGAAAAGGGAGTCAGTGATAGCGTGACGGGGGACAGGACGGTATGGAAGAAGAAAACGTGTTGCGCCGACCCCAAGTAACATGGGACAAGGGCAGGAAGATGATGATTGTTGAAGGAAAAAAAGTATCAGTGAATTTCAGAAAAACTACTTATATAACTTATAAGGACGGTTATTGAAAGCAATGAAGATCGTAAATACCTTAGCACCGTGGGCTAGGAAAGCCTGCGCGTACTCAGCTCCCAGGCCGGAAGCAGCACCAGTAATTAAAAAAGTTTTGTCTTTTGGGTTCCACTGTGCCATTTTTGTCGATGGAAACAACCTGTTACTTAGCAATCTGGCAAAACAATGATCATAATGAAGCTTATAAGATCATAATTATTAAACTCATCAAACATTCTTATCTACAGATAATTTTATCGTGTGCAAACTGCCCGCTATTGAGCTGTGATAAACAAGTTTGTACGTACATGTTACAAAGATTTGCAATCAAGAATTTTCTCTGCATAATGCATGAATGCAGGCTATGGAATACCGGGTGGGTTATCATGTAATTCCTTGTTTTTTACAAGGTTTTATGACATCGGTTATACTAGGGACCAAATCAATAGTCAGTAACCGGATGCTAACCCATACAACGAGCTGAAATAGAAATGGAAAAACCCAAGACCACCAGTTAATCTTGAGATCCAACCCAAAAATAGTCAACACTAAGTTTGTATTTGGGGATGGGTTTATCGGCGACTTAAGTAGCTGCGTGTAGACGATACTTTAACGTAGCCATCAACTCCTACTTACCCCATTAAGATAGGAAATGTCTATGACAGGTTTACTGCTTGATTTTGAATGTCATAAACCCGATGGCTAATTCCCCGAAGTCACCAGATCGAACTACCGAATTGCCGAAATTCCATAGCAACGATAGCTCTATCCATCGAATGTCTATTGGCTCGAAGTGCCAATAAGTCGAAAGCTATTCTACATAAAATATTCAAGAAGAGTAAAAGAAGGAAGGAACAATGCCTGGATTTAACAAAATTTCTATCATTTCATCATATATATTAAGTTGATTAAACCCTGCTGGTTTGTTTTTATGCCATTTTATATGCCTTGTTTTACTCTTCTTGAATATTTTGTGTTGAATAGCTTTCGACTTACTGGAACATCGAGCCAATAGACATTTGATGGATAAGGACTATCGATGAAATGGTTTTTCGGCGAAACGGACGCTCGATCTAATGACCATTCGAAATTGTGGTACATCGATGCTATGGGATTTTGGCTATTCGATCTGATGATCGGGCATATGATATTAGAAATCAAGCTTTAAACCCGTCTATGACTTACCCCTACCCCATATAAATACTTCATTCATTTATTACCAGCGGCTTCGCCATTGTGAATAAGAGGCGTAACTTAATTTTCAAAAGAACGTAGGTACCACCCGGATAAATATATGATACAAGCAAGCCTACCCGTATTACAAATCTCATTCTAATCAGTTCAGCCGTACTGACTTTTCCACACCACATTAGTTTCTAAACGAATTCTTTGCTGAGTTGTCATGTCACTGTCACAATGAGTTGTATTGTCATCTGTCAAATAATTTATTTCCACGTCAAGCAAGCAAGAATCTACGGCACCAAAATATTGTTTTCTTTTAATTTATTTGTAGAAGGGAATAACTACGGAGTATTTTTTTATCGAAATCATCGCGAATAAGAAACTGTTAAAATGGTATAGTAATTTTATCTTTTACACGCGTATTATTCAACAAATAATAAGGCAAATCATGATCAAACTTAACAATTGTTTTACCCTTGTTTCAGAGTGCTATATTTAATTTTCAAAGCTTGCTTTCGGTGATACTACTGCTAATATGCACCTGTGCGTACTTAAGGTCATTCTTCCCAAGTATAATGGACAGAAATAAAACAGGGTAAGTTGTACTGTGCATTATTTAGGTTATTTGGTTCAACAGACCAAAAATGCCTGATAATTAATTAGTGCCATCAGCCTCCACTAACCCAAGATTTGTAATCTGTCTAGTATTATCGTCTGCTAAGTAATGCTAATGAAACTTGCCTCATACAAGTTTAAAAATGTTGTGGCTATACACATAATTGTAAATAGATAACGCAAGTCCCTCCATCTGAATGAAAACCAAGCGTACCACTTTTTCACAAACAATTTAAAAACAAATTTACTTACCAATGAAAGAAAACATTTCCAATGCCTCTGCCTATTTTTTCTATACATTCTTTAACCTTTTGAACGCCACGGACGTTTATAGACGTCTAAAGAAATCGTGCCAAACACGCCACCGACGTCTATAGACGTCAAGAAAACGACATTTTTTAAATACAAAATAAATATACTAAATTAAGTTTTCTGTGTTTCTTTTTCCTATTATTTCAAACTACTTTAGTGAAATATTGTAAATTGACACAAAGATATATTCATTATTTGAATTCACAAGAAAAAACAATCGTCAAATATTGCTAATCGAAATCCGTAAAATTGTGTATTTCCCCACGCCACAGACGTCAAGACACGTCAGCTAGTGATGGGTAGGTAAGGTAACTTATATTCCAAATTTATGAAATATTTTATTGAAAGTAGCTTACTATTACTTTGACAATTACTTTTTACTGACAAATATTCGTATCTGAATATTCCTAATGTATAATATTTAAAAAAATGTGGAAAAGAACTTATAATTGATATCCTTAAATCGATAGTTTACTGTCCACTCTCGCGCATCCCTATGTAAGAGCTCATAGACAGTTACCTGTACGCCACAGACGGGAATGGACGTCAAGCGGTGACGTCATTAGCGCTACGGGAGTCTGCTAGTGCTTTACTACATTTATTATTATGATCGGTGGTAATATTAAAATTTGAAGCATTATTATTGTGCGAGGCTATATTAAAAATGGCTGACAGTCAAATGACTACTGAAGAACTGGTCGCTGGTCACTGGTCGCTTTTGAATTGGATCGAGTGCCAGAAGAAAAACGGTCAGTCACATATGTCAATATACTGAACGTAATAAGAAAAGTAAGACAGCAAAAGGACTTGGATGACATAAGTTTGCCAAGTTTCGAAGAATCCGACTAATAATTATATGTAAAATGATTAAATTGTTTTAAATAATAAAATATTATTATTTTTTATGTACCACAATATCACATGATCAGATCCCTACTCGCATGCGAGAAAGTTGTCAAAAGTCGTGCCAGCCACGCCAGAGACGTGTCTTCACGTCGGCGGATGACGTCACGAACCAGATTAGTGATGTACCTTATTATTGATTTATTCGTTTGTAGTTCTAATGTTTGCTTTTAGGTTGCTTAGAACTTAGTAACTGCTGTTTAATGATAGTATGATACCAAATAGGGTCAAGTTAAATAAAAGACCAATGCAACGAATAATATTTATTTAAAAAATATAGAACGAAAAGCACGGATTCATTGGTTATCGATAACTTTTCGTTAAGATGTTGGAATCACTATTTTTTTTTGTAGGTTTTTGTACTGAATTTGTGGCTTGGCGTAAAAGGGGCGCCGATGTGTTTACGCTCTGGCGTTCAAAAGGTTAAAGCTCATTATGGCATAAATAGATTTCCGGTGCAGATAATGCTAAATGAAAAGCTCAGATTATGATCATTTGTTGTAACTTTACTCCGTTTTCCACGCGAAGTACATACATTTGCGTTAGATTATGTCTACCTAATTAAGAACACAGTAACTTAAGTTGTTTTTCTCTGAAATTACTAGTTTCAGTTACAGTTCTTATAATTTTATTTCCAGATTACTTGGAACCTTTTGGAAGTGTGCCAGGATTGGTGAAAGAAAATCTCCCTATGTTGCTGTGGCCTGCATTGTAATGGCATTCAGTATATTATTCCTTACATAAATTGTAAAAAGAATATAATTTTAATAGCTGTAACTATACTTACTTATTAACTTGCATATTTTTACCTTTGTAAATAAATATTACTTATTTCAAAACAGATTTTGTTACTATTATTTACTTGCTGGAATTAAGTAGGCAATAGTACATTATTGCAAAGGCCGGGAAATAGGCAATTGCAGGTCAAGTATGAGTTTGAAGGCTGACCCGTAGGCAAGGACTTCACTAATACGAGACAGGCAATTGCCGTTTCCGCCGACGCATGTATAGTGCTTTTCTCAAAATAATGCAGGGAAATAAAAAGTTGTTAATTTTCCATAATTTTCAAGTTAATGCAGTTTTTAACATAAACTGTAAATTTCAGCATGGAATAAATTGTCCATAATGCAGATGGCTTTTTAGTTTTAGCAATCTCATTAAAATACGGCAAAAATACTGATTCGGAGAAAATGTTCACTTTTTTATCGTTTTTCCAAATCATAAAATTTTCACATACTTTCATTGCTTTCATGTATTTTCCTTTTGAGTTCGCTGGAAGCAGGTTTTCCATTGCCAATTTGGCTTCTGATTTTAAATCTGGTGGAGTAAAATCAATCGTGTATTCCCGTTCGTCCCACCGACTTCGTCCCCCTGGTACGGGAATTTACAAAAATAATATTAAATTTGTTTCCGATCGACCCCTTCAGGATTTTAGAGGGACGAATGGGAATATGTTCTTAGATTAGTGCTATTCGTCCCACTAAATAAATTTGTGCGTAAAATGTTTAATCGTTGTTTCGTACCCAACATTCTTTCCCAGCATCCATATATTAGTCCGGTCGGGATAGTGTTGACAAAACAATGAAACTGTACGGGTGTTAATGTAATAATATATGTTCTAAACGAATTCTATGGAAAACTACTGATGTTATTTTGGCTTTTATTTTAAAATTTGTTTTTTTTTACCATTAAAACAACCAGTCTGAAATTATTTGGTGGGACCAAGTGGACTATAAAAATAGAGGGGGACGAAGTCGGTGGGACGAACGGGAATACACGATTAAAATTACTTCCGGTCGTCCCACCAACAAAAAAAGTGGGACGATCGGGAAAAAGAATTACGAATGCCCGTTCGTTCCACCAGGGGGACGAAGTCGGTAGGACGAACGGGAATACACGGATTGAACATGCAAGAGAATTCATTTTTTTTGTTTTTAATTTTCTCTATAAAGGTTTTACTTCTATTGCATGTGAAAAAGGAACCCATAGCCTCTCCAAACAGTCAATCACACTGTTATCAAAGGCTGTCTGGTGGTATGCTGTCATTAGGTGCTAATATTTTTGGTTATGCACATAATATAGATAACCATTACATCTTGAACTTACTCAAATCACTTGCCTCCAAAGACCCTATACTTCTTACTACTAGACTGTGCACTATGGCGCAAAAACCGGTCCGAGCGAGAGGGCTCCGTTTGGTAGTGTGTCTCTTTCTAATGAGGTGACCATGACCAAACAGAACACGGGACAAATTTATTGTAAAAACGATAATTTAAGTATTCCGATATGTTGATGCAACCTAACTATGCTACCTAAACCTACCTAATTTATAGTCAATAAAAAAAAGTGTTTATATTTTTTAGTACCTACATCACTTACCGTATGGTGACGGGCGTAAAGAATTTCACCATCCCATGTTTGCCCGTGGGTGTCGTAAGAGGCGACTAAAGGAAAAACCAGAGAATGGGCAGCAGCGTTCTCTGTGCATTTGTAACAACCATACTGCGATCGCCAGCCCGCCTGCGAAGCACTCCCGATGAATAGCACAAATAAAACATAGCCCCATTGCCCGACAGCCTGTACTCTCGACTACGGTAGCGGTCGAGTTTACGGTATGGCAAGGGGTGCTAAGAATCCCGGACGAGATCCGGCTACCCCAACAAATACCGAAGACTGGTCCTGGCAACGTCGTATAACACGCGCAAAGTCCGGACCGACGAAAATATCACCGAACTCGAAGAGGAATTGAGCAGTTTACGATGGAGTATTAAATGGTTACCTATCTGAAGTTCGAAGAGAGGGGAAGGACTCAATAATCCTTAAATCCCAAGTCTCTTCAAGTTTTATTCTTCAAGACCAACATTTAGATTGGGACAAAAAGCTCTCTGATCCTACTTTCAAGCTCATGGAGGAGAGGCGTTAGATGACCCTGCAGTCTTCTGACGGTGCTTTGAAATACCGGCAGCTAAATATAACTCAAAAGATCTTTATAATTTCACATATTGTCCAGTTGCGTAGACAGTTGAGAAATAAAACTACACCAATTGTATTCCACTAGGAATCAATTAGCAAATAATATTAACAGCCGTTGAATTTCAATCGAACAAAGTCCGCCAAAAAATCCGCAAACCACCATCCTACATTTAGTATTACCAGGCCCAAACATTTAAAAGTACTACTCTTACTCAGTATTAATGAATATTTTTTTAAATACAACGAATTGATTAAATATAGGAACTGTAGAAATATTTATATACTTTTCTAGAAATATTTAAATACGTCGTTTTGGTATAACATAAAAAGAAAAATATAAAATGTTCTACCATTTCTACCAAACCCAATGATTAGTTGAGCTAGCAAGAGGTCAGACAAGGACACACTACCAGCGGAAAACCTCTCGCCAGGACCGCTTTTGGTTAGCTACCGCTTATAAGGAAATAGCTAACCTAGGTGTATGATGATAGATTTCATTTTAGCTAAACAAAAAATTTTGGTACACAGTCTAGTATTAAGAAATACGTATAAGGTCTTTGCTTGCCTCTGACTGCTCAACCTCACTACCTATAAGTCTATAAGAATTTGTGGCAATTGCAGACAGACAATTGTGTGGATATGGCCCGAGGATGTGTGATGCAAAGTCCTTTCTCGAAGCGTCAAACCCCCAATTCTCATAATATAAATGCTAATATTTAAGTAGTAGTGACAATTTGCTATTGCTAGTCGATTCGTGAACCTAGATG
Organism: Orthosia cruda; assembly: GCA_964057195.1. Taxonomy (NCBI): domain Eukaryota; kingdom Metazoa; phylum Arthropoda; class Insecta; order Lepidoptera; family Noctuidae; genus Orthosia; species Orthosia cruda. The sequence goes on along the minus strand of OZ059828.1, from coordinate 38,521,526 downwards.
CACTTTTGCATGACTGTACGTGCAGCCAGCCGGGCAAGCACGGTCTCTATGATAGGCTTGAGTCACGGTTTTTGCTCCCACACTGTGATAAAAATATGTGACTCAAGCATTGAGTTAAATGTACTACGTCATAGAGAAGCTATTTCAAACAAAAGATTGCGTGTAATTCCATGACAGCGGGGCAAGCAGGGGGAGGGGGGTTATGTTCTCACAGGTAAGCAATCAATGCGCGCAGATGAACTTTTTCTTATTATCTTTGACATTTACACAAACATGGCCGCCCTCCCGCCTCCGCGGTGACGCGCGTCACGAGATACAATAAATTGATAAAATATAGTTAGCGTGTTTTCAACTTACTGTTGAAAACTCATTTCTTGATTTTTATTTATATTTATCGAGTTGTTTGATCAATATCTCAATACACACGAAGGCATTTTATAAGAAGCAAAACTTAGTATTCAAACGTGTCACGTTACAGCCAGCGCTTGCCACAGACTAAGTGAGCTGGAGTGCGCGCGCTCTAACTGGCGTTACAAACAATTGAGTTGAGGAGTCTCCTCTAGTACGTAGTACATTTAAATCAATGGACTCAAGCCTGTCACAGTAGGCCGTGCTCGCCCCGCAGGTACCAATCGGAGATGTCGTGCATCTTTTTTACTTCGATAGAAACGTGTGTATTACCTTGTGGAGATCAATTAATGCCATGTTAATTTTTAAATTCAATTAGTAATGCTGCCAGTGTCAGTGTGTCTTGCTTGACCCTAAGCGACGTGCTCTGCGTATTACGCCTCGCCCGGTATCGCCTCCCTTTGAACAGTTCTTAAATCTGATACTTATCGGTACACGGCCGACGAAAGCGCACTATTTACAGCCTTATAATATGTATTTATCTTGATTGAGTATTATCATGATGTTGGAACAATTAGTGCTTCTTGCAAAATACAAGAAAAAACCAGATTAAGCAATGTATTAATTAGCCCCTTTTCACACGCTCCGGTTGTCTGGTAGCCGGTGCCGTGTAACCGGCGGCGAATGTGTGGCCATGTGCACCGGTACGTGTGAAAGCTTACTTACATGGCTATAAACTTCGCCGCCGGGTACCCGGCACCGGCTACCCGCCAACCGGAGCGTGTGATAAGGCACTTAAAGTGTATAGCCGTGTGAAAGCTAACGTACAATGGCTATACACTTCGCCGCCGGTTACCCGGCACCGGCTACCCGGAAAACCGGCAGCCGTATTGCGTTAGTCCCTTTTTATACGCTCCGGTTGCCGGGTAGCCGCTACCGGGTAACCGGCGACAAATGTATAGGCATGTACGCTGGTACGTGTGAAAGCTAACGTACATGGCTATACACTTCGCCGCCGGTTACCCGGAAAACCGGCAGCCGTATTGCGTTAGTCCCTTTTCACACGCTCCGGTTGTCTGGTAGACGGTGCCGGGTAACCAGCGGCGAATGTATGGCCATGTACGCCGGTAAGTGTGAAAGCTTACATACATGGCTATACACTTCGCCGCCGGTGACCCGGCACCGGCTACCCGGAAACCGGGGCGTGTGAAAAGTGACTACTAAGTGAATACGGCAACGCAAATGGTTCAACCGCTATCAATCGACCAATCACATAGACGAAAAGGCACTTATTGCTGATGGACTACAAAATAAATTCAAATAAAACACAACTTAATTTTCAGTAATTTTATTTTATACGTGTCTGGGTTTCTAAAAATAGAAAATGCTAAGGGATAGAATATAAAGAGATTACAAAACAGTCACAAAATCTAATACTAACCATTATAATATACCTTGTAATTATATTTTCATAACTGAATAACTGTAATGAAAACAAATAAATGCCTTCAAATATATAAATAGCTAGTGTAAGCATCAGCCGAGTGATATGCAAATATTAACTAGTGCAATCACCTTACAAACTGTGCCGAATATAAAACTGTGAATATTAAACATTATTGCATTGAATTGTAAAATTAACATACGATAAATACGACTCATTATTCTCAAATAAATAATCATAAAACCAATATGATTTTATCAAATAACTTTGTTTGATTGGCTATCAATCAGTACTAACATAGCAATTCCAATAAGCTTATACTTTGTCAATATGCCTAAAAATTGTAATAAACATAAGCATTGTAAAATGTTTCAAAATATTAACAATATCAACTCCTATGCTATGTATGGATATAATCTCTGAATTTCAGTACAAAACTTTTATCAAATGGGCCGAATATTGCAAATTCTTATCACTTTTTGTTACAATTTTTATGGAAAATCTAGTGCATAATACGTAATACTAACATGTCTAATTGGGCTTAATTCAGTCTAGACATTGTCCTATCATAAGCTAACACACTTAAATACAGCGACGACACATCCACTATTGCTACAAGCTATCACTAAATAAATAAATGAACTTCGATGCATTGATGCGCGTTATTAAATATTCCAGTCATTTCGAGATAATCCACCACTGTACAACTGTCCTGTATTAAATAGCATTTGCAATACTGAAGACAGGCGGAATACAGACAAAAGATAAATTCCTTATTTAAATCAATATCCATTTGCAGTAAAAATTATAATACTCTGTATAAAAATAAAACCTTAATCAAAATATTTTGTAAAAATAATTCTTTACAGAATTTTACAATGCCAAAGATTCTGATTATATAATATCTTTAAATCTATGAAGTCAATAAATTAGAAATACTTTAAAATAGCGTTGCGTCGCCTGTTACTTGTGTCCTAAATAACGACAGTGATTTTATATATAGCAGCTTAAAAAATTGTGATGTAAAGCCAGTGCAAGTACAGAATATAATTATGGCACTAGAAATATAAACTGTCTACAATAACAACACATCCATTGAGCAAGAGGGAAGGGAAGAAATTCGGATCAATTTCAAGTCAAGACAGTCTAGAGATTTGTCTAATTTATTTAAAGTCGATTTCAATAACGTATAGTCACCGGCATGTAAGTTGGCAAGGAATTGGCGTAGTGGGTATAAGTTCGCACATATTTCGCGAACTAACCAACCACCACAAAGGGCGAACGGAACGTGGACGCGACGCGATTGGTCAGCCGATCCTTGTGTCAACTGACCAACCAATCGCGCGCTCGGAACGTTCGATGCGCCCCGCTGAGACCTAAAAAACGACTTCTGCGCATCTAACGACTCTTGCCAACTTATGTGCGGGGGTATCAGTCAGTAAACTTTGCCTACTAAAGATAGAATTTTCACATATGGTAATTCCAAATTTTCTATCTCTAGTAAGCAAATCCCTACAGATACGGTTTTTTTTTTAATTTGTTAGTGGCTCGCGCTTGACCTCTATCAAACCTGATGGTAACCGATGATGTGGCTTTATTGAAATCTACCGCTAGATTATCAAAAAAAAAGGAATAATAAGTCAAACAAATCAGTAGGCACTCTAACATGTTAATAAAATCTTAATGAAAATTTGAATAAAATCATTAATCACAGAATGAAATGCAAAATTTCATGAAAAGTATAATGAGACATTATCACAGAGAATCAATATAGTCGAGGTGCACAGCAATGATTGTAAGTGCAACATTCAAAAATGTAATTTAGCAAACAACACCAGTCTACTATTCACGATTCATGTCTATCACATTCACTCACTTTTACCTAGTAAATTTTTGGTGTCTTAAGAATGATGGTCGACCTTTACTCCTAGAGTTATCTACATCTAGATACACTACTAAAATAAACGGACTATAAAGTACAAAAATCTAAATAATCGAATAGTATAAAAAGGATTATTAATATTAATTCTATTCTTTATGAATTTAAAGCATTTTCAGTAAGAGGCATTCTCATAATTACGATGATCTTAACTTTATTATTGCTGGCGAACTCCGACGCCTAAGAATTTCAATCGTATCATCTTATTTTAGCAAAACATTGCCAGCTGTGTCAATTAAAGAAGACCTCTCAATAAAAATAAATACTGAATTTAATAATAAAAAGAGCATATTAAATTTCTCGCTCATTGATTAATCATAATAATTAAAATAAATGCTCAATTTAACTTATTTTTTTTGTTTGATTTAAATAAAAATCAATAAATATATCTTAAATACTAGAGAGCTGATTTTTTGTTTATTTTTAAATAAAATTGCATTAAAAAGGAAGTATTTTAAGGGTATGTAAAATACGCACTTAGAAACGTAACTTTTGGCACGAATAAGCTTGAAACAAACGTGTGTACGCGTACGTTGTCGTTAAAGTAATACGAGACTAAAGCTAATAATGACTATGCATGAACGACTATTGGAAATTCCTTATTTCTACGTCGGAAGACTCACGTCTGCCGCTACCTTTACCGATACTCCGATACAATTACTGCTTGTTACCCTGGAACAAAAGAAAACAGTAAGCAAACCAAGGTGGCGTATGATGCAAGTCGCTGTGCAGTAGAAAATTCATGTGAAAGCTGATGAGCTGACTCTGAGAATTTGTTGCGGGGTATTATAGCGCAGCGCTTTGTGCACTTCACAGCAAGTTTGACCGTTACTGTAACGCCGGCTCCACACGTTGGCCCCAACGTAGGTCCCAACGACCCTCGTCCAACGTGTGAATCTAGAAAATTGCGTTAGCGCCAACATTGGGGGCGAGAGTTGGAAGTTGGCCGGCGCGTGTCGGTTTTATCAAAGGAATATAATAATAATAATAATAATAATGTTTCGGGGACTGATGTCAGCCCCCGAAACTATATATCCCATGTCACAGAGCGCATCGACTTCCTGAAGCAAAAAGTGTATGCATGGGCAAACCGTATTCGTAGGTACAGGCGGAGAGTGGAGCGATACACCCAGAATCGCACATTCCAAAGTAATGAAAGGTGGGTTTATCGGGCTTGGGAGCGACCCAATCAAGGTGTGACTGATACGCACCTGCCGGATGATGACGCTATGTGTTCATTCTGGCGCAGCATCTGGTCGGTGCCTGTCAGTCACACCGAAGGTGAATGGACTCGGGAGGTCGAACGAGCGTGTGATCCAATACAAGAAATGGGGGCTATCACGATCAGCCCCCAAGATGTAGCCCGTGCAGTCCGTCCGTTGCCGAACTGGAAATCTCCAGGAACGGACGGACTGCACAACTTTTGGATCAAGTGGCTACAAAGTTCGCACGCTCGTTTGGCATCTCAGTACCAGGCAGCCTTAGAGTCTGGTTCGCTACCCAAGTTCCTTACAACAGGAATAACCCACCTGCTCCACAAGTCTGGTAGCACCGCGGAACCCAAAAATTATAGACCAATTACATGTTTACCAACGGTCTATAAGGTTCTTACATCCATTTTGAGAGTTAAAATTAATAAACACGTCGACGATAACTCCATCATGTCGGTCTCTCAGAATGGATGTAGGAACGGGTCCCGCGGTACTAAGGAGCTACTCCTTATTTATATGGCCATTAGCCAACAGGTTCGGCGTTCCCGAAAGGATCTGTCGACATGTTGGATAGATTATAAGAAGGCCTATGACTCGGTGCCTCATACATGGCTCATGAGGGTGCTAGAATTGTATAAAATAGATACAACTCTACGCACCTTCCTGATGTCGTGTATGAGGCAATGGAGCACAGTCCTTCGCTATCCAGGATGTCGAAATATCCAGAGGAATAGCGAACCTGTAAGGATCGAGCGAGGTATATTCCAGGGCGATAGTTTGAGTCCACTTTGGTTTTGTCTTGCCCTGAATCCTCTAAGCATGCTGCTGGAGAATTCAGGGCTAGGCTATCGGTTGAAGAGAGGTGGTCTGGTTATATCTCACCTCCTTTACATGGATGATCTGAAGCTCTTTGCCCCCAGCAATCTTCAGCTGATGGAGCTACTGAAGGTAACTGAAACTTTTAGTAGCGCCATCAGGATGGAGTTTGGTGTGGACAAATGTGCGGTCATGCATGTAAAGCGAGGGGAGATTGTGGAATCCGTAGGTATTCAACTAGCGGATTCCATAAACCTGAGATCCCTCTCTCCAAACGAAACCTATAAGTATTTGGGTATGTCGGAAGCGTTAGGTATCAGCACTACTGACATGAAGCAATCGTTGAGGGAACGCTTCTTTGGCCGTCTGAAGAAGGTACTCAATAGCCTTCTTTCAGGCGGAAACAAGGTGCGCGCCTTCAACGGTTGGGTCATGCCGGTATTGATGTACTCTTTCGGCATAGTCAAATGGACTCAAACGGAACTCGACGCCCTGGATAGGCGAGTCCGTACACTGCTGACTGCATATCGAATGCATCATCCACGATCGTCGGTCATGAGATTGTATATCCCGCGGAAGTGTGGTGGCCGAGGCTTTTTAAATGCCAAAAACCTCCACAACCGCGAGATATGCAATCTCAGGGAATATTTTCTACACACCGTCGTGGGTATGCATCGAGATGTAGTAGCAGTGGACAAGGGACTCACCCCGCTCTCCTTGGCGAATGAGAACTGGCGCAAGCCTGTAGTGCTTGACACTAACGATCGCAAGGAGGTATGGCAGAGTAAGGAGCTTCACGGACGCTTTTTCCGGGCCCTACATGGGTCCGATGTAGACCAAGCAGCGTCCGTAGCCTGGCTGCGTTTCGGTGACCTCTTTGGGGAAACCGAAGGTTTTGTCTGTGCAATTATGGACGAAGTTATCATGACGAATAACTACCGGAGATTTATTGTGAAGGATGGCACGGTTGACATCTGTCGGGCATGTCACCGCCCGGGTGAATCGATCCGACACATTATCTCTGGATGTTCTCGTCTAGCTAACGAGGAGTACTTGCATAGGCACAACCTTGTAGCCAGGATCATCCACCAGCAACTTGCTCTGAAATACACTCTTGTGGCATCGGAGGTACCGTACTACAGGTATGTGCCCGACCCAGTTCTCGAAAATGGCAATATCACATTGTACTGGGATCGGTCCATCATCACTGACAGGACTATTGTAGCCAATAAGCCTGATATAGTGGTGGTGGATCGAATAGAGAGGCGTGCAATGATTGTTGACATTACCGTCCCGCATGACGGGAACCTCGTGAAAGCCGAGAAAGATAAGCAAATCAAGTATCTTGACTTGGCTCGCGAGGTTGTCGACATGTGGGATGTAGACACAGCGATCATTGTACCGATAGTCGTGTCAGCCAATGGCTTAATAGCCATGAGCCTCGACCAACATCTTAAGAGGCTCTCGTTAGGCGGCTGGGTCAAGGGCCTGATCCAGAAAGCAGTACTGCTGGACACGGCTCGCATTGTTAGGAGGTTCCTCTCTTTGGAGCCCTGACCGCCGGTAGCTTGGACCCTGTTCCCGATACCGGTGGGCCTCTATTTTCTATATTTTTAAATGTTTTTTCAAATTTTGTGTTTTATAAAAATATTTAAAAATTTAGTTAATAAGAAAATAAATTAAATAAAGGACATAATAATAATAACGCTCACACGCGTTACTGGCATCTCAATTCCAGTCATGTTTAGAGACTGGGTCGCTGCCGCAGTTTTTAACAATAGGCGTTACCCACCTGCTCCATAAGACAGGTAGTACCGCGGAACCCAAGAATTATAGACCAATTACTTGCCTATCGACGGTTTATAAACTTCTTACATCCATCCTGAGAGCAAAAATTGATAAACACATTGAAGATAACTCAATAATGTCTACCACTCAGAATGGATGTAGGAATGGGTCCCGCGGCACTAAGGAGCTACTCCTCATTGACATGGCCATAAGCCAGCAGGTTCGTCGATCCCGCAAGGATCTGTCGACATGCTGGATAGACTACAAGAAGGCCTACGACTCTGTGCCACATACATGGCTCATGAGGGTGCTGGAGTTATACAAAATAGATGCAACTCTATGCACCTTCCTTCAGTCATGTATGGGGCAATGGAAGACAGTCCTTCGATATCCAGGATGTCGACCGATTCAGGGGGATGATGAGCCTGTATGGATTAAGCGGGGAATATTCCAGGGCGACAGTTTGAGTCCACTTTGGTTCTGCTTAGCCCTGAATCCTCTAAGTACACTGCTGGAGGATTCAGGACTGGGCTATCGGTTGAGAAGAGGTGGTCAGGTCATATCTCACCTCCTTTACATGGATGATCTGAAACTCTTTACCCCCAACAAATTCCAACTGACGGAGCTACTGAAGGTAACTGAAACCTTCAGTAACTCCATCAGGATGGAATTTGGTGTGGACAAATGTGCAGTCATGCATGTAAAGCAAGGGGAGATTATGGAATCCGAGGGAATTCAACTCTCTGATTCCATACACCTCAGACACCTCTCCTCGACCGAAACTTACAAGTATTTGGGTATGTCGGAAGCGTTGGGCATCAACAGTTCTGACATGAAGCAACTGCTGAAGGAGCGGTTCTTTGGCCGCCTGAAAAAGGTATTAAATAGCCTTTTGTCGGGCGGAAATAAGGTGCGCGCCTTCAACAGTTGGGTCATGCCGGTTTTGATGTACTCTTTCGGCATACTCAAATGGACTCAGACCGAGCTTGACGCCCTCGATAGGAGGGTCCGGACACTGCTGACCGCAAACCGGATGCATCACCCACGATCATCAGTGATGAGACTGTACATCCCGCGGCAGTGTGGGGGTCGAGGCTTTTTAAACGCCAAGACTCTTCACAACCGCGAGGTGTGCAGCCTCAGAGAATATTTTTTTAAATCTGAAGTGGGTATGCACAGGGATGTGGTCGCAGTGGACAAGGGACTCACCCCGTTGTCCATGGCTAAAGAGAACTGGCGCAAGCCTGTAATACTAACTACTGATGAACGCAAAGAAGTATGGCAAGGCAAGGAGCTACACGGGCGCTTCTATCGGGCTCTACATGGGACCGATGTAGATTTCCCAGCGTCCGTATCCTGGCTACGTTTCGGCGACCTTTTTGGGGAAACTAAAGGTTTTGTCTGTGCAATTATGGACGAAGTTATCCTGACGAATAACTACCGGAGACATATAATGAAGGACGGCACGGTTGACATATGTCGGGCATGCCACCGTCCGGGTGAGTCCATCAGACATATTATCTCTGGTTGTTCTCGTCTCGCTAACGGCGAGTACTTGCACAGGCATAATCAAGTGGCTAGGATTATTCACCAGCAACTTGCTTTGAAGTACAATCTAGTGGAATCGGAGGTACCGTATTACAAGTATGTGCCCGACCCAGTTCTCGAAAATGACCATGTCACGTTGTACTGGGATCGGTCTATCATCACTGATAGGACTATTGTTGCTAATAAGCCAGATATAGTGGTGATAGACCGATTAGCGCGCCGCACAATGATAATCGATGTCACCATTCCGCATGACGAGAACCTCGTGAAAGCTGAGAAAGAGAAACAAATCAAGTATCTCGACTTAGCACACGAGGTTGTCGACATGTGGAATGTGGACTCGGCGATCATTGTGCCGATTGTCATTACGGCCAACGGCCTGATGGCCAAGAGCCTCGACGACCATCTGTCGAGGCTGTCACTTCACGGTTGGATCAAGGGCCTGATACAGAAGGCAGTACTCCTCGATACGGCTCGCATTGTGAGGAGGTTCCTGTCTCTGGAGCCCTAACCACCGGTAGCTTGGACCCTGCTCCCGACACCGGTGGACAACCATTTTTGTTATATTTTTAAATGTTTTTTTTAATGATTTGTTTTTTATAAAGAAATATTTAAAAATGTAAGTATAAAGTGTGTACAAAGCTAAATAAACGAAATAATAATAATATCGTTTATTTATAACATAAGGCATATTTTACAGTAAAATATCTTAAAATATAAAAGAAGACAGTTTCTTATTTGCCTGAACTAGGTTGAACCTGTGTTTCAGGATATAATGTGCTTAAAACTTATAAAAATAATAAATTAACAAAGGGTATGGTAAATGAATACTTAAATTAAAGACACAGCAAAACTATTATTTTGTTACAGTCAGGAGATCTTCTGTCTCTCCGTAAGATATGCTAAGTAGATGTTCAAGAATAGTCTTTTTACAGCTAAAATAGTTTAATTTATACATACTTAATTTTCTATTTAATCTATTGTACAGAAATGGGCCTAAGAATGTAAAGAATCTATTTACAAAGACATATAATATGTGCCAACGTTCGTGATCCTGCAAGTCCTGTTGCAACACGCATCGAGTGCTTACTCACTAGTTCCGTGTTTATGATGTGCCGTCATCCACCATCTTTTTTGACGTGGTTTTTTCTTTTTATTTAGTAACACATATAAATTATAATATGCACTCACTATTGTAAAAACGCTTACAACAAATTTCCGTATCGGACATCTTTACATTGGCTCTGACGTGACAGAACTAGTTATATAGCCAAAGTGTGTACGCCTCACCCGACCAACGTTTGTACGAGCGCTGGAACCAACGTGAGGAGACGGGGATAAAGGTTTTTTTTAATGGTACTTCATAACTGGCAAAACGTGGAAGTACTTTAGGTGTACCTGTGCCCAACCCTTCGGAAATTACAGGATTGATGTTATGTTATGCATAACTGGCGAAATATGGACTTATTATGCACCATTACCCCTTCAGGAAAAGAGCGTAATGTTTTGTACCACTTTAATTCATATATACTAAGTAATTTTTATTTATTTACATAGATACAAATTTACATAGTATAAAATACTTCAGTAACTACCTACATAGATATTTAAATCAAAAACTACGAACGCGTTTAGAAAGGGCAGGGGTCGTTGGATGTCAAAAAATTCATCCACATTGCTGTCAACATCAAAAGAGGCCAGAAAGCTGGCAGCATTGCCACTTAGGATAGCAATGCACCGCATATGTACAATTGAATTCTACAAGCCTTGGTGACATTATAGGTATCATTGTTGATGCCAGTAACTAACTCCTAAGTCGCTTTTGGTACATACACTGTTAAGAAATCGGGCTTTTTGATACTTTCGTCATGGTCGTCATTTTCATGGTTTTTGGGGTCACTAAATGCGAATATGGGTTCAAAATGAAATTCCAAGTTGGCACCGACAGAAATTTTTAAAAATTTCTTTATAGGTGTTATATTCATAGTTTTCAGTGTGAATAGGGGGACAACATGAAAATCCAAGATGGTGCCGACCGAATTATGACTTGGTTTGAATCACGTAGAAAGAAAGATGTTTTTGACACTGACAGTATGTATCTTTGAATGAAGATTTATTTTAGGGTATGTCTAGCTCGTACTGAAAAAGTTTCAAAAAGCTTTAATAAAGATAGTTTCATTTTTATTTTAAAACTAACAATTTGTACGCCAATTACCTGTGTATAAGTAGCTGTATCCTATCTGATCATCTCGAGATACTTGTGCTTGTGTTTGGTGAGCATCTCGGTGACAGTGACCAGTTTCCTGATGGCGGGCTGAGTCTTGGCCAGGCCCTGCAGCTCCGTCAGGTGCGACACGCATATGTGGTGGAGTGTCGCCAGTTCTTTCGCTGCAGAAGAACATTCCAATATTAAGAATATATTGTACTAGGTAAACATAAGTACTAGGTAAACATAAAATAAAAAACATGAAACTGCTTTCTCTCAAATAGTGAACACAGCTTGCACAATATATGAGCTGGTTAAAAGATATAAAATATAAATAAGTTTAAAAGTAATATGCAGGCATTAGACCAGTTATTACTTATTAGTAGAATGTCTGCACAGGCTCGTCTAAATTTTAATTTTGCTTGATGCTAAGGTCCCAGAGAAAATATCACAATGCAGCCTCATACCATTTCAGCTGCAAAAAAATCTATAAAATGGAGCATGTTGTTTTAAACTTTAGTGAGTATAATAGTTTCAGTTAGCGAGAAAATATTGAAAGCTAGTTTTACCTGACTTCGGAAAAGTAATGAAGTCGGTTACAAAGAGGTGAAATGCTTTTTGCAGGTTGACAAATTAGAACTTTTATATTCATAATTTTAATGTTTTGGAATCATCCGATGAATGTCGTACATTAGGGCCTCGTTTTTGGTTTAATGTAACAACAGTACCCGGGCGACCGAGCTCTGCTCGTGTGAAAATAGAGAAAACATTTTTTTAGAGAAAACGTGTTTTCACAGATATGAGACCTAGGCCGAGTTTATCACCTCTAAATTATCGAAGAATTATTTGCTGTGATTAAATGTTGAAAATTCATTCAACCAATCACAGCTGATAACGCGTGCTTGACAATTTGTCACATTAATATTGCGATAATTTAGAGCTGAGAAACTCGGCCCTAGCTAGATCGATTTTTCGCCCCCGAAAACCACTATATTGCATACTAGCTGACCCCCGCGGCTTCGCTCCCTTCAAAATTATAGCCTATGTTACTCGGCAATTATGTAGCTTTCCAAAGGTGAAAGAATTTTTTAAATCGGTCCAGCAGTTTCGGAGCTTATTCGGTACAAACAAGCAAACAAAAAAATCTTTCCTTTTTATAATATTGGTATAGATTTCATTAAAATCATTGGAGCCGTGTCCGAGATTCAGATGATATATATACAAAAATTGCTCGTTTAAAGGTATTAGAATTGTATGTGGTCTTCTCTCAAACAAAGTAATCATGCAAAAAATAGCCTTATTATAATTTATAATACTCGTGTAAAAAGATGGAAAAGTTTCCTTCTTACCAATATCAAAGTTGTTGTTCGGGTTCGGCGGCGGGTTGCCGGGGTCAGGCACATTGCTGAGCTGGTCTAGGAACACAACCATACGCTCCTTATTCTTTAAGATGAACGGGTTCACCACTTCCATATAAGGCTCCTGCGAATATTATCACTTGTTATTAACACTGACGTTGTTTTTGTGGATTTTTCTAATTTAGACTCCACAAAGCAGTATTAGCCAGTGGCCAAACCATAACCGTTTGCAAAGTAGATAGGATAGGTAGGTCTATGTACGCTTCACAATTCACATGACTGGCAATTTTTTGACTTTCAAATCTCGACCGATTAAGGTAATTTTGGTCTCCCGAATCTTCAAGATTGGTTGTTGTGACGTATTTCCAGTAGTCAGCATTATTCGATTAAATGCTAACAGTACATCATAGGTCTTGGATTTGATGCCCAGGTTGGGGCAAAGTGATATCCAGGTATACCAAGGCGAATTTCTCAAAAGCAGTCTGTAGTCAAAATGTGTGACCGTTTCCCCTATATTTTTTTTATTTGAGATTTGTTTGCTCTTGACTCTAATCTATACTTAACATTATAAAGCTGAAGAGTTTGTTTGTTTGTTTGAACGCGCTAATCTCAGGATCTACTGATCCGATTTTAAAAATTATTTCACTATTCGATAGCCCGATTATTGAGGAAGGTTATAGGCTATAAAACATCACGCTATGACTAATAGGAGCGGAGTAGTAATCAAAGGTGCGAGTGAAACCGCGAGGTTCAGCTGGTCTAGGATATAACTGGCGAAATGTGGGTGCAATATAGTTATAATATGTCATCATGTCTGTCAATCTCACCCGAAAAAAAAAAAAGTACCTTGGCGCCAAACTCGACGAGGTTGGCGAGGTTCTGCAGACACTTGGCCACCATGAGCAGGCTGCGCTGCGCGTGCGGCGGCGGCGCCGCGCCCACCAGCGCCCACGCGCGCGGCTCCACCAGCGCCGGGCAGATCAGGCGCAGGAAGATGAAGCCTGCTCAGGTAAGGAGGGGAATACATTATAAATATGGCTGTTCAAAACAACAACTGCTAAATAATTCATGTCATCACATAATGTTGATCTATATTTATTTATTTATTATATACTTTATTGCAGGTACACCAAGACAAAAATTATTCAAAAACACATCTTAAAACAAACATACAACAGGCGGCCATATCGATTTTTATCACATGTATTCAAAAAGATCTAGTTTATTCTTCGTAAACAAGGACTAAAATAGCTCATTAATCTCTAGGAACTAAAAATGATTTGAATTTGGAATGTGGATATTGTTAGTAAATGTTCCAATCAGCAAAGAGATGAATCACAAACCATGCGGTGACTGGACGGAAAACCACGCGCGAAACAAATTAAAAAAATAATATACAACTGTAACGGATGGTACTAATAAATTTGTTACGATGCACTTCCATAATTTTTCAAATATAAAAATTTGCCCCTAATTATTTCTATGTTATGTATTATGGTTCCTAATTGTATGTAAATAAATAAACATAACATTCTTGTTCATAATTTGCACTTACTCATTTTCTCATAGAGGGTGATAAAAAGTATGTAGTGTCCATCTAGGGAGCAACACTATTTTAAGCTTGAGTGATGTACTTTGAATCCCTCATTGCGCTCTGGATTAAAAAAACACTCTCGTCTTTAAAATAGTTCTTTGCTCCCTAGATAAACAATCTACTATTTATCCATGTTACATTATTTTATATAGGTCTGAACGGTGAAGTACAGCGTTAGTAACCATAAAGATCCGGTTAAGGATGGGAGGAAGAAGGTTAAGGAAAAATGAATGTAGGTTTGATTCAAACAACATTGTATTGCTCCTTGCCACTAGTTTCAGTTTTCTGAACATTAATTTTTTTAAATATCTCAAAATTTAACAAGAACTCAAAGATAAATACCGCTACGAAACATCACTCATATTGTTTAAAGCAATTACATCCTTTTGTAGTGATAATTTATGTAGTATGATCACGTTTCCGAATTTCGTACTAAGCTCAAATGGCTTCCTATTCGCCTTCGCCGGAATGCCCACATACTTTCTTTGCTTTATAATGTGCTATTTAATCCTTTTACTCCTTTTTATCTCAAAGAACGCTTTCAGTTCCTCTGTGACACCCATTCTAGGTCCTTGAGATCATCGGAAAATCTAAAATTAAGTATTCGTATGCATTCCACTTCCTTCTTTGACAAATCTTTTACGATTCAAGCAGCTCGGTTGTGGAATGTATTACCTATTGAAGTGAGACATGCTCAAACACTGCCAACGTTCAAGAAAATGGTGAAGGAGCATTACCTTCCACTATAATTTTTATTCTTCTCCTTTCTCTGTTATATATTTGATATGTATTAGTATATTAAGTAATATTGTATGTATGTATTGTATGTTATTAAGTCTAAGTAATATTATTTTTGATATTTTGTACACTGACAACCCTAAATTCTTCTCCTATCTTTCAGTCCATCCAAAGGTTGTCTGTAAGAGATTGCCTAGTGCGATAAGACCGCCCATTGTACACTTGTATATTTGAACGTTTGTCCTGTATGTTTTTTTGTGGTGTACAATAAAGTATATAATAATAATAATTTAAGGCACATCTAGAACCTTTTTAATAGTTTCAAATACTTGAGAGCAGTACGGTATGAAAGGAAAAATAGTGTTACGCCGACCCCAAGTAACATGGGACAAGGGCAGGCAGATGTTGATGATGACATACCTGAGACAACGCGCGTCCGCACGAACCGCTCGTTGGGCCACTTAGCCACCGCGGCGCGCTGCAGGCAGCCGCACAGGTAGCGCACCGGCCGGGGACACGCTTCCGGAGACGTGAAGATTGTGCGCCGACCCCAAGTAACATGGGACAAGGGCAGGCAGATGTTGATGATGACATACCTGAGACAACGCGCGTCCGCACGAACCGCTCGTTGGGCCACTTAGCCACCGCGGCGCGCTGCAGGCAGCCGCACAGGTAGCGCACCGGCCGGGGACACGCTTCCGGAGACGTGAAGATTGTGCGCCGACCCCAAGTAACATGGGACAAGGGCAGGCAGATGTTGATGATGACATACCTGAGACAACGCGCGTCCGCACGAACCGCTCGTTGGGCCACTTAGCCACCGCGGCGCGCTGCAGGCAGCCGCACAGGTAGCGCACCGGCCGGGGACACGCTTCCGGAGACGTGAAGATTGATAGCGTTATCTGAAACACACAAAATTCACTTATAATAAAAAGGATGACTTCTGGGTTATAATAGAATTATTCTATTGCCGTCGGTCAGTTAGATTATCAAAAAATAATGGACACGTATTTTTTGGTTTATCAAATTAACAAAGATAAAGTGCATCAAAGTTTAGGTCTGCTGGTGTGGTTTAGCCATCGACCACATAGCCCCTAGACGCCTTATGCTTGATCTAATACATCAAAACAAATCTGTCAACTAGCTGAGGTATGAGGCACGGGGAACTGCGCTCTGATTGGTCCCTTACCAAGGTCATACGCATCATTAAGGGTGGGACAGGTTTAAATAAAACCAGGAAGGTATCGATTTTTATAAATAGTATTTTTTTTTATTTTTTATTAATATTACCTTTTTATTATTAATTATACGGCGTTTTAACATTTTAGTAATAACATAAAATGCTAAAATTAAAAAAAAAGAAACAAAATTCTAAAGGTAAACATACTTTTTTTCGGTTGTTGGTTCTTAAATATAGTAGTATTAAATATTTGTAAAAAACGTAATCAAAAAATCTTTTCACAATTAATTAACTATTCAATTTAATGTCTGTATTTGTAAGGTTTCTAGTTCTATCGATAACAGATTTGGTCATAGAATATGGTGCTTCACTAGTTTTGTTTACAAAATTATAGAGGACAAGAAATAGCGAAAAAAATACTTTAAAAAGAAAGAGACGCAAACATGCTGTGGGCGTGTCCACCTACAAACTTGACCAGTATAATATGAACTCCGATAAATAATATTAGAAAATAAATCTAATTATGTTTATGTAACTATTAACTTATCAATTTAATGTTATGTTATTTTTTCAACTATTAACTTATAAATTTAATGTTATTTTATTTTTTCGTAAACTCTATGTGTGGCTGTTGTTACCATAGCAACGTTTTGTACAAGAGGCCATTATAAAATTTATTTCATCAATTTTTTATTGACTGACACGGAAGTGTTTATGGCTCACAGAAGTGGTCGCTACTAATTCGAAATTGTCGAGTGGCGATCAGTATTACCTGTATATGATCTTTTTAGTCATATGTGTTGACAGACATCGCTCGCCTGTTATTAGGCGTCTAGTGGCTATGTGGTCGATGGGTTGAGCGGTCACTTCTGTGTATAATGTGTACTAAAACGTGACGTCTCGCAAAATTTTAACGCACTGTCGGTCGTAGGGTCTCATCCCATACAAAGAAACTGCCCCAACGTACTGTACTGATTATACTAATTATTAGATTTATCTATCGATATCTATTGATTATTAGATGGTGATCTATCTATCGCCGTGGAACGGAACCGAACGATTTTCAAAAAATAATCGGCATAATCAGATGAAAAACGCTAGTTACGTGGCACGGTTTCTTTGTATGGGATGAGGAATGCTAGAATTATATTATCTATGGCACTGTCTTCGTTATTTTTTGTTTACGTGACAAAAGAAAAAATATTTGTGTCCAATATTTTTTATTAATCTACACGAAGGACTAAATAAATATTTTTTAGTCATCATGCCTGTTCACTCTTGCTTTGGATAAGGTTATAGGAAACACAGATACTAACAGCGCACTCCACGATTTGGCTGTGCGCATAATAAAATCGGAGGAGAAGCGTTCAGTACAGCTAGTCTGTATGTCAAGCAACTGTGAAAGTTCTGATGGTACCCTGCAGTACGTCTGGAAGTGAACGGGATCTCCTCATTTCCAACATGAAATCATAGCAGTCTATGGATGGTCATAGTACTCTAGAGCTCTACCCTTGGCCACACTCATCCATTTATTGCTTATTTTCCTATAATAGGTAATCGTTTGTGCTTTATGCACATTCACGAGACAAAAACATCCAGCCTGAACGACGCAGCCGACCTTATTGACCCTCGCTAAAATAAGCGCAGCGAAACTGACCGCCATGTCAAAACTGCAGCAGTTATATTCTTAGCAAAACAACAGGGCTGGATTCCTACATCACTTAGCAAAACAACACGGCTGAATGCCTACATCACTTAGCAAAACAACACGGCTGGATTCCTACATCACTTAGCGAAACAACACGGCAGTGATAAAACAATATTCCTAGCCAGGAATCCAACTGTGCTTAAAATGAGCCCTTTCCTTAAATTTGCAGTCATTACTTCACAGAATTTGATCCTTATTAGCGACACTATCTTATCACTGTTAACTTTATTATATATTGTATAATCCTTTGTTTTTAGTTTCTTACAACTTATTGTGCCCCCATAGTACTAATGCTGTAACATGGCAATATTGTAAAACCAAATCATTTTTTAAAAGAGTAACCATGGACTTTCTTGCCGGTTCTTTTCCATAGGAATCGACCAACCCCAACGGTGCACCTTTTGTCGACGTTTTACAAGTGCCCATGTAGGCCTATGTGAAATAAAAAAGTTTTTATTGTTTTTTATTTTTTTCGAATGGTGTAATAATACAGCGCGTTTTTCTTTTTTCAAAATCGACGGTTTCGATTGCTAACATTTTTTTAAAAATCCATTGATGCAGTTTTAGTTTTCATTGTGACTCCTTTGAGTGTTTTTCGCTATTCCTCATAGTAAATGGTAACTCTTATTGACTTATGGTTAAATCATGATCATGACTCATATTTACCTGATCCAATATCATGAGCAGGAATTCAGCATTGTTGCAGGCGTCGTCGGGAGAGTCCATTTTCGTTGGATTCAATTCGGCAGATTGTTTCGCATCTATTAGCCTTTGC